>JAPPVO010000059.1:146536930-147008140 GCA_030407325.1 Camellia japonica
TAGGTCATGGGTAGGATAGTTCTTTTCATGAGGTTTCAACTGACGAGATGCATATGCTATGACTTTACCCCTTGCATTAATACACAACCCAAACCCTTATATGAAGCATCGCTGTAAATCTGAAATTCCTCATTACCTGATGGAAGTACAAGAACTGGTGCTGTAACTAACCTCGTCTTCAACTCTTGGAAGGCTGACTCTCTATCATCGGTCCATTCATATGCCATTCCCTTCTTAGTTAGCTGTGTTAATGGTACTGCAATCCTTGAGAAGTCTTTCACGAACTTTCTATAATAACCTGCCAAGCCCAGAAAACTACAAACCTCAGATACGTTGGTCGCGTCGGCCAATTCACAATGGCTTCAATCTTACTGGGATCAACTGAGATACCCTCTTCATTAATCACATGCCCTAGAAATGAAATGCTGAAAAGCCAAAACTCACACTTGCTCAACTTAGCGTACAACTTCCGGTCTTTCAAGATTTGCAGGGCAAGTCTCAAATGATTCTCGTGCTCAATTGTACTCTTGGAGTAGATCAATATGTCGTCAATGAAAACAACTACGAACTCATCTAGATACGGCTTAAAGACTCTGTTCATCAAATCCATGAATGCTGCAGGCGCATTGGTCACTCCAAAAGGCATTACCAAAAATTCGTAGTGGCCATACATTGTCCGAAAAGCAGTCTTCTCAACATCCTCGACTTTAACTTTCAGGTGATGGTAGCCCGACCTAAGGTCAATCTTAGAAAAGACTCGTGCTCCTTGTAGTTGATTAAGCAAATCATCAATCCTAGGCAATGGGTACTTGTTCTTAATGGTTACCTTATTACGTTCTCTGTAATCAATGCAAAGACGGAGTGTGCCATCCTTTTTCTTAACAAATAAAACGGGTGCTCCCCATGGTGAAGTGCTCGGCCTAATGAATCCCTTATCCAACAATTCTTGTAATTGCAGTTTCAATTCCCTAAGTTCAGCCGGGGCCATTCTATAGGGTGTTTTGGAGATCGGCTGTGTTCCCGACATGATATCAACAGTAAACTCTATTTCTCTATCGACTAAGTGGCCAGGCAATTCATTTGGAAAGACGTCGGGGAATTCATTAACAACTGGGATGTCGGCTAAATTAACATTTCCATTCTGATCACTCAGTATACTACACAAGTAGCCTTAACACCCTTTCTGAATTAGCTTATAGGCCTTAATGGACGAAATCAAGTAAGGTGGGGACACTACCCCTTTACCTTGGAAAATAACCTCGGCTTGGTTTGAGGGTTTCAGTGTGACATTCTTCGAAACACAATTAATAGATGCATGATTCGTTACTAACCAGTCCATTCCCAATATAACATCGAAGTGAGTCATGCTTAATGGCATCAAATCAACTAATAATTCTACACCCTCAATCACTACAACACACGCCCTATATATGGATGTAACAATCATAGTTCCCCCAGATGGAGTAGATACAGATAGCACATAATCGAGGGATTCTAACGGTCTGTTCAACTTCTCGGCAAATTTAACAGATACAAATGAATGTGTAGAGCCCGAATCAATCAAGATGTATGCAACTTGAGAGCAAATTGAGAGCATACCTGACACTACTGTTTCAGCATTCTGGGTATCTCCTGGCACTAGAGCAAAAACTCTGCCCTGTCTCATCTGTTTCCTTCCGACGTTGCTTCCGTGTGCAGAGCCCGAGGTGCTCCCATTTTTCTTACCATCATCAATCTTTGTCTTCGGACAGTCCTTCATACGGTGACCTATCTCGCCACATTCAAAGCAGGCTCCTGTCGCCCAATGACAAACCCCGAGATGCGGCTTCCCACAACTCGCACACGTCGGCTTAGCATTACCATCCCGATTTGAGTTGTTGGAACTGCCCATGTTCGCCTTCTTCTTGGCATTAAACGGCATTCGGCGACTCTCATAGTTCTGTCTCTTCCTCTGGCTCTCTCCTGAATTCTGATATTGGTTTAAGTTAGCTTCTGCCAGAATGGCCTTGTCTAACACTTCGGCGTAAGTCGGCATATTGAGTATGTTGACTCGATCCTGTATCGGCCCACGCAGTCCACTTTCAAACTTCCTAGCTTTCCTATATTCGTCACTGACCATATGAGGCGCGTATCTTGCCAATTCGGTAAAAGCACGGTCGTATTCTGCCACTGTCTTGTTGCCTTGCGTCAGAGCCTGAAACTCCGTGGTCTTGCGGTCTCGGACGCTAAGGGGAAAATGCTTGTTGTAAAACAGCTCCAAAAATCTTGCCCAGGTTAAACCAGGATTAGCTTCTCTGATCATCATCCACCATCTTCGAGCGTCGTCGTCTAAAGTGAATGCAACCAATGTCACCTTCTGAACGTCGGTGCTAGGAAAGATCTCGAACAGCTTCTCTATTTCCAAAACCCACACCTCGGCCTTCATCGGCTCTATATCCCCAGAGAATCTCGACGGTTTCATCTTCTTAAACTCCCTAATCAAGGTGATCGTGCCGTCCCCATACAAGGCTGGCTGCGGAGGAACTTACGGCACTAGAGGAGGAAGAGGCGGAGCTGCATGTCGGCCATTCGTTTGTTTGGCCTAGGTAGATGTAGCACTAGCATTCTGTTGCCTCATTTGTCTCAACTCACGGGTTAAACCATCAACTAGTCTTTCTAGTCTGTCCAGTCTATCCTCTGATTGATCTCAGCCAACTGGTGCTCTACCTCTCCTCATGATGCTATGAGCATGCAAAATGCAACTTTAAAATAAACTGGACCAGGAATCGTATATGCAAATAACAAATAGTCATACCGAGATGATGCACACCTTGTCAAATAGCAAGCAATATGATGCAATCCTAACATCTTTCTAAGGGAGATCCTATGCTCTTTAGGACTCAAGGTGTGTGAATAACGTACTGTGAGAAACTTGTGCTCTGATACCAATCTGTGACGATCCCATTCCGCCCCTAGTAGAATGGTGCTGTGATGGCCAGTAATCCGAGATTACCGAAGGCCAACTTTCAAAATTCACACACAAACAGAGTACACATATGGGGCATACAAATGCGGAAGCAATAAATTAAAAGCTAAGTAGTCCATAAGAGCAGTGCAAAAGTCAAATGGAATGGCATACATCTTTACATAGCTTTAATACAACAAAACGAAGTACAAAAATACATCTTGACCAAAAGGCTTCTCAGCTATCAAATACAAAATACAGTGAAATACAACTAAGAAGCATGATCTTCAAGATGCTGCAAAAGTGCAAAATCCAAAACAAGTGGCAAGTACATCTAGGCGTCACCGCCGTCCTGCTCGTCACCTACATATATATAGAGAGGGGTGAGCTTGGATACTCAGTGAATGGTATGAATAATAAAGGGTGTTTGCAGATTGACTGATATTCAGATCTTTATCAAACGATCATAACATAATTAGTGCAAATAAAGGGATGAACCAATTCCATCTAGCAAATCTTCCAAGCTTCAAGGGATGCTTACTAGCATCAATATAGTACAAGTGATGACATTTCGCAAACAAACAAACCCACGCGGAAACCGTCAGTGGCAAGACACAAGGCCAAGACAAGGGAGATATCTCAAATCAATGTGTGCAGTTGCATTATAGTCCCCTGGCACTAAGGACTTGTGCTACAAATGCTTAGAGTCCCCTAGCACGTACGGACTTCCAAATTTTGTGCTACAAATGCTTATAGTCCCCTAGCACGTACGGACTTCCAAATTTGTGCTACAAATGCTTATAGTCCCTAGCACGTACGGACTCTCAAGATTGTACTGCAAATGCTTGAGTCCTCCAGCACGTAAGGACTTTCCAAGAATGTCATCAAAACAAGATATAATACTTGATATACAAAATAGGAATAATCATTCATGCTTACGAATACTTTCCAAAACAAAGCAAAACAAGGCTTTTATCAAAACATTGTGTAACATAGCTTTATTAAAACTACCACTCACATAGTTCTTCAAACGTCGGTGGTCAAGGAAGTCCAAGTCCTACAAACACATGGTAAAGTCTGTTGAATGCACTTTCAAACAAGTTTCACATGCATGCAAATGATCTCGGCATTCTTCAAAAACTAAGTCAAATCAAAAATGAAACACCGTTTCTCGTCTCGGGAAAACATGCTGGGCACAACCAGGTCTAGGCCGAGGTTCCACACCTCCTCGCCGAGGTGTGGTCCCGAGGGCCACATTCAAGGATATGAAGTCGGGAAAATCTGGGTTTCCCTCTGCTGAAGAAGAACATGAAGAACATGAAAAAACATGAATGCTCAATCACACTCGTTATTTCAAATCTGGGATTTTCATGCTATGAGTTCGAAAACATGGACCTGGGTACCCATACTTGAAGATCTTATAAAAACAAACACAAAAACATGGAACTTGTTACAAACTTTCGGATCAAACAAGGCTTTTCTTTTAAGAACCCAAGAACACCATTTTCTCTTTTCTAGAACCAAAATTTTAAATCATGCATGGCTCATGAATCATGCTAGATCATGCAATGCAGCTAGATAAACATAAAGAACAACAAGAGTAAATCAAGAATCTAACCTCAATACACGAATCTAATGGTTTGATCTCTAGGAATCAAGCTCGAAGGTCTACTCTCTCACTCTAAAACTTCTTCTTTTTCCTAGAGCTTCTCTCTCTCTCTACAAGGCGAAGATATGATACAAAAATGTATATTTTCTGGATCTGCCGGCTGACTTAACCCTCTGCAGGGGCACGTGGCAATGGCTGGTTGGTTCTACTCAAAAAGGTGACTGAGTGAAAAGACAAGACTATGACAAAGTGTGTTCAACAAGCTAGGCGGCAAGGGCACTCCGGCAAGTAGTGACATCGGCTAATAACAAGGCTTCGGCAAGCAAAGGACAATGACCTCGGCTAGAAAGGACAACACTTGGCCTAGCTGTGCCACACCTGGCCTAGATGTGCCACACCTCGGTCTAGGTTGTACCAGTCCAGGAGCAAGATCACTTGGGTTCAAGGGTAACATCTCGGCCTAGATAATACACATCTTGGCCAACATGTTAGGGCAGGGTGGAGGCAACCAGAAAAAGGGTTCCAAGGTAGTTCTAGGCTTAAGGTGACCTCGGCTTGGATTAGTCTAGGCTAACCACACACCAAACAAGGAACAAAACATGCAAATAACACTTAAGCAAAACAAAGACAAGATCTGAAATGCAAGCTTAACGGGACAGAATCATATAAATGCATATGAGTATGGTTAGGACAGTGTGAGGGTTATTACATTCCTACTCCAAGCAAGTTGGCTTCACAGAAGTCATTTGTAGCTCGCCGAAGCTCTAGATATGAAGTCATTCTGTGCTCCATTGTTGCATATAAATCTATCAGATTTTGACTTTGGACATTGTTTCCATGATTTCTTTTCACAATACACACACCAATAGAAAAGATTAGCATCAATGCAATGACAGGAAGAATGTATCGAAGATTAACTTTAATCATCGACTTCTTGGAACTATTTCTTGCACATGGTGACACTTTCAAAATAGGATTCCCACAAAGTGCTTCATTCTCCATGAAAGACCATGATGTGAGGTTCATGAACGGCCCTTTATTTGGAATCTCCCCAGCCAACTTATTGCAAGAGAAATTCATGTATTGGATATGTGAAAGTGCCTCAAGAGACTTAGGTATCTGTCCAGATAGATTGTTGTGTGACAGATCCAAGAAATCCAATGTTATCAAATTGCCCATTGTGTTGGGAATGGGTCCTAAGAATGAATTCCTAGACAGGTTCAAAGAAGTTAGGCTTCGAAAAGACCCAATAACTCTTGGAATGCTTCCTGAGATTTGATTCCAAGATAAATCCACGATTTCCAATGCTCTCGATGGTCTTATGTTTGGATCTAGGCTTCCACCTAATGAATTGAACAAAAGATTCAAGTACCTTAAAGTTTCAAGGTTCCATAAACTCGACGGTATGATGGTCAATTTATTATGAGTGAGATACATCACCTGCAAACCTCCAAGATTTTCAATGCAACTTGGGATCGATCCAGATAACTTATTTAGCTCTGCATAAAGTTCCCCTAAGTTGCTCAAAAGGCAAATCTCATTTGGAATTGATCCATGAAATTTGTTATTGCCAAGATACAACCTTTGCAAGCTTTTAATTTCTCCAAGAGTTGAGGGGATGTTTCCATTCAGATTATTGTTAGCCAATGAAAGTACAGTCAAATTCCTCAAAGAACCAATCTCTTTAGGAATTGTACCAATTAGTTGGCTTGCAGCTGCCGAAAGTATTTCCAAAGTGTTTGAAAGATTTCCAATAGAATTGGGTAGGGTGCCCCTCAATTTATTGTGGTCCACCCCCAACACCACCAAGGAAGTACAATTTGTCAAATCTGTGAGAAAACTAAGTTCAATACTTCCTGGTTCATTTGTCAGTTGATTTCCAGATAAATGCAAATGTTCTAGGTGTTTTAGATTGCCTAAATGTTTTGGTACTGGTCCAGTAAACAAGTTGGCAGCTAGAAGTAGCATAGTGAGCTTAGAAGAATTAAAGAGAGATGAAGGGAGGTTTCCAGTGAGTTGATTGTGATCCAAAAGGAGGAATTCAATATTAGGAAGGAAAATGCCATTATTTGTTGGAAGGTTTCTAGAGAAGGCATTCGAAGTCAAGACAATTTCAACCATTGAAGGCTTGTTAAAAATTGCAGGAGGTATTGGACCTGTGCGATAATTGAATTCAAGGTCAATTATATTCAAATTTGGAAGTTGTGCAAATTCAGTTGGAATGTTTCCATAAATGTGATTCGCTTCTAGCGCAAATGCTTCAAAGCTTGAAATGTTGCCAAAGGAAGGTGGAATGGTACCTATAAGTTCATTGTGTCCGAGAGCAAGGAAACTCAGAGAGGGTAAGGTGCTCAACTCTTTCGGAATTCTACCACTAAATTTATTAAAGACAAGAGATATCATTTCAAGCCTTTGACAGTGGTGTAAACCCAATGGGATGTTTCCTTCTAACATATTACCAAATAAATAAAGGGTTTTTAGGTGACGCAAATGGCCTATTTCATCTGTCAGATGACCATAGAAGCTATTGTTCCCAAGATTGAGTAGTTGAAGGAAAAAGATTACCAACATGAGGAAATATGGTGCCTTCGAGACCCATGCTGTGAAGGTGCAAGCTTGTGACTTTTTGCC
Organism: Camellia japonica; assembly: GCA_030407325.1. Classification (NCBI taxonomy): domain Eukaryota; kingdom Viridiplantae; phylum Streptophyta; class Magnoliopsida; order Ericales; family Theaceae; genus Camellia; species Camellia japonica. Next base: position 146,544,115 of record JAPPVO010000059.1, read on the forward strand.
TACGTCGGCTGCATAAGACCCCCGTCCAGCCACAAAAATTGGTTTCTTTCGTCCAGTTACTCAACACATTGTTGGGATCATTTTTGATGGATGATTTGAAGCTGAGGAGAGCTAATTGGTCTGTGAAGTTCGAGGAACAAATGGCCAAATGAACCATGCATAAGTGCACTAACAGTGCCAGAGCTCCCATAAGAGAAGCATTGTACAGCCTCCTCACGGACATGATTGAGAGAGAGAGAGAGAGAGAGAGAGAGAGAATGCTTAAGCTTATGCTTGTGAAAATGTACGCTCATAGTTATATGCATGCATTATATATAGAGTTTTCCATGTAATCTATTCGTCAATAACTAACTATAGTTAGATTGTATTGAGTTTAGAATTAGTTAGAACTAGAGTCAGGTTAGGTGGTTATGGTGGTGTATATATCAGAGGGATGTATCATTGTAAAGAATTGAAGAATTCAATACAGATTTTATTCTTTCATTGAATTTTTTTATATATATATAAAAAAAAAAAAAAAAAAAAAAAAAAAAAAAAAAAAAACCACCTATTGCTCTCTTCTATGCTTTTGTGGTTTAGCATTGGCCACGTGACGTCTTGTGGGTTATTTATAATGTTAAAAATAAGGTTTAGCTTCTCATAGATTGAAATTTCAATTTGAGAGAACGCTTTAGTTAAATAAGTCTTTTTTTTTTTTTTTATTAATTTAAGTTATGTGAACTGTTACTTTTTATGGTTCATTGAGTAAAATTTTTATACAAAAAATTAAAATGATTAAATATTGGTAGTTATATATTTGAATCATATTTATTTTACAAAAATAGATTACAAATATAATTTTAAGAATAACCATTTTGATTCATACATATAATTACCAATGTCTGTTCATTTTAATTTTTTATATAAATATTTTACTCAATGAGTCTTAAAATATAAACGACTTAGATGGTGTTTGGGAAGTGAGTTTTTATGTAGATTTTATTAGATGTAGGTTTTTATGAGATAAAAAATTTTGGTGTTTGGGAAGATAGTTAGGTTTTTATGTGGTTGGATGTGATGTTTGTGAGAGAAAAAGTGAAATGATTATGGGGTTGGATGTGATATTTTGTTTGGATGTGTTTTTTTTTAGTTTTGCAAAACTTTTGTCTTTTAGTGGAAAAAATGAGAAAAAAATTTGGGAACTTGCTTTCCAAACACCACTCAAAATAGGACCTAAACTAGGCCTAACAAGTGCAAACATTTTTTTTCAAGTTGAGATGATCAACTTAAGAGAAGGCAAACCCAAAAATAATATATATATCGAGGAGAATGCCTTTTAGTCCAAAATTTGGATTGGAGGGCGCTATTTAGACCCATATTCCCATCACGAGCCCCGTTTTGATGATCTGAACTGTTCATTTTGTCGGGCATTTTGTATATTTTATGTACACAAAAACAATCAGGTCTATCTATTAATTGTAACATATTTAATCTATCATATTTGTTGTAAAAAAAATTAGGTCGATCTGTTATTTTATTTTTTAATTATATCTAGAGTAAGTGAAAGGAATTTGCTTTAAAAAATTCAAAAACTGTTTTTAAAAATTATTACCAAACAAAATTATTTAAACTTCTCAAAGCAATGAATTTTTAATAGGTGTAGATTCTCATTGGGTGATGTCCACTAATTATTAAATACGATCAAATTATATAAAATAAAATATTAACAATGCAAACAGGAGCCGTTAATGGCACGTCAGAAAATTATAGCTTTTCCGTTTTAATTTGTTTTTATTAATTTTTTTTCCTTCATATTTTGGCCTTTTTTTAAAAAAATTTTAATTATATCAAGATTATATACATCTAAAAAGTAAAATAGTTTAACTGAAATAAGAAAAGAATTCACTAAAAATAAATAAAAATTCATACAAATTGATTAAAAATAAAAATAAAAATAAAAAATCATTAAAAATAAAAGATAACTCATTTAAAGTAGTTTTTTGAAAAATCAAACCAAACACTATTATTTCAAGCATGTGTTTCTTAAAAGGACACTTTCACCTTAACTCTTTAGTTCCCATTCCATCAATACAATTTTCTCCACATTTATAAAAAAATTATTTAATGATTCTGGGCAAATCTATGTGATGCCTTAACTTGATATTTTATTGATTTAAAAATGCTATCAACTGTGAAAAAGTGTTCCAAATTTAGGAGGTGGATTCTCTTTAGTCCAAGAGGGTGTTGTTTTGGTAAGTGGCATTCATTGTGGGTACCGTTTCATTAATTTAAACAGTTCATTTTGTCAAACACTTAGTGTATATTATCCATACAAAAAAAATAGATTGATTTAATAATCGTAACCTATTTAATTTATCATTTTTAAAAAAAATAATTTTATTTTTAAAAATACAATTGTAATTTATTTTTTATTAAATAAACTAATCCGTTCTTGGCAATACGAGTCTGTTGCATTACAATATAATTAAATCCGGTGGCTAAAAATCATAAACAAAATCATTCATTCTATTTGGTTTTGAATTTTTATAAACACTTTTTCAGTTTTCAATTCATTTTCTTAGTGAACTTTTTAAATATTTTAGTCAATTTTTTTAGATGTATCTAATTTAGATATACTTAAAAAATACAATATTTGAGAAAACTCTTAAAAAAATTAGTAATACGAAATTTTACTGGATTTTTGTATTCTTTGTATTTTATAGTATTTAGTGATTTTTTAAAAAGATTTTTCACAATTTTTTTACTTTTTAAGTGTTATTTAGATTATGTGGATCTAAAAAGTTTTAAAGAAAAAAAGAAAAAAAGAAATTGACAAAAATATTTAAAAAGTTCACAACAATAAAAATATATAATCACGAATTTAAAACTCAAAAACAGAATTTAAAAACTCAAACCAAAGTAGCGTTTGGTAACGTTTATGTTTTTGGTTTATGTTTACAAAAATTTTATAAATTGGTTTTTGTTTATTTTTAGAAAAATATAAACTACAGGCGCGTTTGGTTTAAACAAAATGTTTGAAAAATTTTAAAAACATAAACAAAAAATATATTTGTTCAGGCCTAAAATATTTATATTTACTTTTTATTATTTATGACAATGGGATCATACACAGTATAATTGAAAAAAAAAATAATTAAAAAAATTAATTGAAAAAAAATTATTAAAAAAATTAATTTAAAAAAAATTATTTGAAAAAAAAATTGTTAGTCAAAAAAAATTATATTTAAAAACCAACGTAAACTCATTTTTTGAGTTTACGTTTTTTCTCCAAATTTATAAAGAGGCCTCATTTAGTAAGTGGTGATTTTAGCCAAAAAATCAAAAAGTTACTAAAAAAATAAAAAGTCAACAACCTATATTAAAAAGTCAAAGATTATTTTTTCTCTCTATTTTTTGCACATCTTTTCATAAAAATTAAAAAGTCATTCCAAATATACTAATTTTTTTTTACATCATATTTTAGCTAAAAAGTTAAAAAATTACTAAAAAAATATATTCCCAAACGAAGCCTTATTCCTTAATTTGAGGCCTTAACCCCTATTTTGGTGCCTTATCTTTTAGTTGGTTTGTTAAAAAGATTGCTAATGATCAGGTTTACATAAGATTTGAAAATCTTACATGTCAACAATAAGGCTACAAAAGTGGGAACCATTTTTTCCCAAAATCAAGCCAAGTGGATTTTTGATGGACACATGGCAATTGGTGGGGATATGAAAGATCAACAAACTGCTACAATTAAGGAAATATTTTCCCAAATGAAGCGAGATTGTGTTTTTAAATTTCTTAAGATGAGCTTGCACAACAAAAGCAGAGGCTTGAAGGATTAACCTAAGTAAGCCTCTCTTCCCTAAATTGCGCAAAATAAATTCAAACTTCATTCTTGGGACATGTGGCTGCTTTTCTAGAGTTTGGTGGACAAAGTCAAAGCTACAAGGATAGGCCTTAGCTGTTGGAGGGAAAAAACTATTTCCCAGTCTTGGGAGATTAAGTTAAGGATCAAGGAAACGTGTCACCAAGAAAGGCTGCCACGTTCTTGACAGTTGAGTATAAATAGAAACTTCCCCAACACTATATAAAGAGCTCTAAGTGCAACATTCAAGGGATCCCTGACCAAACATTCGACCAAGAGTCTTTCAATACATTTATCTTAATTTCATAACTTACTTATCATAGTTTCATAGCTTAATTCCTCTAGTTTCATAACTTAGTTATCTGAAATTATCAATTGTACTTCATTCTCAATCAATGCAAGTCACAATTTTAATCTAATTATCTTTGGCACCTATAAATTTGTTAAAAGTCTTCTTCATTTGGGTAAGATCCAACCTAGTGGCGGTTCCTCTTAGCCACACACAATTATTTCTTTGTGTTAGAAGTCAGAAATGTTCAACAACTCCTACACCTTGAACTAGGTTTACAAATTCTGGCACACCTGCATTTAATCAACAAGCTTTTTAGTGTTCACATCCGCAGGACTCCTGCAGTGGCCACAAGAATTTCTGAGTAGTGCAAACAATCACATTGTGTGATCAGCACGATTTGATCTCTTAATACATAGGGTCAATTTGTATAATAAGTAGAATTAATTTCAATGACAAATAAAATCACAAAAATGATTTCATATTTTGATAAAATTATCTCATTAACCGATTTTATTCATTGCTAATTAAAGTTGCATTTTTTCCTTTAATACTATTTTTTCCCTTTATCTAGATCTAACCATTGGGAATAATTTTTGAATGTGGTCCTAAAACATTACTTCTTTATTATTTAAAATAATAATATTGCTATAACCATAGTAATAGCACTATGCAAGAGAGGTCACTAAGCCATTTTTTTCAATCAAAACTTCAATGACAACAGTTAGCACATGAAATTTGTGGAGAAACTTGGAAGGAGAGTCATGGCTTGTAATTCACTTCAATGACTCTCTGGGGTCAAGCGAGGTGGACTTGATTCCACAATCAGTCTCCGAGACCCTAACATCATAAAAATGCCAAATGGAGTCCAGCGAGGTATGCTTGACTCCACAGTCAATCTATCATGACTTCATAAAAATGTCAAATGGGTCAAACTTTCAATTAACATAGACTATTTTAATTAAAGACTTTTGTTAAACATGTTCTTTTAAGAGTATACATTAAAAAAGTATTAAATGAAATATAATTAATCTATCTATCTATATCTATATCTATATCTATATATTAAGTAAAAAAGATTTTTAACCCCAAGCCTTGTGGGAACTCCAATCTCCCAATCTAAATTTCTTGATTTTTTTATTTAAAAAAAAAAAATCTTAGCATTTATTAACTTCTCTCAACTCCCAAGTCTTACCCTCATGATACATTAAGAACAAGCATAAAAAAAATTCTTTGAAATCCAACACATGAATTCCTTAAAAAGTCCCAACACATATAATTATTATTTCTCATAATAACACTTTAATGCATTAAGAATAAACATAAAAAAATTTCTTGAAAAGTCCAACACACATGATTATTATAAAAATATTAAACTTTAATATAATATAATAAAAAAAATTTAATTCCTTGAAAAATCCAACAGATATGATTATTATCAAAATATTAAACTTTAATATAATATATAAAAAAAAAAAGACATTTAAAAAAAATAAAAATAAAAAATCACAACTCACATCAACACAATCCGTGCTTAGCACTATATATAAGGAAAATGAATTTCTAACCCCCAAGTCTTGTGGGAGTTTCAATATCTCAATCTTAATTTTCTAAATTTTTGATTAAAAAAAAAAAACTCAGCATTTATTAATTTAATCAAAATCCCTTAATCAGTATTTATTAACTTTTTTCAATCCATATGCTTTTCCACATGCCTGCATTTATTGATGTGATCAAAATCACCTGATCAACATTTATTAACTTTTTTCAATCCACATGTCTTTTCACATGCCTGCATTTATTGATTTGATTAAAATCTCCTGATCAACATTTATTAACTTTTTCCAATCCACATGTCTTTTAAGAATTTTGGTCAAAATCTCCTCATACAAATAATTATAAATACAACTTGTGTATAGTTATTGCAGCACCCTTTTCAACTTCTCCCATACACTATGGTTAGTGATAAGATTGTTAGATTATTTTGATAAAAAATCTAAAAAAAAAATAATTTATATATTAAAAAAAATCTAAAACAAATATAAATATCTATAATTATCTCGTGTATAGCACGGGTGATAAGCTAGTTCTATTTGTATAGAAAATGATAAATGCTTTTAAAGTTGTTAGGATTAAAGAATTTATATATATATATATATATAGAGAGAGAGAGAGAGAGTAGAATACTCCTTTTTTATTTCCTTCAATTTCATCCCTTAATTTCCATTCATTGATGGCAATCCCTTGGAGACCCACTAACCTCTCCACTAACTTTGAAAATAATAATTGTAAGAAAAAAAAGACCCAGACCCCTTTTTCCCCAACTCTCTTGACCCCCTCTTTCTTTCATTGGTCAGATTTTTTTTTTTTTTTCTTTCTCCTCCAATCACCACTCGCCACGTGTGTGTAGGAGTGGTAGACGTGGTGATTGGAGGAGGTCTCTAATTGTAATTCTAGCCTCCCACCAAACTCAATTTTCTATCCTCACGATTGATCCCCACTAGCTCTCTCCGGCTCATTTTCCATCTTTTTCAAGCCAAGCTCTTCATTTCTTTGTTTTTGAGTTTTTGCTAAGTTTTGACTTTATTGCTCAGCTCGATCTCAATGAAATCCTTAAGGACGATATCTTTTCTGCCACAAAAATCAATCTGTAATTTCTTGGCCAACTGCAAGGTTTCTTCTGCTTCAGCTCTAAGAGATTGTGTTTCTCTTCTTCATCCTCATCTTGGTCAATGGGGTCCAGATTCTCATTGGATTCATCAGGTTCGATCGGATTGTTTATGAACTTAAAAGGCAAACAAAGCCTTCTTTTTCAATCAAAGACTAAAAATAAATGACAACAACATCAAGCAATTCAAAGTTGGACTTGTAATTCACTTCAATGACTTCATAAAAATGCCAAATGGGATCAAAGTTAATTAACTCTCAATTATTAATAGGAAATTAAGAGCTGGACTCCAGAGTCTTCATGCACTCCCCACCACCCTTCGAGATAAGGGCTTCCATACCACATACAATCAAAACAATTTAATCCAAGTCTTATGAAGCATATGGACCAGCATTGTTAGAAATTAAGAATTTAGATATAGAAAACTATTGAGAAAAAAAAAGTGTAGCCTATATTCAACCCTATACAGTGAAACTCAGATTTAGAATAAATTTAGACTACACTCTATTTTTATTTATTTATTTATTTTTTCTGTGTCTGAACTTTTGATCATTAACATTACTTGATGTAGCCCCCTTTAAAATAAAATAAATAAATAAATAAAACATTACTTGATGTAACATGCACGGCCATCCAAGTCTTGTAGTAAATGGACAAGCAAGGCAAAAGATGGGCCAGGTTCGAAATTGTGTAAAATTTTGTGGGTTGATGGAAAATGCGATTCTAAGCATAATCCATGGAATTTTCATGGTCCCTAGGGGATTTTGGACAAATTCCATCCTTAGGGCCTTCAATTGTGAGAATTTGTTGTTTTTTTCAAAGATTTGCAACTTTAATTACTCCTAGCATAAACCTTCGAATCTGATTCCGTCAATTCTACCATTACCGTATGAGCATATATTAGTAGTTTCTTTATTTTATTGTAATATTTTTATTTTTAGTAATTTTCGTTGTATTTCCTTATTTCTATTTTGCTCATTACAAAATTGCTAATTCTGATTGTTTCGTACTAGGCTAGGTTTGCTTTTACTTATAAGTATTAGATGTAAGCTTTAAACTGTGTTTGGTTGGAGGATTTAGAAAAGAAAAGGGAAAAGATATGTGAAACTAGATGAAATATATATATATATATATATATTTATGTTTCACCTACCTATTCCTTTTCTCTTTAAATCCCTTCACAAATCCTTCAACCAAACACAGCGTCAGAGTTCTTCAGTATTTTATACTCTTTGTTCCAACTTTAAGTATTTTTTGAAAATCAATCACTGTTAAGCCTTTATTCTCGATATTCTTCATGAATCAACGAGTTTAGAAAACAATTTTAGTTACAGTATTCTTGGTTGAATCAGTGAATTTTAATATTGTTACTATTTTGCATTTCTCCACTACAACAAAACTAACTATTTACGGCTTCATGTTTATGGCATACATCAAATGCATGTCGTAGTTAATACATTCTATAGCATTTTTTTTTTTTTTTGCAAGCCATTAATGTTTTTTCAATAACGACATACATACAATGTAAGTCGTTAATTCATATATTTATGGCATGGAAAAGTATGCCGTAAAAAATGGATTTGGGCTAAGTTGATGCCTTGCATCTACATCTGTTATTTTACTATTTTTATTTCTTTATTTACTTATGCCGGGTATATGTGGATAGATTTATTTTAGTGTTGTAATGCTAAATTGGCTTGGTTTCTGCAGGTTGTTGAGTTTGCCCTAGCTTTGGAGGAAGCTGGGTGCTTTTCTGTTGTTCTGAAATGTAACGCCCCAAAAATTTCCAACATAATTTTAGGTATATCAACTAACATTCATTAAAGGAATAATAACAATTCTCCAACCTCCATATCATTGATCATTAAGGTTTATACAAAATAGTCACACATGCAAAATATACATTCAATGATACCAAATACATGAATCTATAGCATGTAGAACGTCAAATCCAAAAATAAATAAAGTGCCCTCAAGGGGCTTACATATTCCAAGGTTTAAGCCTGGTTACACAAAAATGGTCTCTTGGACCCAAACAATTATAGCCCTAGGCTTGCAAAAATTACAATCACAACAAAATAGAGTCTTGTGCTCTTACTACATACACCCACGCCCTAGTTTGGCGGGTTCACCATGTCTTTTCCTGCACCAAAATCTCATAGGGTGAGCACCAAGCCCAGTAGAGAATTCTTAACAAAGTATATACATTTTATACAAGTTTCCCAAAAATGAAATGCACATGCCATGCTATGCCTTTTTAAAAGAGGACCACATCTACATCATTTGGAAAAAAAAAAAAAAAAAAACATGCTCATTGATAACTTGAAATCTCAATAATTCATAAATTTACAATTTAATTCAAGGGACGGTAAATACGACTCAGGTAATCCCTAGGTTGGTGTCTGCAAGTAGGCATAACTAGCACTACCCAAAAACCCCACTTTTCCGGTTGCTAACCAGAAGGGAAGTGGTACCTCCTCCGCGCATGTTTTCGGTCTTTCACCCCAGACATTCAGGCCAACTTAATCAATTCCATCTACACCTCCTATCCAGACTTACCAACGTATTTACCCCAAAACATTTCAACAGTTCTCATTTCTCAATAATTCTTTCTCAATGCAAGTTTCAAATCCCAATTCAATATTTATAACAAGCAATATATTGAAGTGGCAATGCCACAATTATCCATGCAATGCAATAATCAACCATGCAATGTAATGATTACCCATGTGATGTATCATCCTACCATTTACAGAACTTCACCACAAATGTTCCATTTGCGATCACAATTTCCACTTCCTTTTTCCATTACATTTAACATATATAACACATGAACCTTTACATCTATCCAATTGTTGCAACATTTCCACATCTCATGTGGTCTCAACATTTTGTCATTTCATGACTATATTCATGACTATATACATGCTCACTTAAACAATAAATTCCACAAAATTCGGCTAATTCTCATGCACCAAGAAAATTGACATATTCGTATACAATAATAAGAAATTCCCACTTATTCATTTATTTGGCACAAGATATCCCATAAATTCTCAACATTTTCCAAAACCCCCAAATTTCTAGGTATTTCACCAAAATTATACATTTCTTAATCTCTTGGTTAAATCTCACCAAAACATCATTCTTAAATCAATGTGATTCAACTCCTCAAGAAAATCTTTTAAAGAAAACAAGAGATGAACCCCTTTTTACAAAACCACCAATTTCTTGAGCCAAAAACCAATTTTTAAAACAATCAAAGAAGAAATCTTGAATTTAACCAAAACTTGCAAAAATATATATATAACTCTAAGAATATCCCTACCTCAAGTTTGGAGAAGGAAATGAGATGAAACCCTTAAAATCAATGGTGTTGAAACACGATCTTCACTGCACACAACGAAGCCCTCGAGAAGTTATCCAACTTTGATGAATAAACTATGGGCAAATTTCTAATGGATTTAAAGAGATCAAGGATTTGATCTTGTTTGGTATAGGAAATATAGAGAGAAGGGAGAGAAAAGAGTTTTTAAAGGGAGAGAGATACAACAAAAGTGAGATACAATTAGCGCAAAGAGAAGAAAAAACAAAAATTTCGGACACACCTACCACCGCACGTGGGGAACCCATGCCCGCACGTGCGGAGCGTGCCTCCCGTAGGTGCAGCCTTCATCCCTGCACGTGCAGCCCTCCCTTTCCCACACCTGCTGCTTCTCGTGCATTTATTTTAGTATGCACCCAGGTCAATCCCCTGCTTTCCGCACGTGTGGCCTCACCTCCCACACGTACGGCCCCTCTCTGCACGTGCGACCCAACCCCCTACACGTGCGGCTCTAGTCCTCCAGCCTAGAAAATTTCCAGCTCCACTCCTGACACTTTGAACCCGACCTCGCACCCTCAAGAATAAGTGAAGTACTCGGGATTGAACTAAATACAATACGAAAATTTTAAGAAGGAGTTTTCAACAACAACGTACCTGGCATAACTTAAAGAGGAACGAGGCGAATTACGTACCGGTCATCACAACCTCCCACCATAGGGAATTTCGTCCCCGAAATTAAACCAAATACTGAAACAAAAGAATTTCCAGCAATCACAACCATGCTAATGCCATCTCAAATCGCAAAATAGGTTCTCAACCAAAATTCACCATTGTCGTCATGCTTATCTCACTAACAATAACCGTTCAAAACAAGCATACACATAGAGTTTTTAATAAAAGTAGTAGCAACTCACAACAATCTCATGCTTGAAACAACAATTTACATGACAACATGTAATTAACAATTTCAATGTATTTCCCTCAACGCTAGAGAACAATATCAAAGAAAAGCAACTTAAGCATGTTCAAATAAATCCGGATACTTGGAGCGGACCTCCGCCTCCCGTTCCCACTTTACTTCCTCAACCCCATGGTATCTCCACAACACATTTACCAACGGTATAGTTTTACCTCGTAGCACTTACTCCCGGGTATCTAGTACTTAGATCGGTCGCTCTTCGTAAGAGGCATCCTTATTTACCTCCAAATCAACCCAATCTAGCATATAAGAAGGGTCGGGCTCATACTTTCTAAGCATTGATACATGAAACACGTTGTGAACCCTCAAAAGTTGTGGTGGTAAAGCTAGCCGGTATACCACTTCCCTAATTCTCTTTAATATCTCAAAAGGCCCAATAAACCTCGAAGACAATTTACTACTCTTACCAAATCTCATCAAACCCCGTCTTGGTGAGATTTTAAGAAACACATGGTCACCAACTTTGAAATATAAAGGTCGTCTCCTCTCATCGGCATAACTCTTTTGTCAGCTTTGGGCCGTAGCTAACCTCTTCCGAATAAGAACAACTTTCTCGGTTGTCTCCCTAACAATTTCTGGGCCCAACAACGGTGCATCACCCACCTCGGCCCAACAAACCGGTGATCAACAAGGTCGGCCATACAAGGCCTCAAATGGTGCCATCTTGATGCTAGCTTGGTAACTATTGTTATAGGCAAACTCAATCAACGGCAAGTGCCTTTCCCAAGACCCCTTGAAATCAAAGACGCAAGCTCTAAGCATGTTCTCCAAAATCTAAATGGTACGCTCCGACTGCCTATCGGTTTGAGGATGATAAGCGGTGCTAAAGGTCAACTTAGTTCCCAACGCCTCTTGAAGGCTTTGCCACAACCAGGCAGTAAAATGAGGATCTCTGTCCAACACAATGGTTACAAGAACCCCATGAAGTCGAACTATCTCTCTAATGTACAACTCTGCCAAGTGCTCAACTAAGTCACTGGTGCGCATCGGAATGAAATGCGTAGACTTAGTCAACCTATCAACAATCACCCAAACGGCATCATTGCCCCGTTGTGTTCTAGGAAGCCCAACTACAAAATCCATGGTGACGTGCTCATACTTCCACTCGGCTATTGGTAAGGGTTGTAGCAAACCCGCTGGTCTTTGGTGTTCGACTTTCACTTGTTGACAAGTAAGGAACTTCGATACAAAGGAATCGACATCCCACTTCATACCCCTCCACCAAAATTGACGACTACGATCAGGATATATTTTGGTGCCTCCCGGATGTACCGCAAGGCGTGAGTGATGGAACTCCTGAAATACGTCCTCTCTACAAGATTCTGGTACAAACAAATGATCTAGATAACGTACACTTAAATCTGAGTGAATGTTCAGACCCATCTCTTCCTTCCCGTTAGAAATTCTATCTCGGATTGACTCCACTTCACGGTCTCCTTGTTGCGCTTCTATTGTGAGACCCCTAGCTTTTGTAAACCCTATTAAGTCCCCAAATTTTGAGTTATTATATTATAATAAATCCCTTAGTTCTCCGTTTATTCACAAATATAACCCTAGAATCGAAAACGAATCGCGAATAAACCCGTACAAAACCAAATCGACCCCGATAGTGTTAGTAATCGTTTTTACACACTAATATTAATTATTTAACTATGAGGCCCCTGACCTTTGTAATTTTATTTAAACCCTTACTTTTGAATTATTTCAATATAGACCCTCGATCCCCTATTTATTTCCAATTTTAGCTGTAGAGCCGAAAACGCACGCCAACAGAAAACTCGCAAGCCTTGATTAAACCCGAGAACTTAGGGATCCTTCCAAAATCCTAATAATAATAATTAAATTAATCCCCTAACTATATTTTCCAATCAAAAATCCTTTGCTTTCGGTTCTCATTACGACTCGCCCTTTAATTCGAAATACAGAAACTTTAACCGAATTGAAGTTCCAAACCCTAATTAAATTAAATACCGCACTTAAATAAATGTTCCTATACATGAATTAAACCCAAAGCCCTCACATTTTTATTAAATCGCTAATTGACCCCAAACAAGTAACCATTATATATATACACTTGTACCCTAAAATCTATTTTTATACACCATACTTTACAATTTCCAATATTTGTACACGAGAAAATAATAAACTAAGTCCCTCAAATCACCATCATATGACCGGCCATACCTACATAGATACAATGAGTGTACTTTTGAGACAAACTTGCATAATTTAAGGGAAATCTTTGACTTTGGTTACAAACTTATATATATATATATATATATGCAATTGTACACAAAATAAATTCATAAAATCTCTCCAAATCTTCATCTTGGCCAACCATCATACCCCCCCTCCCCCCCAAGGTTATAATGAGAATCAAATCATATATATGTTTATACCATAATCTACTCTTGTCTACAAATATCACATCAAATTGTATGGGCAAGCCACCCCTTTTCCCTAAGATACTATAGGATTTTATAGGATTTATTTAGTACAAACAAATCCCTTGAAATCTTGGAGCAATAATGACTTTGGTAACTATATAGATTTGCTATATATATGTATGTACTTCTAACTAGAAGGTATTAAAATTAGCCCTAAACCTAAATAGATCATAATTAAATACATAATTAAGGTTCTAATCCTCCCTCATTCCATTACATTTAAACTAAATCAAGGCATTATTCAATTGAATTGGAACCAATGGGCATTTGGGACTTTTCACACCAAATTCTCTATAAATATACCACTCATCCCCATTTGTTGAGCACATATACGCACCCACACTATATTCAAGTGAGAGAAGAGAGGGAGGAGGGTGAGCTTGGTGGAAGATAGGAGAAGAAGTTTGCTAGCAATTCCAACAACCCTCAAGTAAGCCACAACACAACTCTCTCTTCCATTTTCCTTTTTCAAATACATGTCATTAGAAGTTTAAAATGGTATTTTCAGATGTGTTATAATGGTATTCCTGTGTTAAAAATGAAAGGAGTTGAGCCTTGATTCTACCCTTCTTCTATTTTTCTTAATCGGTATAAGACTACATTTTTCCCTATCAATCTCTCAAAATTTTCAAAGGCACCCCTTCACCTTAAATTTTTGAGTTTAATACATATTATTTAGCATGTTTTCATCACAAGATAAGTGGAAAATTTCCCCTAGCTAACCTCTTTTCTCACTAACTTTTTATTTTCAAGAACTGTGCCAGAAAAAATCTATTTTACAGCCACATTACGAAAATTATAGAAAAATGTATAAAAACATTCTGGACCTCTAGTTTATGTCAAAATCTTTCTTAAGGAGTTATCGTTCAAGGAAAATTGGTTTCATTGACAACGAGTGAGCGGTTTGTGAGAAAATCTGATTTTCGTAACGGTCGACGAATCTAGACAAAGCTGGAGTATTTCTAAAATAACTACAAATCTGGAAAAGCTATTCTATTTCCGAAAAATGTTCTGAAAACTAGATAAAATTCCCTACGAACCATAGGAAGGCCGGGCTCTGGAAAAATCTAAAATAGCCCTTTTAAGTATAATCTTTAGGTAGTATTGAATCTGGAAATTCTGTTCTCATTGATGTTTTATGCTCGTTTTCATGAATATGCTTATTAATTTATGATCATGTCTTGATATGATATTTCACATGTCATTGGTTTATCTATTTTATTTTAATCCTTCGATGGTGCTCGCACTTATGCAAATCTGGAAATTATATTCTTGTGCGAAGTTATCCCCTTAACTTCATGAATATGACTAGAGCTACTTGTGCCTATCTTCATATGTGAATCTCATGTGTCGTAACTTTATTTCCTTGTATTTGTACTATTTAGTTGTTCATACTTGTGCAATAGATGTTGTTTCAAGAGCATGTCCTAACTCTGACTTAAATTATCTAACTCAACGGGAAACTTAATGGGTGGTAATGGGTTGCAAATTTTTGGACAAGATTACTAAGATATTGATGAGTTGACGGGATGCGTTCCCTATTTGGAAGTTAAAGTCTTGCGCAAGTGGTTTTTGGAACCCTTGAACGGAGCGGTTGTATTCGGACCCTAGGCATTTGGTGTAACGAGGGATTTCGACAAGGCCCATTATTACCGTCTCTTTTGAGGCCTTGCGGTTGGCGCTACGTAGTATATAACCGTTTGTAGGCATCCGAGGTTAGTTCTGTAACAAAGCAGCAAAAGATGGGGCATACCGAATAATCTGCGTCCGATTCTTGTGGTTGGGAGGACGAAGTCTCTTTGGGGGATTTCTAGATTTCTAACATCTAACCTTATAATCCTTTATTATTGAAGGATTATCATGCTTCATTACTTGCTTGTTATAATTGTGATGGTGCATTGGATTGGGAAAAAGGGATGGGGTGTGTATGCGTTTACTGGGCATTCAAAGCTCATGGCGTTTCACGCCAGGTATCAAAGAAACGTACGAAGCCAACAAAGAGTCAAAGACATTTGAAGACTTAAGTTTTCCTTAGAGAAAGTTTGGAACCATTTTTCTCATTAGTCTAATTGTGCTTTTATTTATTCTTTTTGGATTGTAATAGTAATGGAACTCGTTTTGTAAATTTAAAATTTGAGACACTGTAATTATTATTTACTTTGTAATCCTATGCCTATCTCTGCGTTGCTTTTGAGACCTTGCGTCAATGCCTTTTAAGAACTGTCAAAAGGGTGGTGCGCTCCCTAAGAAAGCTGGACTTAGAAGGGAGGCTAACTTGACTCCTCTGGCGATCTGGGATCTTACTCGGTCATTGGCCATAGGACTCATTAGTGTCGTTTCCTAGACTTCTAACCTTAGATAAACCCTATATTTAATTGATAATATATTCTCTGAAGTTCGCAATTTTTGGGGCGTCCCATCTATGACTTTACTAATCAAGGCAGGTTGAGCACTCAAAGTAAACAAGGTTGCACTCTCGCCGGACTCACCCAAGTGTAAATCAAACTTGACGATATCACCTAGCATAACCCATTCCCGAATGGAAACACTTGCCAAACTACTCACGGATTTCTGACTCAAAGCATCAGCCACTACATTGGCCTTCCCCGGATGATAGTGTAACTCAAAGTCATAATCCTCCATAAATTCCATCCACCTCCATTGCCGTAAATTCAAGTCCTTTTGAGAAAATAAATACTTTAGACTCTTATGATCGGAGAAAACTTAAAATTTCTCACCATATAAATAATGCCTACAAATTTTCAAGGCAAAATTTACCACCGCTAATTCCAAATCATGGGTAGGGTAGTTTTTCTCATGAGTTTTCAATTGACGCGAACAGTAGGCCACAACCTTTCCCTCTTGCATCAAGATACAACCAAGCATCAAGACAAAACCAAGCCCATCCCGTGACGCATCACAATAAACGGTGTAACCCAAGCCTCTTTCCGGAATTATCAAGACCGGTGCAGTAGTCAATCTAGTCTTAAGTTCTTGGAATGACTTTTCACAAGCCTCACACCACACAAATTTGACACCATTTCTAGTCAACCTAGTCGAAGGCACGACTAGTGTAACAACCCCTATCCGTAATTAGCCACTAATTCGTATTTAATGATGTTAATGAGTGGATTAAAATCAATTATGTGTTTATTCTGCACTTTGTATGATTTTGGCTTTCTATCTGTTACTTACAGAAATATCTGTTTGGAATTTCACTTTAACATGTAAATCGAAAGCCTTATCGGCATCCGAAAACCGGAATTGACTACACCGTTATGTTATTTAGAATTTTTAGAACCATATGACGAGTTTTATTAAAAATTGATTCAGAACGATTAATTAAGTCATGTTTGGTTAGCCTTATGTTCTAATTAGTGTATTTTAGCCTCATAGCCAAATATGTGACTAATAGGCTCATTGAGCTCATTTCTTTTATCTCCCTTGAGTGGAAAAATCTGGTGAGACATGTTAGAGAGAGAGGGAGCACAATTCTAGTGAGAGAAAGGAAGAGATTGTAGAAGAATTGAAGGCTATAGCTTGAATTGATCAAAGATTGTGCTAGAACAAGAGTAATTCAAGACTCTAGGTAAGATTACAACCTCTAGATTGTGTAACTAAGTCATTTAACATGAAATTTCTTCAAGATTGTGAGTTTGATGTGTATATTGAGCTTAGAATAAGATTTGAGTTGCAATTCATGCATGCATGTACATTTTCTCACAATTTGAGCATGAACTCCAAGAATTCTCTCATGCATATTTGAAATTCATCTTCATTTGGGGAAATCATAAAGCTTCAAGTTGTTTTGTGGTGTTTCATCATGTTTTGAGAAGTTTGATACAAGAAAAATTCATGCATGTTGTGTTCATGAACATTCATCATGTTTTGAGTTGAATTGGGAATTTTTGGCAAACCCTGGGCCATGATTTTATGAAATGATCCTAAATTCTTCATGTTTTATAAGTTTACTATGTTATCTCAAGTTTTGGGGCCCAAGAGATGTGTTTTGAAGGTTAGAATTCGAGTTTTGAGCTTGGGAGGTCAATCTGGATTTTCTAGAAATTTGACCCACGCTCGAGCGGAGACTTTCACGCTCGAGCGTGAACCCTGAATTCATGCACCACGCTCGAGCGTGGGTCGAGCGCCCGTCGAGCGTGAAAACCTTGCATCCAGTACTTTTAGAGTTTACAGTCCGCTCAAGCAGGGAAAGTCACGCTCGAGCAGAGCTTCATTGTCTGCATGTCCGCTCGAGCGGGGAAACCCACGCTCGAGAGTAGACCTCATTTTCAGAAATTTTGCCTAAGTGTTCCAGGGCATGTTTTGGCATCCTCATTGCATCTTAGGCATTCCTAAGACCTAATTAAGCTTTGATAATGAGGTTATGGATTAGAAACACACTAAGAATGAATGTACTAAGTTCCGAGACTGCAAGTGTGTGTGTTTTAGGCCATGTGGTAAGAAAGAATAAGAACCAATGTAATGAAAGCTCAGCCTTATTGGCCACTTGAATGTGTAATGATAAGACATGCTTGTGTTATGTATTTTGTGATTGTAGGTCAAGACTCGAGGATTGATTGACCGCTTACTGGAACCATTGTGAGTAACGTTGTCGTAAAGATACGTTCATATGAATTATGTTCCAAATGAAATATGATAAGTTATGATTTCTGAAATGATATCTGTTTTCGTGAACGAATATTCCATGTTTGAAATCTATTGTGGCATCCATAGATAGTCCCAAGTCATGGGGGACGGCATGAAAATGCGGGTCCATGACATACAAGTAATTACGAGATCTCGTTAGCCACTTCATTGTGGTGATATGTGTTTAATCGGTATCCGGAACCGATTACTCTAGTCGGAAGACGTTCTGTGATGTGTTCTATGGGATGTACCATTATTATGTTCTGATATGAGAATGATTATGCTCTGGTCTATTTTCTGCTTATGATATATTTGGATTTCGTTCACTAACCCCTTTACTTTAATGTTATTCATTGGGCTTTAGTTCATTGTGTGTATATATATATGTATAGGTGAGCATTTTGGAGCCCGAGCCTGAAGGCTTTTGTCTGGATCTGTGTTCTGTTGTCAGCCAACCATAGTGTCTCACGTGGAGGTTCCCAAAGCGTCTTGTGTTTAAGTTCTGTGGTTTCTGTTTATTTAAGACTTGATTTGATGTCGTTGGTTGTACTTAAAATACTGTAATGTGTGTGGGTATAATGTATGTTGACTACCGGTTATGTATATAAAGTTTTAAATATTCTGTTTCATATAAGTCAGCACAGCTCATTGGACAACTATATTTATGTATTTGCTTCCGCTAGCCCCTTAATTTTGTTAATCTGTTCAGAGGCCTTCGGTAATCCAAGGATTACTGGCCGGTTACGATGCTAAACCTATAGGGGCGGGTTTGGGTCGTGACAACTAGTCTAGAGAAGTCCCTTACAAAACGCCGATAATACTTTGTCAATCCCAAGAAACTCCGGATCTCAAATATATTTTTGGGTTGTCCCCAATCCTGTACAACATCTATCTTCGAGGAATCTATAGTTACCCCCTCCCTCGACACCACATGACCCAAAAACTTCACATCGGTGAGCCAAAACTCGCATTTCTCAAATTTGGCATACAATTGGTGCTCTCTAAGAAAATCAAGCACTACCCTCAAGTGAGCCTTATGTTCCTCCTCGGAGGTTGAGTAAATTAAGATGTCGTCCACAAAGACGACCACAAAACGATCCAAGTATTCTCGAAAAATTCGGGTCATCAAATCCATAAAGGAAGCCGGTGCATTAGTCAACCCAAAAGCCATTACAAGAAATTCGTAGTGGCCATAACGCGTACGAAAGGCCGTTTTCTGGATGTCCTCTTCCTGGACTCTCAACTGATGGTACCCCAACCTCAAATCTATCTTCGAGAAGCAACGAGACCCTCTAAGTTGGTCAAACAAATCATCTATTCTGGGTAGGGGATACTTGTTCTTAACGGTAACCCGGTTCAACTTGTGGTAATCAATACACAACTGCAACGACCCATCCTTCTTCTTCGCAAAGAGAGTCGGCGCTCCCCAAGGCGATGTGCTAGGGCGAATGAAGCCCTTGTCTAAAAGCTCTTGAAGTTGAATCTTCAATTCATGTAATTCGGGGGGTGCAAATCTATATGGCACAATGGAAATCGGTGTCGTGCTAGGCACTAAGTCAATGGTGAACTCGATCGCCCAATGGGGTGGCAAACTAGTAAGATCCTCGGGAAAAACGTCTGGGTATTCACAAACTACCCTTAGCAACTCAACACGAGTCCCGTCACTCTCACTATCCAAGAGGGTTGCAAGAAGGCCACTAAGCTTGCTCCTACTACGAGAGTCAAAAACTGGCGACAAGACCCTATCAACCCGGTCCCCCAAAAAATAAAAACAATCACCACCCGAGATGCACACTGTAACTCTCTGACGATAACCATCAATTACAACCCGGTACGAAGATAACCAATCCATACCTAGAATAACATCAGAACTCGGCATGTCTGGCAATACAAAAGCAAACGAAAGTCAGTGCCCGGAAACCTCTATCTCACAACCACGACATCCCTAGTCTAAATCAACTCTACCCCCAACCAGCGACTCTACTTTGAGCGGAGATGCTAACCGTGCCACCTCTAATCCCAATGCAGACGCAAATGCAGTAGATATGAATGAATGGGATGCACCCATATCTATCAACACATTAGCTAAAGAATTACACACAACAAAAATACCTCTCACAATTGAGGATCCTAGCAACTGCTCTGGCGTAGTAACAGCATACACGTGCCCCGTGGCCTCTGATCAACCTGCTTATCTCTCGGAGCATATGCTTGTTGCACTGACTGAGCTGAAGTGGCTCCCTAATTAACTCGCGAAGTCTGAACTGAGTGAGCCTGCTGGTGGCTCTGAGTCTGCCTCAACCCTGATACACCAGATACGCCTCCCAACTGTGGACAAGCTCTCTTCATATGCCCCCACTAACTGCACTGATAGCAAGTAGGCCCCTGCCCCCTACTTTGAGACTGACTCTAGGATCGGTTAGGTGGTGGTGGTGGCAACATATATAACACATGAACCTTTACATCTATCCAAGTGTTGCAACATTTCCACATCTCATGTGGTCTCAACATTTTGTCATTTCATGACTATATTCATGACTATATACATGTTCACTTAAACAATAAATTCCACAAAATTCGACCAATTCTCTTGCACCAAGAAAATTGTCATATTCGTATACAATAATAAGAAATTCCCACTTATTCATTTATTTGGCACAAGATATCCCATAAATTCTCAACATTTTCCAAAACCCCCAAATTTCTAGGTTTTCACCAAAACTATACATTTCTTAATCTCTTGGTTAAATCTCACCAAAACATCATTCTTAAGTCAATGTGATTCAACTCCTCAAGAAAATCTTTTAAAGAAAACAAGAGATGGACCCCTTTTTACAAAACCACCAATTTCTTGAGCCAAAAACCAATTTTTAAAACAATCAAAGAGGAAATCTTGAATTTAACCAAAACTTGCAAAAATATATATATAACTCTAAGAATATCCCTACCTCAAGTTTGGAGAAGGAAATGAGATGAAACCCTTAAAATCAATGGTATTGAAACACGATCTTCACAGCACACAACGAAGCCGTCGAGAAGTTATCCAACTTTGATGAAGAAGCTATGGGCAAATTTCTAATGGAGCAGCCTCACCTCCCGCACGTGCGGCCTAAGCCCCCATACGTGCATCTCTGGTCCTCCAGCCTAGAAAATTTCCAGCTCCACTCCCGACACTCCAAACCTAACCTCACACCCTCCGGAATAAGTGATGTACTTGGGATCAAACTAAATACAATACAAATTTTAAGGAGTTTTCAATAACAACGTACCCGGCCTAACTTAAAGAGGAACGAGGCGAATTACGTACCGGTCATCACATGGAATGTGTGCTCGCACCTGTTGCTACTGCTGTAACTTCTGCTCTTCGAACCCCTACCATTGGTATTGGGGTAGGGCCTTTCTGTAGTGGCCAAGTTAATTGATTCTTTAGCTCTCTCTACTACTCCTAATAATGAATTAGACTTGATTGGTTTCTGTTGTGTATAATCTTTTGCTTTCATTTGTACATATAATTTACTATTTGATCTTATAATTTGCTTTTCAAGTACGAAAGTGAGAATTTTAGGGGTGATCATTCAGTAGTCCCAGAGTATGGACACGTGGTGCTCCATATGGTTTTGATTAGTGAAGAGGCGTAAGGGCCCACAATTTATGTTGGGAATGGAGAAACAACATGGGGCTAAGTAATTGGTGAATGGCTTGGAGTATGGCCACGTGATGCTCCGGGAGTATTGAATAATTTCTCGAATTTTAGTGATATCATGTGTTCATATATTGAGTTTACTCATGTAATGAATTTTGAATTTGCTTTTCCTCTCTCTCTCTCTCTCTATATATATATATATATATATCTACATAATAAGGGAAGAAAGTTTATGAATTTATCCTAGAGACAATTGTCCTACTAGGACATTTGAATGGTTAAGATTCATTTCTACTTAAAGATGGACGATAGAGATGATACCCTTCTTTTTCACTCTACCTCAACTTCCCGCCCATCCTGATCTGTCTCACCTCGCTTCAAAACACACCCACCCACTCTCTACAGAAGAGAGATCTACACTAATCGAAGTCTCTCTCTCTCTCTCTCTCTCTCACAGCCTTACTTCACACACTCCTCCTCTGCTGCCCAGATCGACTTCACTCTTCATCACCTCAACGATGTAAAGCCACACAGAGAGTTCAAGACGATAAGGATGTCTTGCTCACCACATCTCTGCCGCACCGATGCTTGCACTGTCGGATCTAATGGAAGACCCTCCAATTGCACTGTCGTTTTCAGGTCTGTGTCTTTGTGTATAAAGTCTTGAAATTATTTTTGAAATTTGTCAAATGATGTTTTATTGTGTGCAGAGGGTTTGAAGAGAACAATGATTATTTGTTTGCATACATTTTATACATTACCAAGATACGAATCACAATCTGCCGAACTCGCAAGGTTGTTTCTCATTTTGATTATTTGTTTTTTGGGTTTTAATTTTTATTGATTGATTAATAACAGATTTTGTATATAGATGTAGAAGCTAAATTTTTTTATTAATAGTTAGTATAGAGTATGTGTGTTCAAATTGTGAGATGAGTTTTTATATTTGGTTAAACATTACTGGTTAGAGTTGAATTTTCTACTTTAAAAATGCAGATTGATGATCTCAAGCATTGACCATTGCTGAGGTAAAAAAGTGAAGAAGAAGAAGAAAGAGGGGGACTCGAATGTATATATATCAGTACATATTTGGGGGAAAATCTCTAGGGGGTTCCTTCATTCATCTCTCTACTCCTCCTTTATTCTATTTATTATATATATACATACATGTATTTGTTTGTATTGTTTAGAAAACAGATGATGGTGGTAGAGAGAGAGAGAGAGAGATGAGGTGGGACTTGAATGTATATATATCATTACATATTTGGGGCAAAATCTCTAGGGGGTTCCTTCCTTCATCTCTCTGCTCCTCCTTTATTCTATTTATTATATATATACATACATGTATTTGTTTGTATTGTTTAGAAAACAGAAGATGGTGAGGATGGTGGTAGTGAGAGAGAGAGAGAGAGGAGATGTCGGTTTTGCTGGGATGATTTTTTGATAATTGGGTTGGGTTGGGTTGGGTTGGGTTGGGTTTTTTTTTTTTTTGATTAAATTAGTTATAAAAAAATAAAATAAATTAAAAATTAATAAAATAAAATTTCATATTTAAATCATAATCTTTTTTTTCTCGTAAAAAATTTAAAAAACAACTCAAACAAATTTCTTAATCTGTAGTAAAATAACCAAAAAAATCAAAAAAACTCAAAAAACTTTAAAATCAATTCAACTTTCCAAACGAAGCAAGGGGTTTGGCGAGATCAGCTGTTGGGTCGATGACGGACGGTGAACCGACAATACCTGGTGTTGACATGTGTTTTCGTGGGAAAGTAAAAAAAAATACACTCACACATACTTATATTATAATCTTAACATTATTTATATTGTGCCTTCAGGCACGTGCATATGCTAGTATATATATATATTAAAAATAACCTTTTATGACATATAAAATTATATCGTGAAAAGTGTAATGATTTATAACATGCAAGAAAATACCGTAAAAGATTATATACGACCTACAAAGTATGCCTGAAATATATTAAAAATAACTTTTTATGGCGTACAAAATTATGTCATGAAAAGTGAATAATTTATGAAATGCAAGAAAATCATAAAAGATTATATATGGCATACATAGTATGTCATAAATATATTAAAAATAACCTTTTACAGCATGTAAAATTATGCCATAAAAAGTATAATTATTTATAGCATGAAAAAAATGTCATAAAAAACTACATATGACATGCAAAGTATGTCATTAACGCTTAATTTATTACTTTTTACTTCTTTACATGCATGCCGTAAATGACAATAAACTTTCCACGGCATATCATGTAACAACATTTGTATGCATGTCGTGAAAGAGTTTTTACAGCATACATTACAAGTTATAAAAATTTAATTTTGTTGTAGTGCTCACTGCATTATTAGTGCAAATAGATGTTTTGATGGACCTATTAATTAAATAGTAATGTTATGAAAAATAGAATTATATGTTGGGAGCTGTTGTAGTGTGCAAGGCTTGAAACTTGCACACCATATGCAAGTTAATTCTCAGCCATTAGATTTGATTAAATTAATCTAAACCCTTCAATATTTTATACAGTTTATACCATTCACCTGCTAAGCCGGTTGAAACTTTCCCAGCCCTTCTCTCCACTTTCATCAGTCACCTCTCTCTCTCTCTCTCTCTCTCTCTCTCTCTCTCGTTTGGCTAAACAGGACTCCCCTCTCTCTTCTCGGGTCGTCTTCCATGAATGGAGATCGAAGTCGCAGGCTGTGCAAGGATTGAAGAGGTAGGGCTCTGAAATCCCTAAAAATTTCTCCCCCTTGCTCCGAATCTATGGTTTCTCCCGCTCTGTCTGATTTCTCTGTCCGTTCTCTTGCTCGTTATCTTCTGTCACTCTCGTCTCTTGCTTTCGAAGGCTTCTTGAAGATCTCTGTCTTCTCCAGTAGCTTATTGGTTCAAAAGAGTTCTCATTGAAGAGGTATGGCTTGAAATCGCTAAAGCTCTATTTCTCGATAAATAGGCAATTCCATGAATCAAACTGGTACTCACACAACTTGATTGTAGTTAACTTATTATATTTTTAACTGATTATTTCTGTGTCCATTGTAGTTAACTTATTATATCTTTAATTGATTAAATTGTCTGTGTAACTTGATTTTGATTTTCATTCAGTTGGTAAATAGGAGAAATTATTCAATGCTCGTGGAGCAATGGTAAATAGGCAATTCAAGTTGTTCTGAATCAAGTTCCTTCAAGTTGTTCTCAATCGACAGTCGACATCTTCTGGAGGTGCGAATTGCAAATCTCTCTCTCTCTCTCTCTCTCTCTCTCTCTCTCTCTCTCTCTCACACACACACACACACACATAACGAACAGAGCTATGGTCCCAATCTCTGTTATTGTACATTTTCGATGTCATTGAAGATGCTTTCAAGATCACACTGATTCTCTGTGCGCGAGGTGAGTTCTCGTTGGTTCATTCAAATTTGTTCGATTTTTATCATTTTGATTGCTGTTAAGAGTGTAATTTTAATTTATATTTTGGTCGATTGATGCTTATTTTATATTAATCTATAAATCTGGAGTGTTCTTGTTTTGTTTCTTTAGGTTTTGTAAGTTGATTTTGTGTGTATGTTTTTTCAAGTGTTTGGTATAGAACACAAAAGTTTCTAGGGTTTTGATTTTGGTTTTTTAATTTTGTATAATTTTGAGTTTTGAAAGCTGTTAATTGATGAAGCTAGGGTTTATGAGGTTAATTTGATGAAGCTAGGGTTGGGTGGATGTTAATAGGGAAGGTGCATTGATACTTACACAACTATGGCTTTAGTTTTCGAGTTTGAATAAGACTTTTTGACTGGAAAAATAAAGCCCTAAGCAAGTGCATGTGGGTTTTCACACTATGTTGGGTTGCTTTGACTTCATCCACTAGCATTTTATAATCTCCACCTCTACTTTTATTTTTGGGAAGCCATTCCAAAATGAAAGGTAAAATTGAATTCATAAATTAAACTGTATCTAGCACAACTTGATAGTTTCTAGCATTGATTGTGCCCTATGATGAGGTTGAGGTTGTTCACTTAGTAAGATGACACTGCCTTAATGAAATTCAATTTTGTTTAATTTTTTGATAAGTACATCTATTAGGATAGATAAACAAGTGCTATAGGGGCTGTGTTTCCTTGGTGGAGGCCTGACCTGCATGCTCTTTGCTTTCCAAACTAAACCTTGGGGAAATTGAACTAGATAGCAGCCTGAGTTTAGTGTTGCATGATATACTGTCCTCTGTCTCTATTCTCTTCTTGCTTCATTTTTTTCTTTTTTCTTTTTTCTTTTTTTTGTTTTCTTCTTTTATAAAATGTTTTGATCGTATTTTCTTTTCCTTTGTCATGTTTTTGTTAGGTAAGGTAGAGAGACTCAAACTTTAGTCTGTTTATTAAGGTAATGCGACCTACGCAGCTAGGGTATCATTTTTTGCTTATTATTAGATTTTTTTTAGTGTTTTTCTTTTTTATGTTGGAAACTTAGTCCAAGTGTTTGTTAACTAAATTATTATTCAACAAATCCATTCATGTGTGCATGTGGTGCAATTGATGAATGTATTGTACAACCTAGATGTCGTAGGATATTTTCAATTCCCACATTAAGTATATATGTCAACTGATGAATGTACTATAACTTTTAAGATTTTTGTTTGTTTTTTCCGTAATCAAAGATCCTAGAAGTTTAGTCTTCTTGTCTTTCTTCACAAGGAATTCTGATTGAAGCCTGATGGATTAGTTACATGTGGTATAATCCTATTTCTAACCATTTCCAATTTATCTCTATGCCTCAGTTAGATGGACGTAGTTAGTTATTTTTAACCATGTGAGGAACTATGCTTTT
This sequence comes from Camellia japonica, assembly GCA_030407325.1. Taxonomy (NCBI): domain Eukaryota; kingdom Viridiplantae; phylum Streptophyta; class Magnoliopsida; order Ericales; family Theaceae; genus Camellia; species Camellia japonica. The sequence continues at coordinate 146,570,803 of JAPPVO010000059.1, forward strand.
AATCTTTGGAACAACAAGGGATTGAGGGAGGTACTGTCTACTACCACCGGTTTTATATTTTTCTTATTTGATTGTGTGGAAAGTAGTACTAATGTTGTTAAGGATGGACCCTGGTTTTTTGGGGGGCACTTTCTTGTACTGAAAAAGTGGCACAATATGATGAAATTATCTAAGGAGAGGCTTGATAGAATTCTAATTTGGATTAAGTTGTTTAACATTCCTTTAGAATATTGGGATGATGATGGGCTTAATAGGATTGCTAGTGCTAGAATTTCATTTGCTAAAATATGTGTGGAAATAGGATTGGATTCTTCTCTTCCTACTAATTTTCTAATCAAATGTGAAGATCAGAGTGTTGAGATTGGGGTTGAATACCTATGGACTCCATCCAAGTGCTCAAAATGTAAAGTCTTTGGGCATATGGAAGATAAATGCATCAAAACTTGAGTGGAGAATTTGTCCAAAGAAAGTATTTCATAGAAGGTGTAAACTTTTGGTGACTAAAAAAATTTAGTCATTTTATGTTCAATTTTTGCCAACGGCAAAAAAAAATTAGTAGCGAAATTATACTTTTTGACTACAAAAGATTAGTCATTATTGATTAATATTTGCTGACAAATAATAATTTAGTCGTTAAAGGGTGAGAAATTTTATTACCGCGTGCCCCTCCTCTCTTTCACACAAACACTTTCTTATCTGTTCTCTCTCACACACACATAGAACAGTCACCACCAAACCTCACCTCAAGCTGCTGTGCTTGATTATCCGCTTTTACAGAGTAGAAGTCATATAGCGGAATGTCCTCAACTTGCCATCTCAAAAACTCTTTCTTCCATGTAGCCAGAATGCCTCTTGGCAGCACCACTAGTGGTCTAGCATAGGGATACTTGGCCAGAAAACTCTGCATAAAACTAATTATCATGAAAGTTTTCTAGAGCCTGGAGCGTGGGCCATGATGCAGCCACCTGGATTCTCTACAACCAAGTTACTCAATAGAAAATTGAAGCCCTCAACTTGATGGGGTTTCATCTGCTTTTTGTGCCTGAGATGAGTAACAATTTCAGTGACAGCAAAATCCTGTCCACATAATTTAACCCCATCATGAAATATTTCAATTGCTTCCTTGTCCTTTATAGTCTAGCCTCCATAAAAGTATGTGCGTGTAGACCTTGTGCCCTAAATCAAAAAGAAAATGGAGCAAATTAGTCAAAGAAAATCCAATAGAGAGAAAATCAGTAGCTTCATACCTACAAAAAAAAAGTTACGAAGAAAATTGAGAAACTGGTAAATTAGCAACATTGTAAAGCTACTGAACATATAAAGAAAATCAATAGCTCCATACCTACTTTACTTATTCTGTCCTATGCACTGCAAGTTTCTCTTTCAGTTGTATGATTTATTTTCTTGGAGTTGTTTGCTTAATCAAGAGTTCTTGTTTGCATGGTAGGATTTACAGCTACGCTAGGGCTTATGTTGTATTTGTTGTCACTATCTAGGTCCAAACTTACTCAGAATGGGTAATAGATGGAGAGTATGATTGACCTCCTAAATACTGCCTATGTCATGCTGCGATTGAAGAGGGGACCAATCCTCAAACTACTTGATTGGGTTGCTTGCGTATGTGATCCTACACATTGTTAAACCTCATGCATGCAATTTTTATCTTGAATGAAAGCTGGATGAATTATACCAAATTACTTACATTTTTTTGGGTTCATATTAGATATTATACATACAAGCTGCTTGGATTCACATATTAAGGGTTTTCCACCACACACTACTCCAGCTGGATATACTTGTCTTGCCAGTTCCACCCCGGTATGATTTTTTTTTATTTATTTATGGAAGCTGACCAAAGTTTTATTTATTTCCATTCATTTCTTTTGTTTTTTAATGAACTTATCGTGGTTGCATTCCTTTATTACTCTCTTGTCTTGTACCTTCAAACAGTTAGGTTCATAACTACTTTTTGTTGAAATTTCCTAAGACAAGTATGCATGTATCGTATTCGTGTTTTGTTTCTATTGTATTAGAAGCTTTAGATAAGAAGGGATTCATGCTAGTAGTGAACCAATGATACTTGTTGATTTACCTGTAAGAAAGTATAATCACTATGAATCTTGAAAAACTGACAATCATATCTGAAAGTAATCACGAGGGAGTATACAATTGTAGATTAACTATGCTCCAGAATCTAAAAAGCCTTGTCTGAGGCAACCCAAGGTATCAGCCCCAAGCCTCATTTTTTGGAGGCTGAATTTAAACCACTCATTGCAATAAATAGTAGCAGATAATCAGATCAATTGTGATGGCTCCATTGCTATCAATTATTTTTTCATTTACTACGAAGTTTTGAGTTTTTTTGATATATATGACTCAAAATACTTCTTTTTGATGTCTATTTTTTCCCTTCTATTGCTTTAGATTCATACAATTGATGAAAATCAATTTTCATCATAGATTCCCTTCTTAAATTTATCATATAGCTTTAATTGAGTTGTGAATATTTTTTTAAGCCTATTACAAAATTTCAGAAAAGTAAAAGATGAGGAATGCCAATTTTCTGTTGACCAAAGTTGATCTGTTGAATAAAAGATGATGCCTTTATTTATGTTTTGGGCAAAAACTTTAAAGCCAGCTCCACCACCCCCTAGTTTTATATAACAGTCTATATTAGAGAATGTGTACAACACTCAGCAAATGGTTGTTACATTTATTTGACATATTTCACTCTGATTAGTATCTCAAATATGTAGTAGATATCTGAATTAGACAGTTTTATGTGTCTTTGATGGTTATGCCTCTCACTCAATGGCTCATATGCTTATTTCTTGAGCTCAACAGGTGCAAGAGAAGAAAGTGAAAAATTTTCTGACATGAACATTGACCCTTTTAAGGCTGTTGGAAATGGCGGTGTTGCCAGTTCAAGTGGCTCTTCTAGCCTTGGACCATATCTTGCAAATGGAGGAAACGCAGATAAATCTTACCATTCTTTGAGCAATGACTTCTCATTCCCACCAGGGGCATTTCATCGCTACATTTACCTGTGGTAGTTGTACTCATCTTTTTTTGGTTATTTTCCTGCAGTAATAATAGTTTCCAAAATAAATAATGTAGTATCAGTATCTTAGATTATGCCGTCATTTCAATATATATATTTTTTTGGAGTGAATAAGACATAAATAAAACTAGAAAACATACAAATTTACAAGGGGTATGCCCCAGGCCCTACCATAACTATACAAAGCCACACATCAAGGAGCTACTCCTCACTTAAAGCCCTAAAAAAAAAAACAGACGTGCCTACAGCCATACAAAGTTCATATATATCTAAGATGTTCAACAACAACCATATCCCAATAGAATAGGGGTCCTGTACATCTTTAGACCAAAAATGGGCAGCATCATATGGGATATAAAGAAATCCCCCCCTGAAAACAAGAGCTGTAGTGATTAGGCATGGAGAGCTCCACAGTAGTCACCATAGCTTCATCTAGTAAGACTATACCAAGATGGCAGCACTTTAACCATAATGTAAATACATTCAGCGCACACAAGCTGCTAGCCAAATCCCAAAATATAATAATTCTCCTACACAACCCATAGGAGTAGGCCACAAACCTCAAAATATGATGCTCTATACCAATTAACAAAGGTTTATATAAAACATAATTACAACTGTAGAATAAACTAAAACTAAAAGCATGACTAGGCGCAAGCTGCTGCCACCACCAAGCTTTAGTTCCTTTGGATAGGCGCAGATTGCAGCCACCTCCAATCCACCAGACCAGGACTTCAGTTATCCAAAAGGTCTCTATATAACTAGCAAAACACAGCTGCAGGATTACAAGGAAGAAGTACCCATCTCCTGGATGCATATGTACTATGGAATCAATCAACATAACCTGCCAGTAATGAAGTATGAAATAAGTATTACCAAAAATGGGGTAGTACAGATTACATAACAACATTAGGCTACAACACACAATATATGGTCTCACAACACTCAACCCACACTTTAGAATCTCAGTACTCTTGTGATAGCTTCCTTAACCTGCAAATAAAGATGCACTAGATAAATAGAGATTAGTGAACCACTCATATATTGGCTGACTGCACTCAACCCACAGAATATACAGTCTAATCTTTGGAGATATTTCATTTTAAGTATGTTTCTCACAACACAACCCTCAAAATCTGCCATAGAGCCCCTCAAGCTGCTGCACAAGTTAGCAAACAATTAGAATAACACACATTTTTGCTGACCTTCACTCAACTCTCATTTAGAAAACTCACATCACTCGACAGTCCCCATTATTGATCATATGGGCTTCAAAATAGTCACAGGTAGGTTCCAATGAGCAAGAAACCAGCCATCACCTGTGGATCTAGGCAGATTGTTAATAGACAAAAGTCTGCCTCTTATCATATGAATAATAGATTTAATGACCACCTCTTCAGGTTTGAATTCTTATTAAAAATCCTATTATTCTTTCAAGCCAAATATGGTAAATAGAGCACAACAGAGACAGTCGAAGAATATGTGATCTCAAAGATCTGCCCTTGGTTTCTTTGGTAGCCAAAGTAATCAAATTAGGCCGATGAAGATCAGGCCAATTCACATTGCACTTAGTTTTCAGAGCACTCCACACCCTAGCAGAAAACATGCAATTAAAAGAAGAGGTGAGAATGACTCTCAACAGGACAAAAAGGGCAGATTGAATTAAGAGTCAGGCCAAATTGTTGTAACCTATCACTAGTATTCAATCTTTCATGAAGAGCAATCCAAACAATAAAACTAACTCTAGGGATCATGTGGGGTCCCCAAAGTAGCTTATGCCAAGTAACTTTATCACACTTATACCTCCAATGATTCCAAGCAGAGTTGATAGTGAACTTATCATCATGATTTAACTTCCAAATACGTTGATCACTTCTGGATGGATCAGGTTTACAACTACAGGGAGTAGATGAAATCAGTTCCCTAAGTTCCCAAGAATTAGGAGTAGGCCACTTCACAGACTCACCATCAACAATTTGATTGACTTTAGTCTCACTGTTGAGACAAGAGTCCTACAAAATTCTATCTCCAAACTTGTCCCAAAGGGGACCAAGAGGATGCCAATTATCATACCATAAGAAAGTGGAATCACCATTCCCAATCCTATGGGTTATCAGAGGGGAGACAACATTCCTAAGGGATAGAATCTTTCTGCAGACGCAAGAGAGGTCATTAGGGTTTCCAAAAACTGTTGCCTTTGAGTAAATAGGATTTAACTCATTGACACCACATTGATTTCTCTCCACCTGAAAACAGGAACCAGACATGCTTAGCAATAGTAGCCCTATTCCAAGTCTCTAGAGACTTAAAGCCCAGGCCACCCTCATTTTTTGGAACACACACCTTATCCCAAGCAATTTTAGCACTATGCTTTTTAAGCTCAGTGCCAAACCAGAGAAAGCTCTGAGAACACTCTCAAATTAACTTATTGAAAGAAATTTCTAAATTAGCCAGGCCATATTCTGAAACAAGCACATGGGAATTGTAGAAAAGGTTCAGAAAAATAAAATGAAGGAAATGAAAAAAGAAAAAAAGAAAAAGAAAAAGGAGGCAGCTAGGTTCTGTGAGTTGCACCTATGGTGCCTATCTTTAATCAAGATCAAGGCACAAGGATTGATGCAAGGTGCATAATCAGGAACCTACAGATTGTAGCCTTTGCCCTGGCACAGCACAACCTTTTACTTGACAGACTTAAGAGTATCAAAATTACTTTGTTTTGTTTTTAACTAATATGTACTTTATGTCTGTCTACAAGAGATTCCAATATGAACTTAATTAAAGAACAATATTTTTTTTTTTTTACAAGTAATCATCATATAGGTATGTATTTATGCGTGTTTATGAAACAGAAGTGAGACTGCAGGATGGAGATTTTTGCTACAACCATTCATTTACTTTTTAAACTTGGACTATCAAAATTGCATTGTTTTGTCTTGCACTAATGTGTCTGTACATATGTCTATTTTTTTCATGTGAAGTCAGTATCATATAATTTATGTATGATAAAAAATATACACATTGGTATTTGGTACGCTGTTGAAGTCAGTAACATTCATTTAATTCATTCATTGTTACAATTTGCAGGTAACTAGCCATGAGACTAGCCTTGTGGCAAGATGTAGAAGGGTTTATGCTCATGCACGTGACTATCATATTAATTCTATTTCAATCTTTTTACGACTAAACATTTAGTCACCAAAAAAGCTATCTGTTTTTTTTAAGCCGTTACACATTGCCGTTACACATTGCCATTACACACTGTCATATTAATTCTATTTCAATCTATTTGTTTTTTTTTTAAGCCGTTACACATTGCCTTAGATAAAGGTTTATGTGTAGTTTCTTTTTCAGTAATTTGTATGCCTCCATTTTGCAGGTCCACGGGCATATAGTTTGACAGTTGATCATTATCAAGGTTGGCAACTCTTGCTTCTCACATGAAAGGCATGCATAAAGAAGATTCTGCTTAGTAACTGTCTCCAAGAACTAATGCAACTACACCAGGTTATATGCTTGCAATTATTCCCAACTCACTAACCATCTACAATAAGAAGATATTATATTTTTATTTAGGATGTTTCTACTGTCTTTGGTAAATTTGTTAATCTTTAACTTTGAAAGTGTTCTCTCTATTACTTTGCAGGAATTTGTTAATCTTTAATTTCAAAAGTGTTGTTCTCTCTATAACTTTGCGGGATTACCATGAAGTGATTTGTTATAGACCTATAAAGGATGATCATTTCCATATATTATTCCCTACCTTGTCGTGGTTCCATTGGTGGTAATAGTTCCACATTAGACTCTTATATTGTTGCTATTGTGAGTTGAGAAAAGTTCACATCTATGTATGAGATTTATCTTGCAAGGCTAAGCCATTTAATAGAATTTCTGGATGTGTTTGTTGCTGATCTAGTTCATTTTTGTCTACTTGCAATCTTTATTCACTTTAAATTGTTTGATAGACATTAGATTTTGTTCCTTTGCTATGTAGTGACTTATTTCTTTGACTTTCATTATTTTTCTGGTCAATTTTCTTAACAAATTTGATGATATTTTCTAGCATGAAAATAAGCATTAAGTGCATGCATTTCATTTTTGTCCTTTGCTTTATATGGAATTTTATAGTTTCTGTCTTGATGAAACGATGAAAATTTAGATTTCTAAATGTTTGCTGCAATGCTATACCTGCAAGACTGTCTACAAACAGCTATTGCTGTCATTGGCTTGCTTCTTTCAGACTCTATAAAATTGGTAGTAAATAATTTGCGTTGATCTTAAAAGAATTAATTCAAGTAAATAATCTCGGTATCAATCACAGTTATTGAGTTGGTTTTAACTCAATTATGTATGATGTAAGAAGCATTGAAATGTAATTTTGTATTGAAACCCAAAAAAAAAAAAAAAAAAATATAAAATGGGAAATTTCTCTCATAGTGGTCGTTTTGAATCTATCCAAAAGTGGAGAGATTGGGAGAAAAAAGAAACTAACTATCTTTTAGATATAGAAATTACAATCTTTTTTATCTTATTTTCTTTTGTCTTTTCTCTCCAAGGTTACCAAACACAGTTTAATATGTTTTATTTGGACTTTAAACATTTACCGGTGTAACCGTGAATTACAAAGGTTGTGTATATCCATAACAATATGATTGCACTTGCTTTGATTTTTAACAATGCACATATAGTGTCCTCATTGCAAATATTACTATTTTTTTTTTTTCTTTTGGATGAGAGTTAAATTTATTTATTCTCAATTCTTGGTGTTTGAGGTTCCATTTTTAGCTGCCTGGTAACTGCTAGTAATCTTTTTGGTATGAGAAGTGAGAAAAGAAAAGAGATTATCATGTTTATTATTTGGATGGGTAAGAAAGCAAAGCATGTGAGAGAGTGACATGAGTGAGAATTTTTTATTTTATTTTGTATTTTAATGGGTAATCTCGGTATCATGAAAATTTTATAATCAATTAGATTGTTTTTCTCCAAATCTCATCACTTTAGGTAAGAAATGAAATAGGCGAAATCAGTGCATCATTTTTTTTTTTTTTGTTATCATTTCTCACCAAATCACTCTATCCAAACAAGCCTTCTCTACTTTTGGGATTTGGTTTCCATGTCCTTTTTAGTGCTTGATTAGTCATGTTGTTTTGATTGATTATAATTGCTGTCTTCATTGACTTTTTTTATTTTTCCGATTACCCTATTTTTCACTTCTGATATACTTTTCCTGAGCAGGCTGGATAGAGTGATACTAAACCCAGATGGTACTCAGTGTTAATCACTAGGAGATGTAACACTAAAGGATCTATGGAGTCATTGAACCTGAGAAATAGGCTGTTTCAAGGAAACAGATATGAGTCAACTACTGCAGCATCTGTCAGATACTCCAGCTGAGAAATATGAATACCAAGCTGAGGTGCATTGTTGGAATAGTAGAGCTGATTGAGTTGTTATGGCTTGTGATTGAAATAGCTGATAACATTTTCTGCTTTTTGACAGGTTAGTCGATTCATGGACCTCATTGTTAACAGCTTATATAGCAATAAGGAGGTGTTTCTTCAGGAGCTCATCAGGCATGTTTTGATTTGTTAGTCATCCTTATTTCTTGCTACTTTTACCATGTGTTATTGATGCATGCCCTTCATCAGTATGCAATATTAGTTTTGCATTGAGCATCAAAGAACACTTATGTTTTTGCCATTTCTGCATCGATCAACGATCACTGACACCTGTGAAGAAAAATAACTGGCTGAACTATATCAAGGCTGTATAGAGTTTGGAGATGAAGGGATAGTAATTATGCTCTAAGCCCATGCAAATGTGCTGATCTCGGAATTATACATAGTTGTTCATGCTGATTAAAGCAAGCCTTGGATAAACAGAGAAAATAATTGGATGAAAAAAATGTACCAGTACGTTAGAAAAACTAGACATGATTGAAAATTATATTTTAATATGGAGGAGGGTTTTATTGCTTTGATGGAGGTCTTGTCATTCAATGTTTTGATTTAATTGTATGACTATTGGTTTTGCGATTGCAGTGAGTGTCCTCCACAAGTGTTGCCAATAGATAGTTTGTTTCTTGTATTTGTTTTAAGCTGAGTTAAATAAAAAAGCAAACTAGAATTACAAGTTTGTCTCAAGTTCCAAGTGAATTAAATGATGCTATTGCTAATGTGCTCCAAATTATGATTTTTAAACCTCACCAATGCGAGCGATGCTTTGGACAAGCTGCGATTTCTCAATGTTACAAACCCCAATCTTTTGAAGGATGGAGTCGATCTTGATATCCGTATCCAGACTGACAAAGATAATGGGATTATTACAATTATGTAAGCTTTTTGAACACTAAAAATTATTGTGGTTAATGTTTCCATTGCAGTATCAAGACTTTATGTGCTCTATGCAGGGATTCTAGCATTGGGATGACTCGTCAAGAACTTATTGACTGTCTTGAAACTATTGCACAAAGTGCAACTGCAAAGTTCTTAAAGGCATTGAAAGTGCACCAATATTTGGCTTAATTGTATTGTATACTTTGATTAAAGACCTTGTGCTAAGTTTTATTTATTTGCCTAGATTGAGTATAATTTTAGCATAATCTTATTTATTTGCCTAGCCGAAAATGCAAAACAATCTCGAACCACTCTGGGGATTGCGCGGGCAGCTTCCTCGTGCTTAATAGAACATATGGGGACATAGGTTGGGACATACGGCCTATGAGTAAGACACATAGGTTGGGAGTTAGAGTTGAAAATGCCTTAAACTTAACTGAAAAATTGCATTTCGGGAGGGGGAAACTTGGGAGAAACTTGTTTGGGCATGCAACATATGATTACGACTATAATTATACAATTTTGAAAAGATAATATACATTCGAGTTTTATATAATTTTCTTTTATAATTTGAAATGATGATGTTATTCAATCAATACTAATGGTTAATTTTATTTTTACAGATGGTTTTTGGCGTGGAAAAGTGAATGTTCTTTATTTTTGTGCGGAGGACATTGTTTTTTTTATAATCCGTTATTATGTTGTCCTTTGTTTTTTTTTTTTGGATTACTATTGTTCATACAGATAACTATTGGCATGGTTGTAACAAGCCCGCGGGGGGACCTCGCTACAGGTCGGACTCCCTTTTGTGTTGTTGCGGTTCTAAATCTTGAACCAAAGAGTCCAACTCTAGCAAGTCGTTTTGAAGAAAAACAGATTTTTTGAAAAGTAGTGCCAAACATGGACTGCTTTGCCAGATTACAGAGTCGCCACCTAAATATTTTTTAAATGGGGGAATTTAGGAAACCCTGACTCGGTGCCGAAGGCCACGTGTCCGTCATCACCAAATGTCTTGGCTCGGGAGCTTGGGTACGATCGGGGAAGGTCAGCTATGAGCACCCCCTTTCGCCCGGTCCGAAGACCGGCCTCTACTAACCGTGATATCCGATTTTGAAAACGTTACGTGTTCTTATACCGGTTATTAGCCTAGAATTACTATATTATGCGCACAGCAAACAAGTATAGACCAGATTGTCTAATTTGGAAACAAACATTGCATATCCGTTTGTTTTGAAAAGCGTTTTGAAATTCGCTACCCGCAAGTAGGCTAAAGCACGGATTTCAATGAGTTTTCCCAACTCAGACAATCCAACCTCCACCCACAGGCATTCAAACAGTTTATCTCACATAAGCACTTAGCCGCATGGTAAGCATACTGTCATGGCAACATTCACACGCGTGTGGTATGCTAAAGCGTAAAATACTTACATCGTACTCCGTGCCAAAACGAGGAACTAGTTAGCAGACATGCATGTCCCTAGGTCATGTTAAGTGGCTAATGCAACACAGGCAAGGATGCAATTTAGAGTAGGCTCGGCTAACCCTAAAGATGGCATGTGAAATGCACTTTATTCGATGCACGTATTCAATTTGGAATTGAAAGTACGATGCAGTTTGTATGATGTACCGAGCCCGGTGCATGTTTAGACAAATGCATGGATGCACGCATGTATTGCATAAGGCATGCTAAAATAAACGTGCCCTAATCTACCATCATAAGCAGGTAAATAAAAGGGAAGAAAGAAGTGGGGCTTGGAAGACATACACCACACTCACCCACACTTATTACAATTATGCCCTCGCTCGGAGGGACCAAAAGAATAATACAAATAATTAACTACGCAAGCTAATTAAATATTACAAATTAATTAAATTAACAAATTAATTTATCTAAGGAAAACAGTAAACCGCCTCGGGGCGAGGGCTCAATGCACGCGCACTCGGATTCCGCTCGGAATTGCACTGCCATGCCTAGCTTGCCTCTGTTTTCCCTGATTTGCACCTCAGAAGACTGCCACAGTCTTAGGAATACTTCTTTGGGTACTGGAGATCACTACCGGCTGCACAAAACTCCCACCGGCAGTGGATTGAGCTCATCAGCACTAAATTGATCCATCGGCTGCAAATTGACTGCCGGTCGGCACTAAAAACTGCCGGCCGGCACTGAATGCCTGCAGAACCTGCAACTCATAGCAGCAGAGGGCAAATACTGGCATGGCAATGCAATTCAAAGCATGTATGCACTAAACACACTCCTTATCATACTAATGACTCAAAGGAAGATGTGCCTCGATTCTCGGGCCACCAATCACGCATTCCATGTATGATGGCCCAAAGAACCAAGTGTGCAACTTTCAATTTCAAATGCATGCAAACCATATAAACAAACAAGGGTGCCGAACCTCTATCATGTTTATCTCAAGAGGCCTAGCATGCATGTCAATGCAATGAAATCCTAAGCATGTTGGCTAGCATGCAATATGGACAATGCAAGGTGCTTGTGTAAGCATACAAGCAAACATGTGAGGCAAGCATGCAAACCAAATAAAAGGTGGACTTAAACATGATCTAGGCAACTCTAACTAGGCCTAAAATCAGTAGCCAAAATGCTAAGTATGAGAGCTAAACAAACATGCACATGTACACATGTTAAGGCACACAACTTAGGCATTAAACAAACCACTCTCAAGCACACTTGAAAGGAGATAACATGGATGATTAGCATGCAACATGAGCTCTAAAATCATGTCAAAGTGTGGTGTTAAACCAACTCAAAATAGACCAAACAAAGCATGCAAATGGTCCAAGACTTAAAGCAAGTCAATGAGGCATTGAACTATACTTATGCGAGACAATTATGGCATGCATTAAACAACTAAAAACAGGTTTTTAGCATGTTAAAACAAAAGCCAAAAGGCTACTTAGATGGCATCTAAGAGGCTTGAAACCAAAGGCATGCACAATGACCAAAACATGGAGCATTCAATACATGCTTTTAAAGCATTAAAGAGACAACTAAGGCAAGCATACAAGCACACCAAAGGGACTGAAATGACATGCTAGATGGTTCCAAACCATCAAAATGAGGTAAGCAACACATGCTACACATGCATGCTCAAAGGCTAGCAAGCCTAAAATGCAAAGGGGCTATATAATGCATGCCAAGATCAACCCAAATGACTATGGACAGAGCTAAAACATGGCAAAATAAGCACAAAACATTCACAAATCTAAGCCTAAAGCATGCTCAAACTAGGGCTAACAACCTAGAGCAAGTTAAGGCAATACAAGGCATTACATGGCAACTATGCTAAGCATACATGGAGTACCAAAACCAACACTTATCAATGTCATATTAGGGCATGATAAACATAAAATGCAGCCAAGACATGCTCTTCAAACATTCAAAACTATGCTCCCTTAAGAGACCAAAACTTGCCCTTTTCAAGGACATCAAGGAGGGGGGGTGGCCCTCTCCTTCTTAGGACTTTAAGGCATCATCTACACCACTGAAATCCCTCAAGATTTCAGTGGTGAAGAGACCCAAGCACCAAAATCCCGGAGCTCAACAAAAAAGCACAAAAATGAGGCCTTTCAAGGCCCAAGAGGGGCCAAACTTCCCCAAAGCACAAAGTACTCTTAATAAACTATCAAGAGGGCTAAAAAATAGAACTTTTATGTGTTGATCACCAAGCACAAAAACAGTCCTAAGCAATGTAAAAATGGAGTGCAAAAATGGGGAATAAAAGACTAGTTTCTTACCCTTGAAGCCTTTCTTCAACAATGGTGGTTTTGTTGCCTCCTTGAGCTCCAAACCAGTCAAGAACACCAAGAATAAGTTCTTAGAACCTCAACTCCAAGAGGAAGGTGAAACACTAGGTGCTTGTGTGCAATAGTATGAACCAAAGCACCTAGTATACAAAATGAGCAAGGAAAAGAGAGATAGGATAGATATAGGATTTCTAACCTAAAACCAGACCTTCTTCCCTCTAAAATGTCTCACCTCTTCAACCCTTGAGCCAAGAGAAGAGAGTCTTCTCTTATAGGAATCAAAGCTTACAAGCTAAGTTAACCAAGAGGCTCATCCCTCCATACACGTGTATGGAGGGGAAACAAATGCTACAAAGCTGTCTGAAAATATCTCCAAAAACAGCTGTAAAGTGATCGGCAGGGCAAAATGGTCATTTTGCCAAAAAGAGTGTCGACCGGCACAAAATAGTGCCGACCGGCACAATACAGTGCCGATGGCAACACCAAACAGCCGGTGGCCTCTAGCCACTGCCGGTGGTGTGTGGGGATGTCTCACAAGGCATCCTCTGCCTTCCAAGGAAAAACACAAGTGTTTGGTGCAAAACCAGACACAAAACGGTCAAGTTCGGAGGTCCTGAGGCAAGGCACGTAGCCGAGAACTCCGGGAACTCCAAACGAACACGAATATGGGTGATCACCGAGTGTTCAAGCGGTGACGTCCAAGTCTTGAGGACGGTCAAAAATGGGGTGTCTACAGTTGCCCCTCTTTGACAGAACTCGAAAGTCATAACAATGACGGGAGTGAATGTCAAAGTCCAGAGACGACCCATTTTTGACAAGGCCGAAGACTTGGACAAACATACAAAGCGCAAATGGTTGAACTCGCAAGCTGCCTACGTATCCCTTAGGAATCAAACCAGCGTAGTTCAGGCACAGGCATACAAGCCGCAGATAAGGTATGCGCCCGTAGGCGGGGGCAAGATGCAACGGACGATGCAAAAGGCCGAGCATAACTTATGATCATGCAAAGAAAGCTGTAACGAAGCACACATGCGACAGTTATAAGCTAGCATACGCCAATCTACACTACAATGCAGAAAGGATGTAAGAGAATTATGCAATTCTCAACACGTCTCACGCGGAGGATACAATACCTGTGCGGCTCGTCCGGTTGCACCGGCCTCAAATGAGCCGTACATACAATATCGTGCCTGCAAAGAAAACAAACTTAACAGGTATAATGTTGTTAGCAATATGCATGACATATGCAAAATGAATGCAAAATGATATGCAATATATACAAAACTATGTATAAACAATGCAAATGATATGCAATGCAATTGAAACTATGCAAACTACATGCAGGGCAATTGAATCATGATTCAATCGTGAGCGGTTCGAAACCACACGAATGTCAAATAGATTGATGGAGGTAACAAGTCCGTCTCCCATAGAACGATGTCTGATCTATGAGTACTTCGCACGGACACAAGAACAAGTATTGGGTGGATTGACATAAGTGGGGTAACGACCCGCTGAGGAAAGAACAATGATCCTAATGCCGGACGCAATAATTACACTACAATGCAACGGAAATGGATACAAGGGATATGGCACGCGGGCCAAACCGAATCTTGCCTAGGAAAGGCATGTACGCATACGAACCGCGTCTAACACAGAAAATGTGCCGCAACCCTCAAACCAAGCTCATCAAGGAATAGGCGCGTACACAAAACCGTGCTTCGACGTGAAAAGTAGGGGCACATACCAGACCAAGCTCAACCTGGAAAGGCGCAAGCCATAGATGGAAGTGATGCAATGGATGCATGCAACTAAAATGCAATAGAAATGGATATTGATACAATGGATATGGCACGCGAGCCAAACCGAATCTTGCCTAGGAAAGGCATGTACGCATACGAACCGCGTCTAACACAGAAAATGTGCCGCAACCCTCAAACCAAGCTCATCAAGGAATAGGCGCGTACACAAAACCGTGTTTCGACGTGAAAAGTAGGGGCACATACCAGACCAAGCTCAACCTGGAAAGGCGCAAGCCATAGATGAAAGTGATGCAATGGATGCATGCAACTAAAATGCAATAGAAATGGATATTTTACAGAAAATGCATGACATATGCACTATACTACAATGATATGCATGACATATGCATGGTTTTTTTGTGTTTTTTTTTGTTTTTGAAATGCATGACATATGCAGTATTTACAAATGATGCATGACATATGCATGTGTTTTGTTTTTGGATTTTTTTTGAAATGCATGACATATGCAGTATTTACAAATGATGCATGACATATGCATGTGTTTACAAATGATGCATGACAATGCACTATGATGCAACGACTATGATTGCAGCTTTCCCTATCTTACCAACAGGGCGATATACTAGGTTGGTTCAGTATCCAGAATTGAGGCGTAGACACGCCGCCTCAACCTATGGGGCTTCCATACAGATTTCAAGTCGAGGGTACATCCCCTGGGTATTTAAACCAAACTTTAGTCTCGGAAATCCCGAACCTTTACGTTCTAGGCATAAGCCATTCAAACTCTAGTTTTCACCGTCCCAGTTGATCTTCTAGGAACTCACCGCAAAAACAGGCAGGTGGCTTTACCAGACCACCGAAAGTCGTTCGGGCACGACAAACACCGAAGGAATTGCACCCTTAGAGGATTTAAGGTCTCCTAGACCGTGCGCGTAAAATGTATGCATGACAATGCATGTCATTTTTTTTTTTGAAATGCACATGATGCATGATGTTTGAAATGCGCGCCAACGCACGGCTTTTGAGATGCATAGCAATGCAAATGAGCGGGTTTAAGGTCTCGCCAGACCGTGCGTGTTTTCGGTCCCGCCGGACCATATGTGCACAGGACGGTGTGATGCGCAAAATAGCGCGATTGAATGCATGCAAAATGCAATGAGATGCGCAAAATAGCGCGATGCGTTAGACAACGTGAGTGCACAAGATAGTGCGATACGATGCATGCCAAATGCGATGGGGTGCACACCTCAATGCACCGAAGGTCTTGCACCTCCCGAGGATTTAAGGTCTCCTAGACCGGGCGAAACCTCTCAACGTAGCACACGCGAGAGAGGAAACACAAAAGGCCTCTCAGCGTAGTACACGCGAGAGAGGAAACAAAAGAAGCCTCTCAGCGTAGTACACGCGAGAGAGGAAAGACAAGCAAAAGGAAGCCTCTCAGCGTGGTACACGCGAGAGAGGAAAAACAAAAAGACCTCTCAAGTGTAGTACACGCGAGAGAGGGGGGGGAGCGCGAGGCAACGCACATGGGACACGCATGCCAATGCAAATGGGGCAAATGAGACAAATGAGACACGCGTGCCGCGTAAGAGTGGAAAATGAAGTGCAATGAGGTACGCGTGCCTCAAAGGATGGAAAATGGAGTGCAATGAGGTACGCGTGCCTCAAAGGAGATGCAGAACGATGCAAGTGTGACACGCATGCCGCATGAAACGTAAATCAAGGCATGATGTGCGAGGCAATGTATGTATTGAGGTACATGGCAACGCGTGAAAATGCTTGTAATAAAATGCATGATAATGCCTGACGGTGCAATGCAACGCACCGATCAGTGTGATGAATGTATGCGACACACACGGGGCAACTTTTGAATCTTGTAAAAGACAAAAGGATACGAAAGGATACAATCCTTGCTTGAATCTGAGTGCTGCGCACAGAAGACACTGTCCGAGGTCGAAACGGAGGCCGGTTGAGCATCGGGGATTCACTATATTGCACTTTCTTGAGCTATGAAGATCCAAAACTACCCACATGACCTAAACAAGGCTGTGGGAACATCACCGGCTGGACCAGGTGGCCACCGGCTGCATAATTAATCCACCGGCACAATATTGTGCCGACCGGCACAAAATAGTGCCGACCGGCCAAAAGTTGCTGATCGGGGACAGTTTTGACATTTCACCTCGGGTCTTTTAAAATAGGATTTTAAACCCTATTTCCTCACTCCCCCACCGCCGAAAAACTTCTCCCTCTCTCTCTAGAGTCTCTTTTCCTCCTTATTCGCTCATTTCCTTGCGTTTTCGCGACATTTTCGCCGTTCGATTCGCGAAGTTCATCGCGTTTCGGACATTTTCGACCGATCGAAATTTCGTTTCGGCACTCCCTTTGCTATTTCCACTTTTTCGGGACTTGTTCCCCTTGATTTTCCCTTCATTTTCGGCCCGCTCGGGGTTGACTTTTTCGGTTGACTTTTCACATTCCGACTTTTCCGGCCATTTTCTCATTACCATTGCCATGGCTGACGATGTTTCACACGTCGGGACTCCCCCGGATCACGAGATGGATCCCGGGGTCGAGCTCCTCCCATTGAGCGAGCGTCCCTTCGACCCGGCGACATACCACCCCGCGATTCATGTGCTACCTCCGGATGGTCTTCGCCATTTCCGCGGCTTTGACCGAGCGCTGGACCCGGAGCTCCTCCTGCGCGAGCCGACCTCTCACCTATCCTTCGGTGCTTCCGAGGTAACACTCTTCTCTGTTTTACTTTCTGCAATGTAGAACTGTTAACTGTCAAAGTTGTTTCCGTTCTTTAACTGCTTGGTTCTGATATACTGTTCACTGTAGTCAATTGCAATCATGCTTACAACTGATATCTGTTTAAGACGGACACATGCACACACACTGCACTAGTCTCAATCACCCAAACACACGGCACACACCGTACTTCACTGCAAACTTACCGACACCCGGCACTTATTTGAATCTGAAAACATATTGTATGCTGTATTTAAACTGAACCACACACTACACGCTGACGCATCATACGTTGTAGTTCACCCACTGGCACACTATAACCCGACATCTGCTTGGATCTGAAAAATGTGCACACATGCACTATATCTGTATGCTGACTTTCGCAAACACACTGACACATCACAGGCCGTAGTCCACCGTAGTACACTGAAACCTGATATCCGCTTGGATCTGAAAAATGTGCACACATGCTAGATTCGCATCGACCTTAACATGTTTCCTCAGAACTGTACATCTCATATTGCTTTGCAACTATTTGCTTGAAAACAGGGAGATTCCCATGCCATCCGCGGGTATGGGAATGTCGCGGCTCGAGATTGGTACTTGGAGCTTCCCGAGGCAGTTCGACGCATCGTGGACGATGCGGGCTTCAGTTCCTTTTGTAGGGGTCTGACCCGGCTTACTGCCTGCAGGCCTCTTCTAGCTGCCCTGGCAGAGAGGTGGTGGGACACCACCGACTCGTTCCACCTATCCGCGGCGGGAGACATGACGATGACTCCCTACGACTTCTCGGCGCTCACCGGCATTGGGGTAGGGGGTGATCCGATCCCCTTCGACACCGACATGGACGAGTGGACCGCCGCTCAGATCTATTTGCTTGGCGAGGCGCCACCGCTTGCTCGTCCAGGCTTTGTCCGCTACTCCTAGTTCGAGGTGCAGTTCAGAGTGCAACCTGCGTTGGTGGCGACGGTTCCGATGACCGAGGCGGCTGTAGAGCAGTACGCACGCGGCTTTTTGATGTTTTTGCTAGGGACGACCCTCTTCGCCGACCGGGCGAACACCGTGCCTCTCTGCCTACTCGACGCGCTGGTGGACGTCCGAGACATCTTGCGTTTTGATTGGGGTGGTGCGGCTCTGGCCACTCTTTACGGGTACATGAGCTCAGTCTCCCGTGGCAGCGGGCAGCTGCTTGGAGGCTACTAGCGAGCTTGGGAGGTACGCCTTCTCCTCTGCTTTACATTTCTGTTCTGTACTTTCTGTACTCTGCACACTGCACACACTGTAGTCTGCTTTACACTTGCTGTATACTGTACACACGGCACACACATACTCTACTGTACACTGTTCACACGGTATACTCTGCTCAATACACTGCACAACACAGGGCTTTATTATTTCTGCTCTATTCTGTATTCTGCTTTATCTAATAAATGTTCCGACATCTGTCTTGCAGCTGTGGGTTTACGCCTACTTTCCTAGGCTCGCTCCTGTACCTGTGGCGGAGACCCCTCTGGTGGTCCTTTTCTCACGCCGTTTCGACGGGAGATGCACCCGGAGGCCACGGGAGACATTCAGTTTCTTCCGCCGCTACTTCGACACCATTACCCCCGCCGAGGTATGTTTTACTTGCAGTTCATTTAAGCTTCGCCTTTCCACTGTATATTTCACTAATCAGTAGATAACAAACTGTATTGCATTTTCAGATCACCTGGCAGCCTTGGGCTCCACTGCCAGCCGTGGCGCGGGATCGGTTTGCCGGCGCCGTTGACACCTCACGTTACCGGATTCTGCTGGAGGGCCCGGTCTGTCGGGCTTGGTACCTAGGCGAGCACTTCTTGCGTCAGACCTTAGGGTTACCTGAGCAGATAGTCCCGGTGCATCCTCCTGAGCATATGAGGGACACCGAGCGTTTCAACGCTGAGCAGATGGCGGACTACACCATCGGTTGGGAGGCGGACGGCTTCAGAGGCGAGGGCGACTACTCGGAGTACGTCCGGACTTTCCTGATGCGTCCTCTGAGCAGCGGTCGCCGAGCTGAGAGGAGAGAGTGGCGGCGCCGGCGGCCGGAGTAGGAGCTGGAGGATCGAGGAGAGCTCGAGTCCGTGGCAGGGGCGGGGTGCAGAGGGACGAGGGACCGGTTGGCCTGCTCTGCCCGCTTCATTGACTTTCAGAGGGCAGGGTGGGGTGACCTACCAGATCCCCTTCGCTCCTCCACCAGCTGACCACGAGTTTGTCGGTGTCCCCGACTTGCCCCCGGTATGTATTACTACATTCCTCGTCTTGCACCGTTATTTCATTTCAGTTTATTTGATATTCCACAGAATATTGATGCATCTGACACTTTTGCAGGCGTCTTCCGAGTACACCCGGCAGTCATTGGAGATGAATGCCTCCATGATGAGGATGCTACAGCGGACATTCGACCTCCTGGACCTCTACAGCATTCCAGTATGTTCTTTCTGACCACGGCCTCAAACCATACACAAACTGCTTTACATAATCTGATGCATAACATAACATCTGATAAACTGCTCACGGCATCTGATACACTGTACTCATACACTGCATTCTGCACTGGTTTACTGTCCACAGCATTCGCATACACTGTACTCATACACTGCATTCTGCACCGGTTTACTGCTCACGGCATTCGCATACACTGTATTCATACACTGCATTCTGCACTGGTTTACTGCTCACGGCATTTGCATACACTGTACTCATACACTGCATTCTGCACTGCTTCACTGCTCAATATATACTGATGCATTTGTCTTTCATGCTTTTTCAGCCTCCCTTCCAGATTCCCCCGGTGGGTGGCGCCCCAGCTGGACCTCCCATTTCTACTCAGGATGGCAGGGCATATCCCCGCACCAGAGGAGGACGCCCTCATGTCGGGAGCAGCTCGCGGGCTCCGGTTCCAGATGACGAGTCTGAGGAGGAGGCGGAGTCATCCGAGGAGGAGGCCGGGGGCAGCTCGGGCTCGGGCTCGGATAGTGACACTTCTGGTGATGCTCCTGGACTTCTGCCCAGGAAGAGGGCGAGGACAGATCCCCCGGCGCGAGGCCATTGATGATGTTGATGACCCAGACTTTTTGCTGTTTCTTTTATTTTCTTTTCTTTGTACTTTTCTCTTTTTGTAGTTAGGTTACCTTGTACTGCCGCAGGCAGATTTTTGTTTCCAAAGCTATGTACTCGAAAAAGATGATATGAAATGAAACAAACTTTTTGTCTGAAAGAGTGTTATATTTGTGTATATTTCATACCTTGCATTGCATTGCATCATATTACACCTCCAATGTAAATGATATTGATCTGTTGTCTGGAAATTGAGCATTTGCACTATGATAATCGGATAACCAACCAACTAACAGCAAACAACTCATACAAACCACTGCTTGAACTAAATACAGCCCATACTCTACTGGGGATTGATCTGCATACAGCTCATAACACAGCTCTCGGCTCATTCTGCACACAGCAAACCTCGAACAAATAACCCAATCTGACGAGACGAATCACAAAACT
Source organism: Camellia japonica (assembly GCA_030407325.1). Taxonomy (NCBI): domain Eukaryota; kingdom Viridiplantae; phylum Streptophyta; class Magnoliopsida; order Ericales; family Theaceae; genus Camellia; species Camellia japonica. Next base: position 146,592,012 of record JAPPVO010000059.1, read on the forward strand.
GACACGGTTGCATTTGAAACACACTCGGATGTCCCAAATTTCCTTTTCTTCTCTTGCTTCGCACGAATGTAGAGAATGGCACAGCATCCTCAGCACAAACGATTTTTTGAAACAAAGAAGGGTTTCACAACCGGGGTGTCGAGCCTACCCCAGAAGACAACGAGACAGACTCAAACAGAGAAACAAAAGGCACACGACCTAAACACAACGAGACACACTGGAAAAGACTCAAAGCCAAAATTGAGGCCGACAAATCAAAAGACACGACACACAGACATGTTTACAAAAGGAGAGACCTCGAATCTCGGGGAGCCAGTTCCTCCGGGTATTATATCCCACCCTTTCTGATTTGTGATACTCGCATCACTCGGCCCTCAGGCTCGGTTTTTCTCTCAAAACTCTTTCCTTACTTTTCTCTCAACTTACTTCTCTCTATTCTTTATTCTCTCATTTTTTTATCCCTCCCCAGAGTGATTGATGGATGAATAGAAAGTCACAGGTTCACGCCCAACACTGTTAGCTCACGGCTATTTCTTCTGGTGAATAGGGTGCCCTTCTGGCGAGTATGTTGACGGGAGAAAGACAGAAGACCAGACTCAACTGTGCCCCTAGTTCGTCATCTTGACCATTTTTTTGTTTTCTTCCTAAAACAGTTTTGATCAAAAAATGAGAGTCGGATCAACACACTTATTCGATTTTTGATTTGAAAATCATGCGAATCAGGCTGTGAGCACTGAAAATTCTCCTTTTGGGTCCAAACATGGTCCAATTTTGAAAAATGAAATAGTTTTCGAGAAAATAAGTCAACCTCAGTGAAAATTTTCAAAAACTATTTTTGCAAACAGTCAACGCTCGACGAGCGCGGAACTTACCCTCGAGATATGCAACCTCGGATCGGAGGCAATGGAAAATTGCCCCTGGCTTAAAGGGATAAGGCAACGGAAAGTTGCCCCTGGTTTGGCGGTAACTCAGGGCAACTTATGGCACTGTATGGCAACGGAAAGTTGCCCCTTGTTTGGATGATGCCGCGGCACGTTGTAAGCCAGTCCTTGTTAATGACGATCGGACCCTCGGACGCGGAGGAGACGGAGACGGTTTGAATCAATATATGGACACAGTCACTTGGAAGGTGTTGGTGGTTGGACTTTAAGAGGAAGTTGGTCACGTAGTTCCAGGTTGCTGCAATCGAGACATTGGATTCGGAGAGGGCAAAAGTGATCAAAACCATGACATGGACTGAGACGCTATGGAAGCGTTGGGGGCTGGACTTCAGGATGAAGTTGCCTACGTATCCCAAACATGGGAATCAAGCCTTACTCGGGTATTAACCTTCACTTTTTAGGCTCTAACTTTTGCCAAGGCGCCCAATACGGGTTTTCGACCTTGCGAGCTATGTTTTTCTTTTTTTTCTTTTCTTTTCTTTTTTTCGTTTCTTTTTCTTTGCTATTTTTGTTCTTTTTCTTCTTTTTGCTTCTTTTTGTATTTTTCTTTTTTTTGCCTTTCTTTTCTTTGCTCTAACTTTTGCCTGGGTCGCCCTTCTGGATTTTCGGCCCAGCGAGCCTCTCAAAGGGTAAAAATGTAGCAAGCCCATGCCAAATGGTTTTTGAAATGGAAGCCCTCTGTATCTGGGAGAGCGGCTGTTGGGTTGATTTGCAGGAAGAATCCATCACGGTTGCTTCTCGAGCTTTGCTTGGTGGGATCTGATCTCCCTGATCTGACTTTGAGGCCTCTTGCTCGAGGGCTGGTTCAAAACGGGCCATACAGGCGTTTCATGGCACCGTTGAATGTTCTGCACAGATTTCGGTTCGCAACGGATAAATCGAATCCTGAGGCCGAGAGCGATCCTGGGCTACACAATCTTAAGAGCGATTCCACACAAGTCTTCGCGAGACTGCACAAAATATTTTGTTTTTGAAAGTTTTTAAGAAAGCGACAAATCGCTCGTGCTGAAGATAGTGGGGAACCAGTCTGGATCAGGCCAGGGTCCTTCTCAGTACTTACGCCGACAAGCATGATTTCATTCATTAAAAGCTTAGCATGCCTCTCTTTTGCTCAAAATGATCAAAATTTTACAAAACCCGAGGAATTACTTCCCCTTCGTTTTTATCACCACAGTGTTCGAAAAGGGTTTTGAAAGCTTAGGTCATTACAACGATGTTTAAGGCACAAGAGAGCAGGCGGTATGTACTGTCGTTCCATTCACACCTTTTGGCACGGCTAATTCAAATAGCAACAAATACGACGCATGATAGCCACGGCTGTTTCATTCAGATCTGTTGGCATAACTGGCTCCCCGACAGAAACAGACTCAAAAAGCAAAAACAACTGTTTATAAGACAAAACGGTGTTTGAGGCAACAACCCCGAAATCACCTGGTATTCTATACAAGAGGGATTGACTCATTACAATTAGACAGACCCTTAAGCAAAAGGACTGACTCAAAACAATGAGACAGGCTCAAGACAAAACAGAAGACTGACACGACACCCAAGTCAGAATTTACGAAAATTAATAGATGCCCAAAAACGCGTGCCAAACGCCACATCAAAAAAAATGCGCCAAGCATTGCCCACAGGCGGTTCACCTTCTGATTACAAACTTGCAGTATCTGTGTCCTCAAAATCCAACAACTGAGTAGTGACGGACTTTGCTGAAGTAGGCGGGAGGATAACCTCGTTGTCAATCAAATCCTGCACCTCATGCCGGAGGCGAAAACAATTGTCGGTAGCATGGCCTGTCTGCTGGTGGTACGCACAGTACAGGGAAGCATCATATGCGACAAGGAGATTCTTCGGTAGGGGTCGGGGCTCCAAGGGTTTGAGATGTCCCTTTTTGGCCAAAATCAAAAGTGCCCTAGACAGGGGCATGTAGAGAGGGTGGAAGACCCTGTGCCCTCGGGGCAGATACTTCGGGGCCTGAGCACTCTTGCTAGATGCACTAGCGAACGGATCGGCGGGAGCGGCCTTGGATTTCTGATCCTTCCCGGATGCAAGGTTGGGAGCGGGAAGAACTGTTTTGGCATAACGGGGCCTATCCCGATTCTCTGATTGACTGGAACTGCCCTCAGGCGGAGTGGGAAAAGCACTCTCCACAGCTTTTGACATAACTACAGATATCTGTTGCTTGTTCATTCCTTCGGCTTTCAAAGCCTCTACTGCCCACAGCAGTTGTTCGATAGGGTCGACATCTGTCTTCATCTTGCCTTTATCTCTGGCCTCGGCCTGATTTAGAACTTGGTTTGATGCGTCGTTGCCATAGTTGGAGGCCATCTCCGGTTGGCTGAGTTCAATTACAATTCGCCCCAACAACGGGGGCTCCTGGGGTACAAAGCCTCCGACATATGGTGCGGCTGGCGGCGAAACTGCCATTCCATAGGCGAGATCCGTCACGGATCTTTGAAGATCACCTATCATCCCCATTAGTTCAAATGTAGTAGGCTCGCGAGCCTGATATAGCTGAGGGGCCCAAACTGGGTGCGCGGCTGGCGATCTGGGCGGATGCGGCATGTCAACAGTAGTCTCATCGTGTAGGGTGATTTCTTGATCCAACGCGGCCGTCATGACCACGATCTCTTCTGAATTCTGCGTCATGCTCAGTCCTGCCTCGGCAAGGAGAAGACACTAGTTGTTCCGGATCAATTCTCTGAATCTCTGAACCTTGAAACGAAAAAACAAGCAACATTTCAGCCCCAAACGGATCAAACACAGGTGTAGTCGAACAACTGCACTCTACTACTGATCACTGTTCCTCAGAACCACTGTCCAAAACTGAACTGATACCCGCCGACACAACTGATTCTCAATAACGCTGATACTGGTGCCCTCAGGCTAGATACCCAAACTCGCAAACTGATATATGCGTTCCCTGCAGAGATACACTCTAAAAGCACATAACAGGTAAAAGAGAACCAATACACCCTTATGTTGGGGTAGGGTTTCCCTGTCCTATTTTGTCAGGAGCTAGGGTTTCACTACGCACACAGCGGTTTCAAACAACCTATATCGGGTAAGCAACCTGTCCTAGTTTGGAATGGTCACTATGGATCCGAATATGCACTAGGTCGAATGGTCAAAAAGGGTGCCCCGGTAAAACCGGGGTTTGTGTTCCCATACTGGCAGAGCCCGCAACCGGTCAGCCTTATGGACATGCCTTGACAAGACAAGCCTCCGGCAAACCGCTCAGGAATAGCAGATGGCCAACACGGTGTCCTAGGCGCACCAATGCACATGCAATGCAAAGAAACACATAAGTGTAGTCAAAACAGGATATCACGAGTTCGAGTCAAGCTCTCTAAACATCCCCAGCAGAGTCGCCAGAAACTGTAACAGCGCCCGCGAGGGACCTCGCTACGGTTTGGACTCCCTTTTGTGTTGTTGCGGTTCTAAATCTTGAACCAAAGAGTCCAACTCTGGAAAATCGTTTTGAAGAAAAACAGATTTTTTGAAAAGTAGTGCCAAACATGGACTGCTTTGCCAGATTACAGAGTCGCCACCTAAATATTTTTTAAATGGGGGAATTTAGGAAACCCTGACTCGGTGCCGAAGGCCACGTGTCCGTCATCACCAAATGTCATCGGGGAAGGTCAGCTATGAGCACCCCCTTTCGCCCGGTCCGAAGACCGGCCTCTATTTTTTTTTTTTTCCTCCTTTCACAGCACTCAATGAATTGAGGTTAGCCCTTTGTCACTGTTGTCACCGTAATGTTTTGAATTTGAGTTCTTATTCATTGCTAGAATCCCAGTGAACTTTTTTGACATCTCTTATTTAAATTGTTATGGACAAGAATTATCCAACCAATTGAGGATGATGCGAGCTCAACTTACAGAAGCACACAAGAGACTGAGGTGCAACTTTGAAGCTCATATTTGTTAAAGTATTACCTTCCCTCTCCCTCCCCCCTTTTCTTTTTGGTCTTGTGAATCATAAAATTGGCTTGATATAGTTATGCCCCGAAAAACCCAATCAATTAAATTTTGCAATATAATTTTGTCTACATTGTTTTGTTCTAGGTTAAGATAAACTTAATACAATGTTTATAGATGTGAAGGCTTTGAACAATCGTCATTCTGTCTTTTACTTTTTTGTAGCCGGTAAATTAGTTCAAGTCAGTGATTTCCCCATTGTGGTATAACAGTTGCAACTTTGTTTTGTTTTATTTTAGTCACATTTCATATAGTCTGTTTCACGGTTTGTACATGTGGATAACTGTTTCTCACATTTTGTATCTGTGTGCCTTTACACTCTTACCAAAAAATTTATATAAATTGATTTATGTGTGTGACGTTTGCGTTTATATTTTTTGTAATCGCCGGATATTTCATGGATTGTTTACTGCTCCAAATTATTTCATGGATTGCGTTTATATTTCTTAAAATATATGATTTGGCAGAAATTTAAAGATTGACTAAGAAAGAATAAACAACTTTAGAGTTGTTCATAATTGCTTTATGTTTTGTCTACAAAATCTGCTTAGATTTAATGTTTAGTGGTGTTTTTTGTTTACATGTATTTCTTTAGTGTTCAAAAACTTGAAAACAAGTCATGATTCTATGGTGGTTCTATCTTATTCATAGAATGCCAGTTGCATAAAATGATTTCTGGTTCATTATTAAAGGGGTAAGAAGTTTGAAGATATAAGAGTGGGGTTTCTGTTTGATTAAATAGTGAAGCTTGTCTGTTTTTGCTAGTAGTGGATAAGGATGCATAATTTATTTGTTGTGAAACAGAGGCTTTTACCTTTCTGATTCTTCTTTGTTCTATTTGTTCATCTTCATGTATGGTGCCTTGTCAACTGGGATTATTTGCGACTGCAAAACTGGTTATAAAATTTTAGCGGCCGGTATATAAATGCAGCCACAAACAGCCATTTAAGAGAAACCCTACAAAATCTGTGTGTGTGTGTGTGTGTGTGACCCTTTTCTTCTCCTTTAAGACATACCATACCTTTCTCCATAGGTATATCATCAATCAAATCAATATATAATTTATTAGTTTGTGAAATTCTTACAGTTGGTACAGTCGAGTTCCATAATCCCATTCATGGCTGTTCTCTAGAGCTAGAGCTGAGCTCCTCTGTTATTAGTGTGTTTTGTGAAGAAAATCCATGGTGGGTTTTGGAAGTTCAGCTTCTGTTTTGTTAATGGTCTTTTTTTTTGTGTTTTTTTTGTTTTTTTGTTTTTCCTTCTCTTCTCCTAGTGTTGTGTTGATGCTGGTTTAGGTGTTTGAGGTAATGAAAAAGCAAGAGGAGACGAGGCTGACAGAATTGACTACAAAAGGGGCAGAATTTAAAGCTATGCAAGCTGAAGCTGAAACTGTATGATTGTCATTTCTCTATTAATTTTTTATTGAATTCTCTGCATTTTGGTAATTCATAGTGCCTCGGGAGAAATAAAATGAAAAGGGAAGTAACTTGTTCTGCCTTAGTTTCATGTAATTGTGAAACTGATAAGCCGACTCCTTTACATTGGTTCTATTGGGTCTAAATTTAATCCACGCACCATACCAGCTTGGGTTACTAAGGGATATTCAGAGGAGAGGAGATTGATGAATCAATCCCATTTGGCAATCCTCAAAAGCATAGACATTACAAAGAGAGTAGTAGCCAGAATGGTTGGTTGCACCTCTATAGCTCACCAAATTACGCTTTCCAACAGCTCAAACATTACCCAATTGACTAAAAACTGGCTCAGAGGAAACAAACTTAGCTATCACTCTCAGGAGCTCTAGAGTCCACAAGGCAAAGATATTTTTGATGAGTTAAAAAAATGGTCTTTTTCTGTTTTTTTGGTTCTTCTCAATATATGGAAATTTGTTTTTTGAACCACATGCAAATTAAAGGCTGGTAACCACAGATGTGAGTAAAATTATTTTGATATGTAACAATGAATTACCTTTTGCCTAAAGGCGGTTCTGAAAAAAATTTATTATGTTGGGATGTTGGAATATACTTCAAAGTCAAAGGGAAATTAGCATTGCTTGAAAAAAAAACTTGTGGTATGCATTTCCGGATAGGGAACTTTATGATTATGATTTCTAATGAGTTATTTTTTTCTACTGAATCATTTTTCTATTTTGGAATGATTGTTGTATTCATAGGTGTATTAAGTAGGATACTCTAAATGACATAGACAAGTACTTCAATTATTTGTGTTTTTTATTACTTTAGTTTTTCATGAGAGAGAAAATTAATGTGGGAATCTCTTTATTTTGTTGTTTTGCGGTAATCTAAAATGACATTGCTGATAGGATATGAGTCCAAATGGCAGTTTGGGTGATTTCGAAGATAGGTAATGGTTATTTCACAATTAATAGTTTTTGTTTTTGCACGAAAATGGGATGCAATTTCAGCAACATGAGTTTTTTTTTTTTTCATTGACAGGCTGTAGAGAAGCAAGAGCTAGGAAGAACAAGTACATGATCTTTGATGGTGATAGTTACTGTGTGGGATGAGTACATTGAGTAAGCATTTTAGTACAATTCTGGGCCACTTAATTTAGTTATAGAATTTGATGCTATTCACATTATGAACATTTGGTGATTTCATGAATTTCAAACCAAATTGACTATAATTTTAAACATTAGCATTGTTTAGAATGCCTAAATTCACCTTAATTTTTATTTTATTTAATAAGTTCTTGTGGGAGTAGAAATGTAGTTGTGGGCTACTTAATACAAAGTTTATAATGTCCTCTATCCATCTGAGCTTTAACTCAACACAAGGAGTTCAAAGTGGAAAATTATGAAGCATGTTAAAATAACAATATCTTAAACCTTGAATCAAATATAACAAGCATCCTAGTAGTATTATCCTGTCAAGATCCTCTCCTACATATTATTTATATACATGCTATGTATATATGTACATATGTAATAGATGGTAGTCTGCAAATGTTATCTGATATTAAGGGTCCCCTAATTGTTTGAAAAAAAATGTCTGACTAAAAAAAAACTGTGTTGGCACAAAGAGGTTCATGATGGTAGGTATTCTTTAGTTTATTCAACTTTCCGACAACTGGCTTTATGATATTTTTCGAAGTTGTAAGTATTCTACATCTGCTTTACCAGCTGAGAAAGACAAGGAATTTTTTGAAGATAAGCTATCTTCCAGTGTAGCAGCTCTTGATAATTTGCACAACCAAATGAAGACGTTGTCTTTGAGATTTGAGTGTTCAAAGGAAATTGTTGGAAATTGTAAGTTATCCTTATTTCGTATATCATAAAAAGTTTTCAGATAATTTCCAATGATAAGAACTGTTGATGCTGCCAAACAGAAGCTTATCATAAATTTGTAAGCAAAGAACTAGGTATTTCCATTTGCTTCACTTCTTTTCAGAGTTATGAAATGTGTTTGAATTCTGAATGTAGGCAAAAGAGAGTTGAAAGAACTGAGCATTGAAAAAGAGGAGAGGGAGAAATATTTCAGAGATGAACAGTGCAAAACTACCAATGTCATTGAGGAAAAATGTAGCGGCTTCATTGACTGCTTCTGTTTATGGTTTGTTTCTGGACTGCCTACCCCATCAGGACTCAAATTACTTTGGTTCAAGACCAATTCATTGAAATAATGTATTAATGAGTAGCAAATTAAAGCTTGTATCCTAAAAAAGCTGCATGAAAACACTTTGAGGTTAACATACCTAATGGTTCACATCTTGCCTAGAGTAAGGTGCAGCCGAGGTCCATGCCTCACGTGACCACCTTTCCTTATTTGGGAAATTAATAGATTTGACCAAAATATGGGTTGTCATAATATCATTAACATTTGAAGACAATCTGAACAGTTGTTGTAACAATAAGGAGTGTTGAGTGAGTTGAATCGAGCTCGGTTTCTATTAGCAGTTTGCTGCTGCTGCCACCACGCTCTTCCTATATTAGTGATAATAGTAATATCACATATTTAACTTAATGATTTATTTAATGAATTTTAATGCATTTGGAGTTTTACATAAGCTATTCCAATTGGAAACAGAGGCATACTTCTATACTCATGTGCTTGAAGTGTTTTTTTAGTGGATTAGTGTCTAGGAGTTGTAAGTCTTATCACATGATAACAACAATTGGCTTCTGATCTGAATTTTTATTAATAGACTTGCTTCTTGTTTTTCACACAGATGCTATGATCAAGCATTTGGAAGCAACTGTATCTGCTACCAGATTGGATATGGAGAGCTTAAACTCAAAGATGGAAGAGTTGCATGTTGGTTTGAAATTTAAGGAGGGGACGACATTCAAGTTGGAGAATTTCAGAAGAGATGTAGGAGAAAGAAAAGAATGATCTAAAATATGTGTAAGCAACATTGAATGAATTGACAAAAAAAAATGTAGATACCCCTCACGAGGATGGAGGACAAGGTGAGGATGAGGGATACGAAGAAGAGTTGGAAGAGATGAAGATGATGACGATGAGGGAGACGAAGAAGAGTCGGGAACAGAAGATGTTGAAGACGGAGATGAATTTTCTAAGGAGCCTTGACCTTGGCCTTTTCATTGTTTTACTATGCTCAAGACTAAATTGATAGTTGAATATGTTATGGTATGGGTTTTGTGGTTGTCCCAATTTGTTTATGAACAATTTTTGCTTACTTTTGGGAGTTTAGTATGATATGTTTTGTGTATAAAAAAATTCTTATGGTTGGTGTTTTGGTGAATATGACCTCACCAGGTTGTTTATTGTTTGAAATATGGTAGTATATTGCTTTTCCTTTTTTTTTTTCTTCTTCTAAATTTTTGAAAATTGTCAATGAGGATAAGTTGCTTGATGTTTGAAATATGATGTATTTTGCTTGATGTTTTAATGTATTGAATAGTAATTTATGAGGAGATTGTGAATGATACAATTTGTTAACTTCAAACCTTGTCATTATAAAAAATCTAATTTGGAAGCCCATAGCCTGACTAAACACTCAAGATTTTGGGTTTTAGCTTTTATTTGGATTATGCCCAATGGATTGGCCAATTGATTTCTATCAAGGCAGTGCATTTTCCAATAGATTTGAAAATTGATTGGGGACCCATTAGTCAATCAATTCTTCCAAAAAAAGTGATAACACTAATCGATTAGCCAATCATTTTGGAGCCCATGGCCATGACAAACAAAAAAAAAAACATGCCAAAGTTTGGCATCCTTATATAATTTGCTTCAATATTGTGTACAATCAAATCATAGTGAATCTATTAGGCACTAGGCAATGTTCCAATCTCACAATCATTTGTGCAATCAATTGTTCTGTACTCTTGCAATATGGACGCATTTTATGCCGAATAGATCGGCATCCAAAATCAAATTTACAACCTTACACATCAATAATCTACACATACATTGATTACCAAAATCAAATTTACATCCACATTAGTTCTATCTGTCATACATTTTGGCAGATTTTACACATTTTACAGATTTTACACATTTTGTTCTACCTGTCGCACAGATCATCCTGAAGGAAGTCTCCAACCTGAAGGCAGCCTCCAATAGTAGGCAGCCACAGCAATCAGTCCATGACTAGAAAAAAGAAAGCAGCACATTAGACTACATGTTGCTCTAAATTTAAAATACAGAGCACACAGATTCAAACATATACAATATTAAGGCCTTTGGTTTTTCTTCACCATTCAGCATCTGTTCCAATTACAGATTCAGAACACACAGATTCAACATCTGTTCCAGTTACAGCATCTAAATTTAAAATACAGATTCACCATTGCATCTAAATTTAAAATACAGATTCACTAGTTACAGCATCTAAATTTAAAATACAGATTCAAAACAGATTTAGAACACACAGATTCAGCATCTAAATTTAAAACAGATTCAGCATCTAATACAGATTCAAAACAGATTCAGAACACACAGATTCACCAGTTACACACAGATTCACCATTGCATCTAAATTTAAAATACATATTCACCAGTTACAGCATCTAAATTTAAAATACAGATTCAGAACAGCTTCAGAACACACAGATTCAGCATCTGTTCCAGTTACAGTTGAACCTCCCTGACTAACAGCTTGCTTTTTCTTCACCATTGCATTTGATATTGGAGCCTTCGAGCAATGCGAACATAGCTAAAACCTAGACCCCTTCCAGATGGATCACCAACACCAATAATTTCCAAACGCTCTCCCACCTGAGAGAAAAAGCAATCTAGGATACTGAGGATCTCATGAATATGATAATAAAATAGTACAATTTGAAATTGGGCAAGAAAGTAAAAATGAGAGTGAAAATTGGGCATTACATTACCTAGCAAAAATTTAAAATAGCATTTGGATCAAATAGCTTTTCTTTTTGCAACCTACAAGTAATCTATTCAACTCCTCTCTCTAATTGTTCCCCTAATCTGTATCAAATAGCATTTGGATTTTTCAACATGTAAATATTCTTCTCTTTCCAGAAAATGAAACGCAGAAATAAAATGAAATGCAACCTTAAAAAAGTTTCAATCCTAAAGAAACCAATTTAAGCACACTATTTATCATGCACAATGACACTGCTACTTTCCATAATTGAGATCAACACAATATCTCTCAGTAATAAAATCTAGTTCTTCATTTTTCTATCTTTCTTATTCTTCTCTGTATATGTTTTCCACAAAATCAACACAATATGGCTCAGAATATATAAAGTCTGTTAATGATGATTAAAAAGGTCCTTTGCCACTGCATGTGTCTGCATCATTTCATTGGAAGATTAGTCCAGGTTGTTACAGAGAAAATGACAGTCCATTATAATTGAATGCAGCTAATTTGGAAGATGGGTATAGATAGAAAGCAACAAGACCCCCAAAACAAAAGAAGTGTTATTAGAAAAGATGAAGTGGATTATCTTTCTTTTCTTAACGATTCAAACCACCAAATGAAATTAAATCAATAGAAGGTAAAACACGATTTCCAAAATTAGTAGAAAATGATGAAAAAAAAATTCTTCAGAAGAGCTTAGAAGATGATCTAACACATACAACAAGAAGTAACTTCCAAAAAATAATATTCTAAATGCGCTCTAAGATTGAGAAAGAGTTGAAATGATGAAGGAAAAATACTTCTATAATCAATATTAACCTTCTAGATTTATTATCTTTGCAGAAAAAAGGATACAATAGGGATGGCTTTATTCTATAATGATTTTGTCATTTCAATTTGCTTGTTTAGAAAGTACATATATCACAAAAAGAGTTGTAATTGAGAGGATTAGAGTGTAGGATTAATAATTGGAATCACATCACAGGCTATCTTCGGAAAAGATTGATATCGATAAGTCAAAAAATAAAAATAAAATAAAAACTAGAATATTTACCTGTATGGCAAGTTCCCTGGTTGGGCAGATGACAATTACCTCTATTCGGATTTGATGTAACTTCTCCACAGTAGGTATTAGAAAAGCAAGGGTCTTTCCAGAACCTGTCCTTGCAGCTCCAAGAATATCTTTGCCTTCCAAAAGTAGCGAAATAGATCTGGCTTGGATCTGCAATTGGGATCAGACAACACAGGTTCTACCTACTTAATAGCATTAATAGAGTTGAAAACTGAAACAGATTGTTTGAGGCAAGATTACCCCGCAGCCATTTCAGCAGCCTTTTTGACACTTGAGTTGTGTAGATTCTTCATCTCATCAGCACTCCCCTCAGCTCCAGTCTCTATTTTCTTTCCATTTTCTGATACTGTGGCACTTCCATCAATTTCAGAACTTGAACTGAAAATTAGTTGCACCTGTTTTAGCTTTCCGTCATAAAAGGACTTCTATTCAGATAATTGCTTCGCTTTTCTTTGGTTAAATAACAAAGCATAGTGGTTGGACAAAGACTCCAATTCCTGCAAATGATAGCAATTTAGAATCTTCAGCCAGAACTATCATTCCAAATGGCATTGAATTGAAAGACATTCAACCAAGAAGATAAAGAAGGTGATCTCCAACTGTTTTGGACCTCCGTATATGTAGAAGCATCTATCAAACGTCACTTCTTCAAACAATTGATCCTCATCATCTTGTGCTTGCGCTCCCTTCTTATCAACTTCAATACCAGTTTCTGTAATAAGAAGATCCATGGTCTCCTTGCCTACAAGCTCAAGCACTTGCATTCGCTTTGCAGTAAAAGCTTTTCCACTCTATAAAACAATGGCACAGACATAAGTGATGCACTAATTAAATTTTTAGAAATAAGCAATCCTCTCTACCGGAGCATCAAGATACATGAAGCTTTCCTCTATAACTGAGGCACTATTTAAAATAACAAGCACATAATCAAAACAACAATATCATGTGTGCGTGCATGTATATGTATATCCATCTATGTACAAGTAAATTATCTATCACAATCAAATTCTGCATGAGGAAAGCACGTGGGAAAAGATACACACCAGATTTCAGCACCAACACCATGTTGAGGGCACCCTTGTTCAACTGTCACCAGTCTACTTGTGTTCCAAACTGAAGCATTGATTGTGGCCCTATCTAGTGGCCTAATTGAGCGAAGATTTATAACCTGTTCAAATAGTAAACCAACACTACCATATTTAAAACTGATACTCGAATGATTTTAGGTCTTACACCAACACTACCATATTCATTTAATGTATTTTATACCTCAGCACTGATCCCTTCCTTCGCAAGAATCTCAGCTGCCTGAACATCACAGAACACAGTTACATTTACAAGGGGGGCACAAAATTTACTAACTGTAACCAAAGGCAATATAAACGAGAATTTGAAAGATATGCAATGTCAACAAACAACAATGATCACTAATGTTCTCATCGAAGACCAACAGACAAAGATTTGACAAGACCAACACAGATAAAACTATTAGAAGACCAACAGACAAAGACAAATCTATTATGTCAGTATATTTTCATGTGCAAACACAGATAAAACTTAGACAACCAAAGCGGCAATTAATGACAAATACCACTACGAGCACCAACATCCACAACCACAACACGACCAACAAAATTAGTGCAATTCTCAATGACTACAGCATAATAAGTTCCTGAAACAAGCATGTTTATCATGTCACTCACACATACACCTTGTGATCTATAACTACTCAGTATAGGCATGCATTTCTTTACAATTAAGGAAAAACAAAAAATTTGACAAGATACAAAGCATTTTACCAGCAGCACAATGGCACATATGCCTTTGACAAAGAATTTTTAATTACAAAAACAGAAGGCGAACACCTACAACAAGATCAGGAAGCAACAAATCAAAGCTCAGTGATATAACCTGTCCTCACATAATCCTGTAGCATATTTTGCTGATGTAGCAATTGTCCATAGTAATGAAAATACCTTTTGGCAAAACTAATGATCAAATACAACATGAATTTCTAAAAGGACTAAACCAATATTGCGTTATACTATCTTCCCTTTCCTTTTCTTTCATTATTTTTATTTTTTAAAGTTTTTTCCATCGCCAAAGTTGTCAGAGTCTCATAGAGCAAAGGTGGTTTGCAGACTTGGCACAAAATGGACAAATAATATGGAGTCAATTGTAATGATAAGAATATGTAGTCAATGATGCAACCAACAAATTGATTATAGAAATAACTATCATGAGGATGAGACCATTCATTGGAATCTTGTATGCGGTGAAAATAGACATCAATCATTTTAACAGTTTGAGAAAACCACCCGGTCATCTCAAATAGTACAAAGACACACAACACCCTAATTCAATTTCTTGACAATTCCTAAGACTCCAGTCAAAAATTGCTCCCTGAGGGTCCCTCCATTCAAGATAAAAGAAATTTTACATAACCACAGTTGAAGTAGCCAAAGGGGAAAAACTTGCAGAAGCTGTGGAAAAATCAAGAAATGGTGGAGGTCATGGATCAAATAATCTATTGCTTCTTGTGGTGAAGTAAGGAAAATAAGTTAAAAACCCAAGCACAGCATGCTCTCTTTTACTACAAAAATATTGGAGACTGTCCCAGAGTGAAACAAAAATAGGAAAAAAATATATTAAACAAAGGTCACCTGAAAAACAGGAGTCAAACAATGTAGAATCATAACACAAGTCCTTTTTGTCTTGGGGAAGCTAGTTGTGACATCCGTAGAGTGGTTCGTGGGCCGTTTCGCATTTTCACCCACCTAACGCCCTTTTTTGGTTAAGTTTAAGGCGTTTCGGCTGTAACTCCCAACCTATGCGTGCTAATTACATTTCGCCGATTGTAACAGGTTGTATTTGTCATGGAGAAGCTAGCTGTGACATCCATACTGTGGTTCGGCAGCTGTTTCGCATTTTCGCCCCCTTAACGCCCCTTTTCGGTTAAGTTTATGGCGTTTTCGGCTCTAACTCCCAAACTCCACATGCTAATTACATTCTGTCTATTGTCACATGCCCTCTTTTCCATGGGGAAGCTGGTTGTGACATCCGTACGGTGGTTCAGAGGCTATTTTGCATTTTCGCCCCCTTAACGCCCTTTTTTGATTAAGTTTATGGCGTTTTTTACTCTAACTCCCAACCTACACGTGCTAATTACATTCCGTCTGTTGTCAAAGGTCCTATTTGCCGTGATGAAGCTAGTTGTGACATCCGTATGGTGGTTCGGGGGCTGTTTTGCTTTTTCGCCCCATTAACGCCCCTTTTCGGTTAACCGTAAGGCGTTTTCAGCTCTAATTCCCAACCTACACGCCCGAATTACATTCCGTCTGTTGTCACAGGTCCTATTTGTCATGGGGAAGCTGGCTGTGACATTGGTATGGTGGTTCGAGGGTTGTTTCGCTGTTTCGCCCCCTTAATGCCTTTTTTCAGTTAAGATTTAAGGCATTTTCGGTTGTAAGTCCCAACCTACACGTGATAATTGTATTCCGTCTATTATTACAGGTCCTATTTGTCACGGGAAGGTAGCCGTGACATCTGTATGGTGGTTCGGGGGCAGTTTGGGAATTGGGTTAGTTTTGATATATGGGTGATGCGTTGGCTTAGACAATTCAAATATTTTAAAAGGCTTATATGCATGCCAGATTTAAAGTACAGACAACAAAATTAATTAGTTGCCTTAGCCAGACAGTCCGAGCATCTCTGAATAGTAAGCAATGTATATGAAAATTTAGATAGCCCGACCTTTCACCTTGTAACGACCCTCACTTTGACTTAGTCATACTTGCATACATTCATGTATGATCTTGTCTTGTTATGATGTTTTGCAAGTCTTGCCTTGTCTTGTTTTGTTTACGTATGGCTTGCATGATCTTGTTCCTTGCTTGGTGTGTAGCCGAGGTCATCTTGAGTCTAGTTCACCTTTGACCCTTGTACCTAGAGCTACCTTGGAACCATTTTGGTTGACCTCCGCCTTCACCCTGGCATATTTGCCGAGATGTGTATCGTCTGGCCCGAGACGTTTATCCTTGCACTTGAGCGATCTTATACCCGGATAGGCATGACCTAGACCGAGGTGTGGCACAGCTCAGTCCAGTGTCGTCCTTCCAAGCCGATGTTTTTGTAACCCCACTTGCCGAAGTTTTGTCTTTAGCCGATATCATTGCTTGCCGATGTGTCTTGCCATTTAGCTTGTTGAATACGCTTTGTCACAGACTTGTCTTATCAATCAGTCACCTTTTTGAGTTGAACCAACCCGATAGTGCCACATGTCCGAGCTGAGTGTTAAGACAGCCGGCAGACCTAGAAACAAATCATTTTGTCTCAAATCTTTGTCTTTAGAGAGAGAAGCTCTAGAGGAAGAAGGAGGAATTCTTGAGTGAGAGTAGATCTTCCAAGCTTGATCTTTGGAGTTTGAGCCGTTAGATTCGTGTCTTGAGGTTAGAATCTTAACCTACTCTTGTTGTTCTTATTGATCATCTAGCTGCATTGCATGATCGAATCTGTTTTGCATGTCATGCATCGATTTGAAGTTGGTTTTGAAAGAGAAAAATAGTATTCATGTGTTCTTGAAGAAAAGTCTCGTTTTGATCCGAAAGTTTGGAACAAGAACCATGTTTTTGTGTTTGTTCTTGCATGATCTTCTTGTATGGGTACCCAGGTCCGTGTTTTGAACTCATGGCATGAAATCTCAGATTTTGTAACAAGTTATGACCTTTGCATTCATCTTCTTCATGATCATGTTCATCATGTTCTTCATGTTCTTCGAAGGGAAACCCAGGTTTTCCCGACTTTGCTTTTGAATGTGACCATCGGGACCACACCTCGGCAAGGAGGTGTGGGACCTCGACAAAGACCTGGTTGGTACCCAGTGTGTTTTCATGAGACGAAAGCAGTGTTTTAACTCCCAGCATGTTTTGCTTTGATATTGACTTGGATCTAGTGAGAATGCCGGGATCATTTGCATGCATGTAAAGCTTGTTTTGAGAATGTGATTGCCATGTGATTGTAGGCCCTTGATCTTCGCTTTGAGCCTACACCCGAGAAGAACTATGTGAGTGGTATTTTTAATAAAGCTACGTTATATTGTTTTGATAAATCTTGCTTTGCTTTGTTTTGACGAAAGTATTTGCTAAGCATGAATGATTAGCTCTATTTTGATGTATCAAGTATAAGCTTTGTTTAGATGTCATCTCTGAAAAGTCCCTTGTGCTGGAGGACTCTAAACTTTCGCAGCACTAAGTATAAAAGGATACGGTCCTTTCTTGGAAAGACTATCGTGTTAAAGCGGGCTACGGGCCTAAGTAACACAAGACCATCGTGTTAAAAAGAGCTACGGGCTTAAGTAACACAAGTCCCTTGTGCTGGAGGACTATAAACTTTCGCAGTACCTTTGACTAATCGATTACGGATCGTGCAGTCCTTGTTTTGCCACTGACGGTTTACCGCGTGGATTTGTTTGTTCGGAAAGCTTGATTTGTGTTTTGCCGATGCCAGTAAGCATCCCTTGAGACTTGTAAGACTTGATAGATGAATACGGTTCATCTCTTGATTTGATAAAGTTTTGATGTGTTTTGCTCTGAAAGGATCTCGGCTAATATTCGTATGGTTTTGGCATGTTTTGTTTTGAAAAGACTTCGGCTATATTCATGCAAAACCTTTATTACTAGTACCATTCACTGAGTATCCAAGCTCACCCTCTCTATATATATGTAGGTGATGAGCAGGACGGCGGCGACGCCTAGATGTGTTTTGCAAAGCTTGTTTTGGATTCTTGTCATGTCGGCTTGACTTGTTTTATGTCGGAAATTTGTATCTACGTCGGCGAATCTTGAAAATCATGCTTCTTGACTTGTATTTATTGTACTTTGTACATGCCGGCTCGAGAAGCCTTTTGATCAAGATGTAACTTGTATTTTGTTGATTAACGATAAATTGTAAAGCCATATCTTGTATGTCATTTCATTTGATCTATGCACGGCTCTCATGGACCATTGTATTTCAAAGTTATTGCTTCCGCATTTGTAAGCCCCTATGTATACTCTGTTCTGTGTGTGAATTTTGAAAGCTGGCCTTCGGTAATCTCGGGTTACTGGCCATCATGGCACCATCCTACTAGGGGCGGGTTGGGGTCGTGACAGAATGGTATTAGAGCACAAGTTCCTTATAGTACGTTATTCATACACTTGGAGTCCTAAAGAGCATAGGATTTCCCTTAGAATTGATGTTAGGATTGCATCATATTGCCTGCTACTTGACAAGGTGTACATCATTTCGGCATGCCTATTTGTTACTTGCCTACGTGTTTATTTGCTCGTTCTGTTCTAAAAGTCATACTTCGCATACTCATAGCATCATGAGGAGAGGTAGACCCCCAATTGGCCGAGATCAGTCCGAGGACAGATTGGACAGACTGGAAAGGTTAGTTGAAGGTTTGGCCCGCGAGTTGAGGCAAACAAGGCAACAGTACGCTAGTGCTACTTCGACTCAGGCCGAGCAGACAAACGGTCGGAATGCAGCTCCACCTCCACCTCCTCCGGTACCACAAGTGCTTCCACAGCCAGCTTTATACGGGGACGGCACGATAGCGTTAATCAGGGAATTCAAGAAAATGAGGCCACCGAGATTCCAAGGGGGCATAGAGCCGATGAAAGCCGAAGCGTGGGTTCTGGAAATGGAAAAATTGTTCGAGATCTTCCCCAGCACCGACGCTCAGAAAGTGACTCTGGCAGCATTCACACTAGATGACGACGCTCGCAGATGGTGGATGATGGTTCGAGAAGGCAATCCAGACTTGACCTGGACCCGATTTTTGGAGTTGTTCTACAACAAACACTTTCCCCTTAGTGTACGAAACCGCAAGGCTACTGAATTTCAGATCTTGACGCAAGGCAGCAGGACAGTGGCGGAATACGACCGCGCTTTTACTGAGTTGGCGAGGTATGCACCTCACATGGTCAACGATGAGTATATGAAGGCTAGGAAGTTTGAGAGTGGGCTCAGTGGACCGATACAAGACCGGGTTAACTTGCACAACATGCCAACTTACGCCGGAGTGTTGGATAAAGCCATCCTGGCTGAAGCTAACTTGAACAGATACCAGAGTTCAGGAGAGAACCAGAGGAAAAGGCAGAACGTTGACAGTCGCCGAGCACAGTTTGCTACCAAGAAGAAAGCAAATGTTAGCAGCCCAGCCTACCCAAGACAGGAAAGTGGTACGAAGCCGACATGTTCGAGTTGTGGGAAGTCACATTTCGGGGTTTGTCGTCGGGCGTCTGGAGCTTGTTATGAATGTGGTGAAATGGGACACTATGTGAGAGATTGTCCTAAGGCAAAGATTGTTGATGACAAGAAAGATGAGAATGCCTCGGGTTCCGTCCAGAAGGGCAACGTTGGAAAAGGCAGATGAGGCAGGGCAGAGTTTTTGCACTGGTACCAGGAGACACTCAGAATGCTGAGACAGTGGTGTCAGGTATACTTCCAATTTGCTCTCAAGATGCATATGTATTGATTGATTCGGGCTCTACGCATTCATTCGTATCTGCTAAGTTTGCCGAGAAGATTAATAGGAGACTAGAACCCCTTGATTATATGTTATCTGTGTCTACTCCATCTGGGAGATCCATGATTATTGCATCCATTTATAGAGCATGTGTTGTGGTGATTGAGAATGTTGAATTGTTAGTTGATTTAATGCCTTTGGACATAGCCCATTTTGATGTTATATTGGGAATGGATTGGTTAGTAGGAAACCATGCATCCATTGATTGTGTCTCTAAGAGGGTTACCTTGAAATCCCCAAACCAAGCCGAAGTTACGTTTCAGGGTAAAGGAGTAGTACCCCCACCTTACTTAATCTCATCCATGAAAGCCTTTAAGTTGATCCAAAAGGGGTGTCGAGGTTATTTGTGTAGTATACTGAGTAAGCTGAATGGAAGTGTCGAGTTAGCCGACGTCCCAGTTATTAATGAATTCCCCGACGTCTTTCCAAATGACTTGCCTGGTCAATTAGTTGATAGGGAAGTAGAATTTACTGTTGACGTCATGTCGGGAACCCAGCCTATCTCTAAAACACCCTATAGGATGGCCCCCGCTGAGCTTAAGGAACTGAAATTGCAACTGCAAGAGCTGTTAGATAAGGGTTTTGTTAGGCCGAGCACTTCACCTTGGGGAGCACCCTTGTTGTTTGTTAAGAAGAAGGATGGTACGCTTCCTCTTTGTATTGATTACTGAGAACTGAATAAGGTCACCATTAAGAATAAGTACCCATTGCCGAGGATAGATGATTTGTTTGATCAGTTGCAAGGAGCACGAGTCTTTTCTAAAATTGATCTTAGGTCGGGTTACCATCAGCTTAAGGTTAAAGCCGAGGATGTTGAGAAGACCGCTTTCCGGACAAGATATGGCCACTATGAATTTTTAGTGATGCCTTTTGGAGTGACCAATGCCCCTGCTGCATTTATGGATTTGATGAACAGAGTCTTTAAGCCACATTTAGATGAGTTTGTAGTTGTCTTCATCGATGATATATTGATCTACTCTAAGAGTAAAGCTGAGCATGAGAACCATTTGAGACTTACCTTACAGATTTTGAGAGACCGGAAATTGTATGCTAAGTTTAACAAGTGTGAGTTTTGGCTTTCTACTATTTCATTCTTGGGTCATGTGATTAATGAAGAAGGTATTTCAGTTGATCCTAGTAAAATTGAAGCTGTTGTGAATTGGCCGAGGCCGACTAATGTGTCCGAGGTTCGAAGTTTCCTGGGTTTGGCAGGTTATTACAGGAAGTTTGTGAAGGATTTCTCCAGGACTGCAATTCCGTTGACACAATTGACCAAGAAGGGAGCAGCGTTTGAATGGACCGAAGATCGGGAATCAGCCTTCCAGGAGTTGAAGACGAGGTTAGTCACAGCACCAGTTCTTGTACTTCCATCAGGTAATGAAGAGTTCCACATCTATAGTGATGCATCGCATAAGGGTTTGGGTTGTGTATTAATGCAAGAGGGCAAAGTCATAGCATATGCATCTCGTCAGTTGAAGCCACATGAAAAGAACTATCCTACCCATGATTTAGAACTAGCAGCCGTAGTATTTGCTTTGAAGATTTGGCGTCACTACTTGTATGGAGCTTCTTGTCAGGTTTTTACAGATCATAAGAGCTTAAAGTACCTGTTCACTCAGAAGGAATTGAATATGAGGCAGAGAAGATGGCTCGAGTTGTTGAAGGACTACGACATGCAAATCCAATATCACCCCGGTAAAGCTAACACCGTGGCCGACGCTTTGAGCAGAAAGGTAACTGGAAGTTTGGCATGTCTAACCATGATTTCAGCAGAACCGACTATTGTTGAGGAAGTAAAGGCAAGACAGATGGAGGATGAATTCTTCAAGAAGGTAGCCGACGAGATTATTACGAAGCCGAGACCAGGGTACACCATTGAAAATCAAGTGCTCAAGTTCGAAGGAAGGTTATGTGTGGCCGACATCCCAGAGTTGAAGAAGAGAATTTTGCAGGAAGCTCATGGTTCTAAGTTTGCCATTCATCCAGGGAACACTAAGATGTATCAAGACGTGAAGCAGACATTTTGGTGGCCGAATATGAAAGGAGAAATAGCCGAGTTCGTGTCTCAGTGTTTGCATTGTCAACAAGTGAAAGCAGAGCATCAAAGGCCAGCAGGACTTCTTCAACCTTTGCCGATTCCTGAGTGGAAATGGGAACACATCTCCATGGATTTTGTGATTGGTTTGCCGAAGACACAGAAAGGTATGGATTCGATTTGGGTTGTTGTTGACAGATTAACTAAGTCAGCACACTTTTTACCTGTTAAGACTACCTTCAACGCCGATCAACTTGCCTTGTTGTATGTGAACGAGATTATTAGACTTCATGGGGTGCCGATGTCAATTGTGTCAGACCGAGATCCGAAGTTTGTTTCCAGATTTTGGCAGGGTCTACAAAGAGCTTTTGGAGCCGAGTTGAGGTTTAGCACAGCTTTCCATCCCCAGACTGATGGGCAGACAGAGAGGACAATTCAGACACTTGAAGATATGCTTAGACTATGTGTTTTGGACTTCCAAGGGAGTTGGGGAGTGCATTTACCCTTAGTAGAATTCGCTTACAACAACAGTTATCAAGCTAGCATCGGCATGGCGCCGTATGAAGCTTTGTATGGAAGAAAGTGCAGGTCGCCGATATGTTGGACCGAAGTTGGAGACAAAACTCTGCTTGGTCCCGAGCTAATTCAAGTGACAACGGAGAAGATTAAACTTATTCAACAGAGGATTAAGACTGCTCAGAGTCGACAGAAGAGCTACGCCGATCAGAGAAGGAATGAGTTAGAATTCGAAGTTGGGGATCATGTATTTCTGAAAGTTTCGCCGATGAAAGGAGTTTCCAGGTTTGGGAAGAGAGGTAAGTTAGCGCCCCGTTATATCGGGCCATTTGAAATTCTTGACAAGGTTAACACCGTTGCCTACAGACTTGCTTTGCCGCCAGAATTAAGCCAAGTCCATAATGTGTTTCATATTTCGATGTTGAGGAAGTATATTCGGGATCCACTGCATGTGATTGACTATTCCGGGATTGTGGTTAATGAGGATTTGGGCTACGAAGAGAAGCCGATACGTGTTATCGATAGACAGGTAAGACAGTTGAGAAACAAGTCGATACCAATGGATTAAAGTTGAATGGAAGGAGCATTACGGCGAGGATGCTACTTGGGAAATGGAAGAGGAAATGAAAATTCGACACCCAGAATTGTTCTTGGAACAAGGTACCTTAAGTTTGGGGACCAAACTTCTTTAAGGGGGTAGGATGTAACAACCCTCACTTTGACTTAGTCATACTTGCATACATTCATGTATGATCTTGTCTTGTTATGATGTTTTGCAAGTCTTGCCTTGTTCCTTGCTTGGTGTGTAGCCGAGGTCATCTTTCTAGTTCACCTTTGACCCTTGTACCTAGAGCTACCTTGGAACCATTTTGGTTGACCTCCGCCTTCACCCTGGCATATTTGCCGAGATGTGTATCGTCTGGCCCGAGACGTTTATCCTTGCACTTGAGCGATCTTATACCCGGATAGGTATGACCTAGACCGAGGTGTGGCACACCTAGGCCGAGGTGTGGCACAGCTCAGTCCAGTGTCGTCCTTCCAAGCCGATGTTTTTGTAACCCCACTTGCCGAAGTTTTGTCTTTAGCCGATATCATTGCTTGCCGATGTGTCTTGCCATTTAGCTTGTTGAATACGCTTTGTCATAGACTTGTCTTATCAATCAGTCACCTTTTTGAGTTGAACCAACCAGATAGTGCCACGTGTCCGAGCTGAGTGTTAAGACAGCCGGCAGACCTAGAAACAAATCATTTTGTCTCAAATCTTTGTCTTTAAAGAGAGAAGCTCTAGAGGAAGAAGGAGGAATTCTTGAGTGAGAGTAGATCTTCCAAGCTTGATCTTTGGAGTTTGAGCCGTTAGATTCGTGTCTTGAGGTTAGAATCTTAACCTACTCTTGTTGTTCTTATTGATCATCTAGCTGCATTGCATGATCGAATCTGTTTTGCATGCCATGCATCGATTTGAAGTTGGTTTTGAAAGAGAAAAATAGTATTCATGTGTTCTTGAAGAAAAGTCTCGTTTTGATCCGAAAGTTTGGAACAAGAACCATGTTTTTGTGTTTGTTCTTGCATGATCTTCTTGTATGGGTACCCAGGTCCATGTTTTGAACTCATGGCATGAAATCTCAGATTTTGTAACAAAGTTATGACCTTTGCATTCATCTTCTTCTTGATCATGTTCATCATGCTCTTCATGTTCTTCGAAGGGAAAACCCAGGTTTTCCCGACTTTGCTTTTGAATGTGGCCATCGGGACCACACCTCGGTAAGGAGGTGTGGGACCTCGGCAAAGACCTGGTTGGTACCCAGTGTGTTTTCATGAGACGAAAGCTGTGTTTTAACTCCCAGCATGTTTTGCTTTGATATTGACTTGGATCTGGTGAGAATGCCGGGATCATTTGCATGCATGTAAAGCTTGTTTTGAGAATGTGATTGCCATGTGATTGTAGGCCCTTGATCTTCGCTTTGAGCCTACACCCGAGAAGATCTATGTGAGTGGTATTTTTAATAAAGCTATGTTATACTGTTTTGATGAATCTTGCTTTGCTTTGTTTTGATGAAAGTATTTGTTAAGCATGAATGATTAGCTCTATTTTGATGTATCAAGTATAAGCTTTGTTTGATGTCATCTTTGAAAAGTCCCTTGTGCTGGAGGACTCTAAACTTTCGCAGCACTAAGTATAAAAGGATACGGTCCTTTCTTGGAAAGACTATCGTGTTAAAGCGGGCTACGGGCCTAAGTAACACAAGACCATCGTGTTAAAAAGAGCTACGGGCTTAAGTAACACAAGTCCCTTGTGCTGGAGGACTATAAACTTTCGCAGTACCTTTGACTAATCGATTACGGATCGTGCAGTCCTTGTTTTGCCACTGACGGTTCACCGCGTGGATTTGTTTGTTCGGAAAGCTTGATTTGTGTTTTGCCGACGCCAGTAAGCATCCCTTGAGACTTGTAAGACTTGATAGATGAATACGGTTCATCTCTTGATTTGATGAAGTTTTGATGTGTTTTGCTCTGAAAGGATCTCGGCTAATATTCGTATGGTTTTGGCATGTTTTGTTTTGAAAAGACTTCGGCTATATTCATGCAAAACCTTTATTACTAGTACCATTCACTGAGTATCCAAGCTCACCCTCTCTATATATATGTAGGTGATGAGCAGGACGGCGGCGACGCTTAGATGAATTTTGTAAAGCTTGTTTTGGATTCTTGTCATGTCGGCTTGACTTGTTTTATGTCGGAAATTTGTATCTACGTCGGCGAATCTTGAAAATCATGCTTCTTGACTTGTATTTATTGTACTTTGTACATGTCGGCTCGAGAAGCCTTTTGATCAAGATGTAACTTGTAGATGTGTAATTGATTAACGAAATTGTAAAGCCATATCTTGTATGTCATTTCATTTGATCTATGCATGGCTCTCATGGACCATTGTATTTCAAAGTTATCGCTTCCGCATTTGTAAGCCCCTATGTATACTCTGTTCTGTGTGTGAATTTTGAAAGCTGGCCTTCGGTAATCTCGGGTTACTGGCCATCATGGCACCATCCTACTAGGGGCGGGTTGGGGTCGTGACACACTTGCACATACAATTAAAACTACAAACAGCCTAAGTTCCAAGTTAAACCTCTCAATATACTAGAAACAAGCCAACTATCCCAATTAGTTACAATAACCCACATTGTCATGCAACGGGTAACAAACAAGAAAACTCACTTAAAAAAATTAGTCATGATGATATTATTTGAATTCATCGATCCTACTTATATATTCAAGATCACCTATTCAAACTTCCAATATGGAATGGGATTGTTACACTTCCTCTAATTAGAAAGCCTAGAGGGCATAGGCCCTAGAACCTTGGGCTGAGACTGAAGCTTATGGATGCTCTCTAGGACAAGATTATGGGCAAAATCTCTTGATAAAAATTTTGACCAATTCAAATTCAGCTGACTTATTTGAATTCAAATTTTTACCAAAATATTGGTTTTACTTTAACACTGATGCTTTCTTTGTCATTTCTTTTTCTTGTTCACCAAAATAAACAAAAAACTAAACAGTAGTGTGTTCATACCAAATAAACAAACAAATAAATAACTAGTAGATGGAATATAACAACCAAATAAATACAAACAAATAAATATTAATGAATCGAACATTGAGTCTTACATTATTAAGCTGAAGTAGTCTTGAAGGGTGCATCTGTGAACATGCATCAGTTTTGAAATCATCTTCATCTGATTCTGAAAATGATTCTGTGAAGGCAGGAATAACATGGAGAAAAGAGAATAAGCCTCGGTGACGTCGCTTCAATGAATTGCTTTCGTTAAACATTGCATGTTCTGCAACAAAATCTTCATTTTGGGATTGTGCACCACTTGCACTCTTGGCTGGCATATCTTCTAAGTTGAGGCTAAGGCCTTCAATTGTTGCTATTCCTCTATTTTATTTTTTTTATAACCAATTTGGATGCATGTCAGACACATATCCCACATACCACGGGCATCTAGAGAGTAACTAAGACTCCATACAAAAGAAGTTCAATTTAATATGGCAGAAATAAAGGTGCTTGTTCTTTATAAAACTTCTTAAAAATAGAGGTCTGAGATGAGGTGAGAAGCACTTACCACTGACCGCCAAAGGAGCAACCACAAAGTGAGGAATATTCCGAACCTTTTCATTCTCCATCTGCAGGTACACGACAGAGTCCCAGAAATAACATATTTGTGAGCTAAAAGTTTATCTTGAAGGCAAATTGGACAAGCAACTAAAACAATGAAAGAGATGCAGTAAGGTGAGCAGTCAGTTGTAGGAGGTAAGTTTAACCTACAACTTTTTATGCTGTATAAATTCATCAGATGTGTTTTAAAGATACAACACAAACAAAATTGCACGTGAGGAGAAGCAGAAGTTCAATTTCACTGAAAGTAGAATTTCAGGAACATGCCAACACAACAAAACTGATAGATTTTGCAAGCACAATAAACCCATGTAAAATCATCTTTCATTATCATTGGAATCCTTCAAGATAAATATAAGTTCGAAGTAGAAGAAGATAATCAGGATTAAACATATTTATACAACAATGTTACTCACAGTCTGTTTCGTGTTGCAGACGGCTGGAATGAGGCGGTTGACCTAGACAAACAGATATAAGCATAGAACACTTAATTTCCACACAACTAGCTAATTAGTTTCATTGCTTAAGCGTTCGTTGGTTTAAAAGTCGTTCACCCTTGTTAGATGTTAGATGCTTTTACATTGCAAATGAACACTAATTATAGATGTAAATTATGGTGACAAAGGCTCGAGAGTGGGGAAAATAACACAGAAAAATGAAACCGAGGTTGCAAAGCTGCCGCACGAGGTCCTTGGCCGCACGTGCGGGACCCCCTCCACACGTGCGCCCCTACGTGCTTTTATTACAAATGCATCATCCTCCACCCCTGTTTTCCGCACTTGCGGGCCTACCCGCCGCACGTGCGCCGATGCTCTCCCGCATGTGCGGGCTCCCCAGCCGCACGTGCGGTTCCCCCAGCCGCACGTGCGGTTCTGGGTGCTCCAGAACCGAGTTTCAGCTCTGTTTTTGGGGTTCCAAACTCCACAAAATCAAACTCAAAATTGCTCAAATTAAAGACCAAAATTTAACAATCATGATACACAAACAATATTTATGTTCCACTCAAAAGTAGACCTTTAAATTCAACCTCAAGCTCAAGAATTTCATCAACAACTTCAAAATTAGGTGAAGCTTAATGATTCAACAAAATTATAGAAACCTAACTTAAGGTCAAGCAAGATCAAATAGATGAGCTCTAATTTCTTCAAAATTTGGAGACTTCTTCTTGTTAGGGTTTTTAATTTAATTAACTACCCTAGCTTTCAAGCTTCCCATTTGTTTCTCATACCCCATGAGTTCAAGGTGAAAATTAGCCTTATGCAAGAGATTAGAAAGAAATGGTACCTCAAGGAGCTAAGTTAATCAATTTGCTCAAGATCTCCTTCACTTCTCTTCTTTCTCTCTAGAACTCTCTCACACTCTCTTATCTCTCCCTCTTTTTGTCCAACACCAATACATATATAAATATAAATAAACAAAACAAAGATGTAAGCATCCATACCTAACTATGGAATATTGACTTCATTAACTTAGTTAATTCTATTAAATTAGAAATACACCTACAAAATGCTAACTGAACTCTTCCTTTCTAATTATGGAAAATTAGGCTCTAAGCACTTGGTCCACTAGTTAATTCATAACCTCACCATTTAACGAATCAGACAGGTCTTTTTCATAAGGAACGTATCTAATAGCAACCATGATGCACATAAATAAGCATATAGGGTGCAGATAAAGACACAATTAATATTAACCATAAAAATAACAAGGAAGTAAGAGGCAGGTGTTACAGAAACAAGCAATATCAAGGAATAAATTTTTCTCATGATCATCTAAAGAATCATAACTTATTTTAAGCACATTATGAATTTTCTCGGGAAAATGTGTTCTTAATTTTGCTAATGCACTTTCTCTCCACATCAATAGTTTCACCAGACAGAAAAGAGCCCAAGACTTCCAAAGCTAGCGGAAGGCCACCACAGTGGTGTATTACCCTTTTTGAGTGCTCCATGTAAGCTTCAATAGGTTTGTCTTGTCCAAAGGCATGCCGGCTGAAGAGACAGAGTGCTTCATCATCATTCAATTCCTTAACCACATACGACTTGTACACTTCATCAGCCTTTAGCAATTGCAAATGTCTAGTAGTTATCATAATCTTACTTCCTGGATGAAGCCAATCCTGCATCCCCAATAATGCATTTACTTGGTCCAAATCATCAACATCATCAAGAACAACTAGAACTCTTTTACAGCACATAGCATCTTTAATCTTATTGATTCCCTAAGCAACACAGTATATTCTTTCCTTATTCCACTTCAGAATATCTGAAACAAGTTGTCTCTGCAAACAAACCAAACCATTAGGTTGTTTTGCAGTTTCTCTAATATTTGCAAGAAAACTGCTACCTTCAAATTTGTCGAAGTTTTGGTTATAAACAATTTTTGCAATGGTTGTCTTCCCTATTCCACCCATCCCACAGATCACCATTACGCTGACATTGTTCAACCCACCTTGGAACCACAGATTAATGTCTTTTACATGAGAATCTATTCCAGTTTGATAGGGGATAACACTTAAGACCGCGAAATCCAATTTACTCACAACCTTCTGAACAATTATTTGGATAAACTTTGACTCATGCCTGCACATTGCGTTCAAAATAGAAACTAACCGAATTAAGCATGTCATGAACTGAGATGAGATGATAATTTTCGGGATTATTATAATTAAGAGAGTAAATTATACATCATAAAAGGGGGGGGGGGAGGTTGTCTGCCTACTACCTCTCCCAAAACCTACAATAAATGGGAGCCTTGAGCGCTGGGGACAAACTTTTCTTTTCTTTTTAAAAGGTCTCCATGGTTAATTTAACCCTATAACTGCACCAGAAAGATCTTCCAGGAATTTTAGCATTTTGGATTGGCGAAATGTTAGTGGTAAATTGCTATAAGATTATAGGGGTTTGTAATGGCAGTAAGACAGGCTTGGATTAACCAGTCCAAGTCCAAATCCAACCAAGTATCTCAATGTAAAAGAGAACCTGTTTTTAATATAGAGGAAGGGAGAGAGAGAGAGAGAGACCGAGATCGACAGAGACGGAGAGACCGAGATAGACGGATCGACAGAGAGATCGGCAGAGAGAGAAAGACCGAGATCGACAGAGATTGACAGAGAGAGACCAAGATCGACGGAGATCGACAGAGAAGAGACAGAGATTGACAGAGAGAGACCAAGATCGAGAGAGAGAGAGAGAGAGAGGAAAAAAACCTACAACAGCGGTGGTGGTGATTTGCGGCGGTGGCGATGTGCGACGGTGGCGTACAACGGTGGCCAGCGATGGTTGGGTGGTGAGCGGGGGTGAGGTTTGGTGGTAACTGTTTTGTGTGTGTGTGGGTGAGAGACAGAACAGAGAAACCGTTGGTGGTAATTGTTCAGTGGTTGTCCCAATTTGTTTATGAACACTTTAAAATGTTACTCCTTTTGTGTTTATGAACACTTTGAAATGAACACTTTGAAATGTTACTCCTTTTGTGTTTATGGACACTTTGAAATGTTACTCCTTTTATGAAATAATTTTTTTCACAAAATTTATACCTTTTGTAAAAATGAAACTTACAAAATGAAACTTTCATGAAAATGAAATTTATACCTTTTCTGAAAATTTACATTTTTTCGTGGAAATAATTACACCGTTTCTGAAAAGTTACTCCTTTTTGTTGAGACTACTAAGCCAACTGTCAACTGAGCCAATACAGCCACAGTTGCAGAAGCACACCCCTTCAGCTCAATTCACACTTCAGCCACAAGCCAAGCCACCTTTCAGCCACAGTTATCAAAACAGTTATGCAGTCCATGTGTGGCAGTTGTAACTAGCTTGTAATATGCAAATTCTGTTAGGCTGTTAGAGATTCTAGAATACTCAGTCCCAGCAACATCAGCATGTCCATACTCAGTCTCAGCCACAGTCTCAGCCACATGCACAAATTCAACAGGCACAAAAATAGCAACATGCACAGACTCAGCAACATTTATCTCAGCATGTCCATACCCAGTCACAGCATCCACATACTCAGACCCAACATCAGCCTTCCTCTCAGTCACAGCACCAGCATGTCCATACTCATACACAAAATCAGATTACTCAGACACAAAATCAGACTTCCTCTGATTCTCTTCCCTTTGTTTCTTCTTCCATTCCTATTCAATCCATTGCCATCCAACTACCTCCTTTACCTTTCACTTCCTCTAATACCCATCCTATGACCACTCGATCCAAATCTGGTGCATCACCTCATTGTTTAGCCACAGCTACAACTCTGTTTTTAGATTCAGAACCACCTTCCTACAAGGAAGCCTTACTTTCACCCATCTGGCATAAGGCTATGCTTGAAGAGTTTCATGCCTTGCAAAAACAAAACACTTGGTCCTTAGTGTCTCTTCCACCTACTAAACATGCTATTGGGTGTAAATGGGTCTTCAAGGTGAAAAGAAACTCCGATGGATCTATTGCCCGGTATAAAGCTCGTTTAGTAGCCAAAGGGTACTTACAACAAGAAGGGCTGGATTTTCATGAAACCTTTAGCCCCGTTGCTAAGCAACCTACTATTCGAATTTTGCTTTGCCTTACTCTTCATCATAACTGGTCTCTTAAGCAGTTGGATATTTCCAATGCCTTCCTTCATGGCATTCTTGATGAAGAAGTATTTATGCTTCAACCTCCAGGGTTTGTAGATACTTCCTTCCCTTCTCATGTTTGCAAACTTCACAAAGCACTATATGGTCTCAAACAAGCTCCCCGGGCATGGTATTCCACTTTTTCTACCTTCTTACTTTCCCAAGGGTTTGTAAATAGTAAATGTGATTCCTCCCTCTTCATTCAAAGAACTTCTACCTCAGTTACTTACTTACTCATCTATGTTGATGACATCTTACTTACTGGAAATAATTCTGTCCATATTCAGCAACTTATCACTCATATGCATAATGCCTTTTCTATGAAGGAATTAGGGAACATTTCCTATTTTCTTGGCATCTCTATTCAGTCTACCAATACAGGATATTTTCTGTCTCAGCAAAAATATGCCAAGGACATCCTCTTGAAAGCAGGTCTTTTTGCTTGTAAACCTTGTTCCTCTTCTATATCTGTCAAGCCCAACACTCCTCCAAATGCTTCTCTTCCATTTGATAACCCTGCTCTTTGTAGGAGTCTTGTTGGAGCCTTACAATATCTTACCATCACCCGACCTGATCTCTCTTTGGTTGTTAATCAAGCATGTCAGCACATGCATACTCCTACAGTGGGTCACTTTGCTGCAGTTAAAAGGATTCTGAGATTTGTGCAGGGTACTCTCCCTCATGGGTTGCACTATACTCCCAGTTCTTTTGATCTTCATGGTTTTTCAGATGCTAATTGGGCTGGTGATATTCATGATAGAAAATCTATCTCAGGTTATTGTGTGTTTTTGGGAGATAATCTAGTGTCTTGGTCTGCCAAGAAATAGGCCACTATATCCCGCTCATCAACTGAGGCAGAGTATCGTGCTTTAGCACATACTACTGCTGAGCTTAGTTGGATTATAATGTTGCTCACTGAAATGGATATCTCTTCTCCAACCACACATGTGCTTTGGTGTGATAATCTGTCTGCCATGGCTTTGGCTTCCAATCCCGTATTTCATTCTCGCTCGAAGCATATCGAAATCAATTGTCATTTTGTGCGAGATAAAATTTTGGCTAAGCAGTTTGTTGTCCAATACATTCCTACTGTTGATCAACTAGCTGATTTGTTTACCAAGCCCTTGTCTGTTTCCAGATTTCAGTACCTCAAGGACAAGATCATGGTCTTTGAGCAGCCCATCAGCTTGTAGGGGAATGTTGAGACTACTAAGCCAACTGTCAACTGAGCCAATACAGCCACAGTTGCAGAAGCACACCGCTTCAGCTCAATTCACACTTCAGCCACAAGCCAAGCCACCTTTCAGCCACAGTTATCAAAACAGTTATGCAGTCCACGTGTGGCAGTTGTAACTAGCTTGTAATATGCCAATTCTGTTAGGCTGTTAGAGATTCTAGAATACTCTGCATTAGACCTCTATATATAGATAAATTGTAAGTGTGAAAAGTAAGCTTCCAATAAATGAAATATCTCTGTTTTGCATAATTTTCTTCACTTTTGTGAATTTTTTCCATAAAATTTACACTTTTTGTAAAAATGAAACTTACACCTTTTGTGAAGTTACTTACATCTTTTGTGAAATAACTTACACTAATTCTGAAAAGTTACGCCTTTTGTGAAATAATTTCTTTTATAACATTTACACATTTTGCTAAAACTTAGACCTTTTTTGAAAATTTACACCTTTTCGTGGAAGTACTTAAACATTTTTTAAAAAGTTACTTCTTTTGTGAAATAATTTTTTTATAAAATTTACACTTTTAGTGGAACTTACACTGAAAACAAAACTTAAGTTACTTATATCTATTATGAAATAACTTATACAATTTTTGAAAAATTATCCTTTTTGTGAAATAATTTCTTTCATAAAATTTATACATTTTGCTAAAACTTACACTTTTTCTGAAAATGTACACATTTTCGTAGAAATACTTACATCTTTTCTCAAAAGTTACTCCTTTTGTGAAATAATTTTTTTCATAAAATTTATACCTTTTGTAAAAATGAAATTTATACCTTTTCTGAAAATTTATATTTTTTCGTGGAAATAGTTACACCGTTTCTAAAAAGTTACTCCTTTTGTGAAATAATTTTTTCCATAAAATTTACACTTTTTGTAAAAATGAAACTTACACCTTTTGTGAAGTTACTTACATCATTTGTGAAATAACTTACACTAATTCTGAAAAGTTACACCTTTTGTGAAATAATTCTTTTATAACATTTACACCTTTTGCTAAAACTTAGACCTTTTTTGAAAATTTACACATTTTCGTGGAAGTACTTAAACATTTGTTGAAAAGTTACTTCTTTTGTGAAATGAGTTTCGTTTTCACAAAAGGTGTATGCAAAGTGTAAACTTTTATGAAAAAAATTATTTCATAAAATGAGTAACTTTTCAAAAACATGTGTAAGTATTTCCACGAAGGGGTGTAAATTTTCAAAAAAATGTGTACTAAGGTATAAATTTTGTGAAAGAAATTATTTCACAAAAGATGTAACTTATCAGAAATAGTGTAAGTTATTTCACAGAATATGTAAGTAGCTTCACAAAAGGTGTAAGTTTCGTTTTCACAAAAGGTGTAAGTTCCAATATAATGGGTAAATCTTATGAAAAAAATTATTTCAAAAAATGAGTAACTTTTCAAAAAAGGTGTAACTATTTCCACGAAGGGATGTAATGTCAAATTGTAGACACCCCATTTTTGACCGACCTTAAGACTCAGACGTCATCAATTGAGCGCTTGGTGATGTTGCATATTGTGCTCGTTCTGAGGTTGCGGAGTCCCGGCTACGAGCCTTGCCTCTGGACTTCCGGACTCTTTTGTGCTTTGTCTCGGTTTGCGAACCAGGCTCGGTTTTCTCTGTTTTCTCTTCCTGAAGGGAGGGAGAGGTCTCGTAGATCATCTCTCAATGGCCGTAGGCTACATTTCGTGGCCATAGGCCATTTTGCCCATTTCGGAGCCCGGTTCCCGGTTTTCGGAGCCGTCAGGCCGTGTGCCTCGGTTCGGGACCGCCTAACCACCTCTGTTTGCCCCGGTTTTTGGCATGTATCTTATTTACTCCCTTTTTAGGGACACTGTGGTCCGAGAGACCAACTTCGTGGTCGTGCACCACTCCCGGTGCCTAACAGCCCACTTTCGGGGCCTCGAACTGCGTGTTTCGGCTCCCGAACCTTCATTCTACATTTTTGGGCTCCGACCCAAACTTGAGATAGTCATATTTTGAGGTCCTTTTCATGTTTGATTAAGGACCTCTTACTGTTTGACATCTCCATCTGTCACTTGCCTTTTTACCTCTTTTTGGGCCTTTTTGCACGGTATTTTAGGCGTACTTGTGGGCTGCGTTGGACTTGGGCGTAAACTACAAAGTGCCTTATTTTGAGCCCCTCTTCAACTTTGTTGAAGGACTCTCGGCCTTTTGAAACCCGTAGCTGCCACTTTCCCTTTTGGCCATTTTTGGAGGGAAACTTGAAATGTTTCCCCCCCTTTTTTCCCCCCCTTTTTTCTAAACGTTTTTGCCTATATATACAGCCCTCCAGATCTGTTTTAAGGGTTACAAAATCTGATTTAGGTCTCCTATATACAAGCTCTCTCTCTCTCTCTCTATATTCTAACCCTAAAACTCCAAGTTCCTTGCCCCCTTTCTTCATCACCACCTAGCACCACCACCACTACACCATTTCCAGCAGCAAGGAGGGCCTTCCAGCAGCTAAGAGGCACCATTTTCAGTCCTAGAAGCAGCCAAGGTTTTGGTCTACAAGGGTAAGCACTCATTTCCCCTTTTGAGCTCCATTTTTGTACCATTCCTCTACCCTACTTGCTCACTGTTTTAGGCTCCGACCCTAACTGAAAGGGGCACCCTTTTGATCTGTTCTTCATCTTTGTTTAAGGGCTCAACCCTGTTTGGGCCCTCCATTTGGTACTTGTTTCAATATCATCTCATATGCCTTAATCTTGCGTGCTTTAGCTAGCCTATGAGTGATCTGTTTCTGAGCTTGATATGAACTGTGAGTAGGCCTATTTTGAGCCCCTCTTCAACATTGAAGAAGGGCTCAACCATGTTTGGCAACTTTATCATGCACTTGCTTTGTAATCTCTCGTATTTACCGTAAAATTGCATGATTTGTTTGGTCTGTCTAGCTTCTGTTTTCGGCCATCATCAGGTCTGGAAAGAGTCTTATTTTGATCTTATGGACATATTTCATGAAGGGTCTTTGTTGTTGGATGAATGTTTGGGGTACCTCATGTTATGGCCTATGTTCCTAGTTTTGCATGGCATTCTTAGCAATTTTTGCACACTGAGTTGAGGGTGTCATCTACTGTAAATATGCATATTTTTGGTCCCTCATCAGTGTTGTAGAAGGAAATTTTTCATTTGAGCATCGCATATATCACTTGTTTCAATACCCCTCTCTTGGCCCCCGTTTTTGCATGCCATTGTTGTCCTATCTATGCTTACTATTTGGCCATGTTTTGTACTGTAAAAATGCTATTTTGGGGGCTGCCTTGCTACTGTTTTGCATGTCGTGTACCAATTGTGCATATTTAGTATAGCTATAGGCCATTTCGGGTGCCTAAATTCGCATTTCGGGACTATTCCGTGCATCGGGTGTACTTTCATGATTCGGGCTGTTTTCCCCCACATTTCAGTGCTGAAATTCCATTAGTATGTTTGCATATCATTTGCCATGTCATTTCATGCTTTATGCCATTGCCTCGGTTTGCGTGCCCGTGTGCACGCATTTCGAGGCACTTCATTTTCATCCATCGGCCTCTTATGTGAGTGTGGCTAAGGCTCTCTCATGTTAGTGTAAGTCCAATTTGCATTTTAGTGTCATTTGCATCCCGTATGCTATTGCCTCGGTTTGCGTGCACACGTGCACGCATTTCGAGCGTCCCATTTTCATCTTATGGCCACTGATTTTGGCATGCTTGCGAGCCATCCATGTTAGTTTAAGTCCATCATTGCATTGCATGTTCATATGTCATGTTTCATGCCTTGCCATGCTTTGTTAAAATGGCATTCGTGCCTTGGGATCGGTCCTCGGTTCGCGTGCATACGTGCACACATTTCGGGAATCCCATTTCCCTCTAATGGCCTCCTTGTATTGGTGTAAGCCCATCTTGCATTGTGTATGCTGTGTTTCGATGCGTTGTGCATGTTATGTTGTTAGCATTGTGCATGCCATGTAATTGCCTTGCATGTTTGCATGTTAGCTTGTATGCTTAGGTTGCATGTGCATTGTCATGCCTTGCCTCTTGAATTGAGTATGATAGAGGTTGGGTTTCACTTGTGTGTTTGATGTGCATTTCATTTGATATCAAAGTTGCTAACTTGGCTTTTGGGCCATCATGCATTGAAATGCGTGATTGATGGCCCGGGGGTCAAGGGCCGTGCTCCCTTGAGTCTATTACATGATAGGGAGTGTGTCCATGCATACATTTGCCTAGAAATTCTATGCCTTGCACTGCTGGTCTGCTGTTGCTGTCAAAACTGTCTTCTGCAGGAATTTTGTGCCGACCGGCAGTATAGAGTGCCGACCGGCAATGTATTTATTGCCGATAGCTTCATTTCCAGCCGGTGGACTTTATACACGGCCGGTGGACATTCTATCCAGCCGGTGATGATCCTTAGGATTCAGGGAGCCTGTCCCAGGACTTTTTGCAATTTTCCAGAGAAGCAGGACAGTGAAACAGAGGCAACAGTGGCATGGTGCGGATTTCTGGGCAAGTCGGACTGAGCATGCATCATTCGCGCATCCCGAGGCGGAGGCTGTGGCCATCTCTTCTTTGCATTTAATTTAATTAGATTAGAGGTCTTGTAATAATTTATTCGTTTATTTTTTTGGACTGTATTATTATTTTGGTCCCTCCGAGCGAGGGCGAATCTGTAATAAGTGTGTGTGAGTGGTGTGCATGTCTTCCAACCCCCACTTCTTTCTTCCCTTTTATTTACCTGCTTATGATGGTAGATTAGGGCATATTTAAATTAGCATACCTTATGCAATGCATGCGTGCATCCATGCATTTGTTTACATGCATCGGGCTCGGTACATCATACAAACTGCATCGTATTTTCAATTCCAAATTGAATACGTGTTAGTTGTAGCATTTCACATGCCATGTTTAGGATAGCCGAGCCTGCCTAGATTACATCTTTGCATGTGTTGCATTAGACATTTCAGTATGCTTAGGTCCATGCATGGATTTCTAATAAGCTTCTGTTTTGGCTTGGAGTACTAGGTGAGTTTTTATGCTTTAGCATATCGCATGCGTGTGAATGTTGCCATGACAGCATGATTACCATGAGGCTAAGTGCTTATGTGATATAAACTGTTTGAATGCCTGTGGGTGGAGGTTGGATTGCCTGAGTTGGAACAACTCATTGAAATCCGTATTTTAGCCTACTTGCGAGTAGCAAAAACCAACACGTTTTTCGAGACAAAACGGATATGCAATGTTTTTTTCCAATTAGGCAATCTAGTCTATACTTGTTTGCTGTGCGCATAACATAGTAATTCTAGGCTAATAACCGGAATAAGAACACATAATGTTTTCAAAATCGGATATCACGGTTAGTAGAGGCCGGTCTTCGGACCGGGCGAAAGGGGGTGCTCATAGCTGACCTTCCCCGATCGTACCCAAGCTCCCGAGCCGAGGCAACTTTGGTGATGACGGACACGTGGCCTTGGCACCGAGTCAGGGTTTCCTAAATTTCCCAAATAAAATATTTAGGTGGCGACTCTGTATCTGGCAAAGCAGTCCATGTTTGGCACTTCTTTTCAAAAATCTGTTTTTCTCAAAACGATTTGCCGGATTTGGACTCTTTGGTTCAAGATTAAGAACCGTGACATTTGAGTCCTTCGAACTGTAGTGACCCAATATCGAACCGTAACGGGGGGGCTCACCCCTCGCCCGGGATGCGTTCGGGGACGTCTACAGTTTCTGGCGACTCTGCTGGGGATTTTAGAGAGCTTGACTCGAACTCGTGATATCCTGTTTTGATTACACTTATGTGTTTCTTTGCATTGCATGTGCATTGGTGCGCCTAGGACACCGTGTTGGCCATCTGCTATTCCTGAGCGGTTTGCCGGAGGCTTGTCTTGTCAAGGCATGACCATAAGGCTGACCGGTTGCGGGCTCTGCCAGTATGGGAACACAAACCCCGGTTTTACCGGGGCACCCTTTTTGACCATTCGACCTAGTGCATATCGAAATCCATAGTGACCATTCCAAACTAGGACAGGTTGCTTACCCGATGTTAGGTTGTTTGAAACCGCTGCGTGTGTAGTGAAACCCTAGCTCCTGACAAAATAGGACAGGGAAACCCTACCCCAACATAGGGGTGTATTGGCTCTCATTTACTTGCTATGTGCTTTTAGAGTGTATCTCTACAGGGAATGCATATACCAGTTTGCGAGTCTGGGTATCCGGCCTGCGGGCACCAGTATCAGTATTTTTGAGAATCAGTTATATCTGCGGGTATCAGATTCAGATTTGGGGCAGTGATTTCGGGGAACAGTGATCAGTAATAGAATACAGTCTTCAGCTTTGCTCGTATCCGTTCCAGTGAAGTTGAGCTGAGATGCTGTCTGTTTTCTCTTTTGCTAGGTAGCCTGGAATCATAGCTTCAGAAGGCTCCACTATCCCCGGTACATTGGATTTGTGCTGATAGACTTTGTCAGGTCAGAGACTCAGTTCAAGGGTAATCAGGGCCAGAGAAGGCTAGTCAGACATAGACCACCAGTACAACAGCTACCAGATCAGTGATCTTTGAGCAGTCGGGTTGAGATTTCCGAGCCTACTGCAGAAACAGATACATCCGTTGCTCAGTTAGACCAGGACAATATGTCGAGTTGGAAGAGATGGTGCGCCAACTCCAGGATGTATGAAAGCCATGCAGCAAGACGCTGTCCGTCAAGCAGAATTGCCAACAACAGGCTGTGGTCATGGCCCAACAGGCAGAGCTAATAACCAAGCTACAGCAGCAAGCCGGGGCATCTGCTTCGCATCAGGCTCCTCCCCCACCAAGGGTTCCGATACCCGAGGGGACGCCAAATGTCCAAAATGTCCAAGAGGATACAGACCTTCCAACGGGGCCAGCTCCGCCCCCAATTCTACCGCAACTATCCAAGGCGCCCACGCCTATCAATGTACCGGACTCTCCCTTTGAGTTCGAAGCGGACCCCACAGCGCTGAAGCTGAGTAAGTTGGAAAAAATGTTTAAGAAATCCCAAGGAGTCAGGTCTATTCCCGACATCGAGGATGGGTATACGGACGCAGTTGTGACGCTGCCAGATCGGTTCAAGATGCCTCAAATTGACCGATTTGATGGGTCCGGGGACCCCATGGTGCACCTGAGATTGTTTTCAGATATCTTAAGGCCGATGGGCCTCACCAGACTACAGAAGCTGTCTCTGTTCGGCCGGACCCTGTCGGGTGTAGCGGCTATCTGGTATGCCAAGTTGGAGGATGATGTCAAAAGAAATTGGGATGAGATGGCCGAGGCCTTCGCTTTACAATATTCGTATAACACACAAATCGAGATTACAACCCGTGATCTCGAGACGACGAGACAAGAGGTTAAGGAAAGCTTCTCTGAATTTGTGACCCGATGGAGAGCAAAGGCCTCAATGATGACCATTAGGCCAACGGATAAGGATCAAATACGGATGGTTGTGCGCAACCTCCAACCCAAGCTTATGCAAAAGATGATTGTGCTCCCCTTCCCCACCTTTTCAGACTTACATGAGATGGGAGTACAGATCGAAGATGCTATGAAACAAGGCCTTATTGATCAGGAGAAGGAGCAGCCCAGGAGGGCGTTTACCCGCAGTTCGAATGCGACCACCAGCGGTGACGCAGCTGCAAGATCTTCCGACGTGGGCATGGTCGCCACCACCACACCAAGAGCAGCCACCCCCTTTGTTGGTGCATCCACTTCAAACCCCCGAACTTCAGACTATCTACCCCGAGGCAAGAGGGTTTTCACCCCACTCTATATGTCTTTGTCTAAAGCCCTGGGGGTCTACTCAGGAAAGAGACATCTGAAAGGACATCTGAAACCGTTAGAGCAACGGCCTCTACCCGATCCTCTCCCTCCAAACATGACCCGCTAAGTACTGTGCTTTCCATCAACAAACGGTCATGACACCGACAGTTGGTCCGTCTCCGCCACGAGATACAAAATTTGATTGACAACAAGGTCATCGTTGCACCAGCTCAGTAAAGTCTATCGTCACTGGATCAGTGAACTTGGGGGATAGTACGAGTATGTGATCGGGGGATGAACCACCTGCGGATGGCACTCGATTTACTCCAGATTGGCGTATGGCACGCACTGTTTTGAGCATTTGTGAATGCTGGTTTTTGTGCTTTCTGACTTGGGTATTGGGTCAGTCTTGTTGTTTTGAGTCCGCTTTGAGTCAGTCTTTTTGTTTCGGGTCTGTCTTGTTATACCGAGTCAGTCCTGTTGTACAAAGGTCGGGTGATTCCGGGGGTGTTACCTCGGGCGTCACCATTTTGTTTCCGTTTGTCTTTTCGTTTTGTTTTGAGTCTGTTTCTGCCAGGGAACCAGTTGTGCCAACAGATTTTGAATGAAACAGCAGTGATTTTCACGCTCTGCGTTTGCTTCTGCCGTGTGCCAGTTGTACCAGAAATTCCAAATGAGATGCAGTATTTGACTAAAACCCTGTCTTTTCTGTGCCTTGAAGTCATTGTAATGACCTGAGTTTTTCAAAACTTTTTGAAACTGCGGTGAAACAAAGAGGAAGGAATTCCTCGGGATTTGCAAAAATTTGATCAAACTGAGAGAAAGAGAGGCGTGCTAAGCCCTTAATGAATGAAATCATGCTTGTTAGTGTGAGTACTGAGAAGGACCCTAGCTTGATCCAGATTGGTCCCACACTGTCTTCAGCGCGAGCGATTTGTCGCTTTCTTAAAAACTTTCAAAAAATGTTTTGCGCGGTCCTGCAAAGACATGTGTGGAATCGCTCTTGAGATTGTGCAGCTTAGGATCGCTCTCAGCCTCGAGACTTGAGTCCTTGCCTTCAAACCTTGAACTTGCATTCAGAATGTTCAACGGTCAACCACAATGTGAGGCCTGTGTGGCCAGATTCAAAGCAGCCCATGAATTAGAGGCAAGAAAGTCGGATCAAGAAGATCAGAACATCAGAAGAAGCTTGCAAAGCTAGAACAGAAGTACCCTTTGAACTAGGGGCAAAAAATATCCGATGTGCTCGAAGAGCCAAAGGTGGATCCTTCTGCAAATCAATACAACAGCCACTCTCCTGGATACAGAGGGCTTCAATCTCAAAACCATTTGGCATGGACTTGTTACACTTTTACCCTTTGAGAGGCTCGCTGGGCCGAAAACCCGGAAGGGCGACCCAGGCAAAAGTTAGAGCAGAGCAAAAAATATATAAAAAAAAATGCAAAAAGAAAAAAAAAAGAGAAAAATACAAAAAAGAAAGAAAAAAAGAGAAGAAAAAAAGAAAAAAAAGAAGAAAAGAAATGAAATGAAAAGAAAAGAAAAAAAAAGAAAAGAAAGAAGAACAAAGCTCGCAAGGTCGAAAACCTGCAAAGGCGCCTTGGCAAAAGTTAGAGCATAAAAAGGAGAGGTTAAATACCCGAGTGTACCTTAACCCCGAACTACGTAAGGCTTGATTCCATCTTTGGGATACGTAGGCAACTTCATTCTGAAGTCCAGCCCTAAAACACTTCAAATTCAGTTGTGTCCATGAAATGGTTTTGATCATCTTTGCCTTCTCTGTATCCGAGAGTTCGGTTGTGATCGTCGCTCTGAAGGATTGATTTCAATACGCTGCGGTGCCATTTAGACAAGGGGCAACTTTCCGTTGCCATTCAATGCACTGCGGTGTCATTTCAAACAAGGGGCAACTTTCCGTTGCCATGCAGTGTCCTTCAGACAAGGGCAATTTTCCATTGCTATGGGTCCGAGGTTGTGCATCTCGAGAGTGGTTCCATGCTTGTTGAGCAGTGGCCGTTTGCAAAAATAGTTTTTGAGAATTTTTACTGAGGTTGACTATTCTCTCAAAAATCATTCCATTTTTCCAAAACTGGACCATTTTCTTGGACCCAAAAAAGGAAAATTTTCAGTGCTTACAACCTGACTTGCATGATTTCAAATCAAAAATCGAATAAGCATGTTAATCTAACTTTCATTTGGTCAAAATTTTTTAAAACAAAAAATGGTCGAAATGATGAACTAGGGGCACAGTTGAGTCAGGTTCTCTGTCTTTCCCCTTTTATCAACATACTTGCCAGAAAGGGCACCATACTTGCCAAGAAGGGCACTCTACCTGCCAGAAAAGGCACAACTGAGGTTAACAACAAAAGGGCTGAAAGCTCTCCATCCTCCAAGCAGCGAGGTATCAAGCCAAGTGCGAAGCACGAACTGGAATGGGGCAAGGTATTCCACTCCATCATTGGGCAAATCTAACCATGTCCAAACTCCCCGGCAGAGCATCGTCGACCAATGTCAGCCGCAGATTCGCTAAACACCCAATTGTAGCGCGGCCCCTCTGTGGAAGAAACTCACTGTTGTGAACAAGAAGAAGAATCTAGCAGAATGCTAGGGGCACGAGCCCACAACTTTCTGTTTATCCATCAACCATCCAGGGGAGGGATTGAAAAATGAGAGATTGAAGAATAGAGAGGTGTGCGATGAGAGAAAAAGTGAGAAAAGGCTTTTTCAGAAAACAAGAGATTGAATGCCGAGTGATGTGAGAATCACAAATGAGAAAGGGTGGGAAATAATACCCGGTGAAACAGGCTCCCTGTGCGCATTTGAGTCTTTCGTTGTGTTTTGTTTGTCTCGATTCTTGTTTTGAGTCGTTTCAAGTGTCAATAATGTGTTTAGGTTGTTTACCTTTATTTTCCGTTGTTGGGTCGTCTTTGCTGTGTTCAGTTGTAGGCTCAATACCCGGTCGAGAACTCATTTTCTCAATTTCAAAAATGATTTGTTGTGTGCTCAGAGTGCTGTGCCATTCTCCACATTTGTGCAAAAAAGGAATTTGTTCTTTCGAAAACTGCAGGGTCCACCCCCGATAGGTGTGAACAGTGAAATCAGGGCCTATCTGAAGCTATATAGGTTCCAGACTGCAAAGCAAAAGAAAAGAAGGAAAATTGAAGCACCTGAGTGTATTTCACCTTCAGCGAATTCCGTGATTGTACTCCGGATGTACCTCCTCAGGCCTTGTCACTACTCCGAAGTATGAGCGTGCCTCTATTCCAAGTGTAAGCCTGCTTCAAGTCAGAATGGCAATTAAAGCAGCACCAAATGTTATCTCTTGCCAACATAAACAGGGTGTCCCTTTTCAGGCAGAGTGTGTTCCAAACCCCTCCGAGAGATAAATCGAAGGTTGTGTTTGAATTGGTCTCGTTAAGGCTTGTATTCCCTTATTCGGCATTTTGTTTCAAATATGCGTTGTCACGCACGTTCCACTTGCATTGTTATGCACCGTTACACCTGCATCGTTATGCACATTATAGTTCCTTTTTATACACATTGCGTGCATACGTGCATCGCTTTACTTACATGTGTTCAAGTTCCTTTTTATACACATTGCGTGCATACGTGCATCGCTTTACTTACATGTGTTCAAGTTCCTTTTTATACACATTGCGTGCATACGTGCATCGCTTTACTTACATGTGTTCAAGTTCCTTTTTATACACATTGCGTGCATACGTGCATCGCTTTACTCACATGTGTTCAAGTTCCTTTTTATACACATTGCGTGCATACGTGCATCGCTTTACTCACATGTGTTCAAGTTCCTTTTTATACACATTACGTGCATACGTGCATCGCTTTACTCACATGTGTTCAAGCTCCTTTTTATACACATTGCGTGCATACGTGCATCGCTTTACTTACATGTGTTCAAGTTCCTTTTTATACACATTGCGTGCATACGTGCATCGCTTTCCTTTCATGTGTTCAAGTTCCTTTTTATACACATTGCGTGCATACATGCATCGCTTTACTCACATGTGTTCAAGTTCCTTTTTATACACATTGCGTGCATACGTGCATCGCTTTACTCACATGTGTTCAAGTTCCTTTTTATACACATTGCGTGCATACGTGCATCGC
This sequence comes from Camellia japonica, assembly GCA_030407325.1. Taxonomy (NCBI): domain Eukaryota; kingdom Viridiplantae; phylum Streptophyta; class Magnoliopsida; order Ericales; family Theaceae; genus Camellia; species Camellia japonica. The sequence continues at coordinate 146,636,356 of JAPPVO010000059.1, forward strand.
TTTACTTACATGTGTTCAAAGTTCCTTTTTATACACATTGCGTGCATACGTGCATCGCTTTACTTACATGTGTTCAAGTTCCTTTTTATACACATTGCGTGCATACGTGCATCGCTTTACTTACATGTGTTCAAGTTCCTTTTCATACACCTTGCTCGCATTGACCGCTTGCTTTACTTACATATGTATTTTCAGATTTCATTACACGTTGCTTGCATGCGTGCATCGTTTTACTCACATGTTCAATTTTCCTATCACACACATTGTACACGTTTTTGCGTGTTCTTTACTTACATGTGTTTGTACTTTCATAGCATTGTTATGATTACTCTAAATTGCATTGTGATGCACCCCCCTTCACTTGCATTGTGATGCACGTTTCAATCGCATTGTTATGCACACTCCATTCCGAAACACCGGGATACGTCCCTAAGTTTTTCCCTCTTTTCGAAACACCGGGATACGTCCCTATGTTTCTCTCCCTTTCCGAAACGCCGGGATACGTCCCTATGTTTCTCTCCCTTTCCGAAACGCCGGGATACGTCCCTATGTTTCTCTACCATTCTGAAACACCAGGATACGTCCCTAGGTTTCTCCCTCTTCGGTTAAAAGCGTTCGGAATACGTTCCAATGCTCACACCATTCTGAAACACCGGGATACGTCCCTATGTTTCTCCCTCTTCGGTTAAAAGCGTTCGGAATACGTTCCAATGGTCACACCATTCCGAAACACCGGGATACGTCCCTAAGTTTTTCCCTCTTGTCGAAACACCGGGATACGTCCCTATGTTTCTCTTGCCTTTCCGAAACACCGGGATACGTCCCTATATTTCACATTCCTTGCGGAACATCGGGATACGTCCCTACGTTTCACATTCCTTGCAGAACACCGGGATACGTCCCTATGTTTCTCCTTCCTCCTGAAACACCGGGATACGTCCCTATGTTTCTCCTTCTTTTCTAACCCCTGGGATACGTCCCTAATCTTTGGGATACGTCCCTAACCTTTGGGATACGTCCCTAACCTCTGGGATACGTCCCTAACCTCTGGGATACGTCCCTAACATGTGGGATATGTCCCTAATCCTTGGGATACGTCCCTAATCCTTAGGATACGTCCCTAACCTCTGGGATACGTCCCTAATCTTTGGGATACGTCCCTAATCTCTGGGATACGTCCCTAATCTTTGGGATACGTCCCTAACCTTTGGGATACGTCCCTAAACCTTGGGATACGTCCCTAAATCTTGGGATACGTCCCTAAACACAGGGATACGTCCCCATATTTCTCCATCTTTGGTTAAGAGCATCCGGAATACGTTCTAATGCTTATACATTTCCGAAACACCGGGATACGTCCCTATGTTTCTTTGCATGATCATAAGTTCGGCTTCTTGCATTGTCAGTTGCATTTTGCCCCTGCCCTCGGGCGCATATCTTTATCTGTAGCTTGTATGCTTTGTCTAAGTCTTCGGCCTTGTCAAAAATGGGACGTCTCTGGGCTTTGACATTCACTCCCGTCATTCTTATGACTATCGAGTTCTGTCAAAGAGGGGCAACTGTAGACACCCCATTTTTGACCGACCTTAAGACTCAGACGTCATCAATTGAGCGCTTGGTGATGTTGCATATTGTGCTCGTTCTGAGGTTGCGGAGTCCCGGCTACGAGCCTTGCCTCTGGACTTCCGGACTCTTTTGTGCTTTGTCTCGGTTTGCGAACCAGGCTCGGTTTTCTCTGTTTTCTCTTCCTGAAGGGAGGGAGAGGTCTCGTAGATCATCTCTCAATGGCCGTAGGCTACATTTCGTGGCCATAGGCCATTTTGCCCATTTCGGAGCCCGATTCCCGGTTTTCGGAGCCGTCAGGCCGTGTGACTCGGTTCGGGACCGCCTAACCACCTCTGTTTGCCCCGGTTTTTGGCATGTATCTTATTTACTCCCTTTTTAGGGACACTGTGGTCCGAGAGACCAACTTCGTGGTTGTGCACCACTCCCGGTGCCTAACAGCCCACTTTCGGGGCCTCGAATTGCGTGTTTCGGCTCCCGAACCTTCATTCTACATTTTTGGGCTCCGACCCAAACTTGAGATAGTCATATTTTGAGGTCCTTTTCATGTTTGATTAAGGAGCTCTTACTGTTTGACATCTCCATCTGTCACTTGCCTTTTTACCTCTTTTTGGGCCTTTTTGCACGGTATTTTAGGCGTACTTGTGGGCTGCGTTGGACTTGGGCGTAAACTACAAAGTGCCTTGTTTTGAGCCCCTCTTCAACTTTGTTGAAGGACTCTCGGCCTTTTGAAACCCGTAGCTGCCACTTTCCCTTTTGGCCATTTTTGGGGGGAAACTTGAAATGTTTCCCCCCCTTTTTTCCCCCCCTTTTTTCTAAACGTTTTTGCCTATATATACAGCCCTCCAGATCTGTTTTAAGGGTTACAAAATCTGATTTAGGTCTCCTATATACAAGCTCTCTCTCTCTCTCTCTATATTCTAACCCTAAAACTCCAAGTTCCTTGCCCCCTTTCTTCATCACCACCTAGCACCACCACCACTACACCATTTCCAGCAGCAAGGAGGGCCTTCCAGCAGCTAAGAGGCACCATTTTCAGTCCTAGAAGAAGCCAAGGTTTTGGTCTACAAGGGTAAGCACTCATTTCCCCTTTTGAGCTCCATTTTTGTACCATTCCTCTACCCTACTTGCTCACTGTTTTAGGCTCCGACCCTAACTGAAAGGGGCACCCTTTTGATCTGTTCTTCATCTTTGTTTAAGGGCTCAACCCTGTTTGGGCCCTCCATTTGGTACTTGTTTCAATATCATCTCATATGCCTTAATCTTGCGTGCTTTAGCTAGCCTATGAGTGATCTGTTTCTGAGCTTGATATGAACTGTGAGTAGGCCTATTTTGAGCCCCTCTTCAACATTGAAGAAGGGCTCAACCATGTTTGGTAACTTTATCATGCACTTGCTTTGTAATCTCTCGTATTTACCGTAAAATTGCATGATTTGTTTGGTCTGTCTAGCTTCTGTTTTCGGCCATCATCAGGTCTGAAAAGAGTCTTATTTTGATCTTATGGACATATTTCATGAAGGGTCCAAGGCTGTTTGATGAATGTTTGGCATACCTCATGTTCTAGCCTTTGTTGGCTTCATTTTTGCATGACATTTTTAGCAAGTTTTCATACTGATTTGAGGGTGGTCATAAACTGTAAATGTGCATATTTTTGGTCCCTCTTCAGTGTTGTAGAAGGGAATTTTTCAGTTTGGGATTTGCATATACCACTTGTTTCAATACCCCTCTCTTAGCCCCCATTTTTGCATGCCGTTGTTGCCCTATCTATGCTTAATATTTGGCCATGTTTTGTACTGTAAAAATGCTATTTTTGGAGCTGCCTTGCTACTGTTTTGCATGTCATGTACCAATTATACATGTTTAGTATAGCCGTAGGCCATTTCGGGTGCCTAAATTCATGTTTCGGGACCATTCCATACATTTGGTGTCATTTCATATCATTTCGGGGCTGTTTTCCCCCTCATTTAGCTGCTGAAATTCATTTGCATGTTTGCATATCATATTTTATGTCATTTCATGCCTTTATGTCATTGCCTCGGTTTGCGTGCCCGTGTGCACGCATTTCGAGGCACTTCATTTTCATCTATCGGCCTCTTATGTGAGTGTGGCTAAGGCTCTCTCATGTTAGTGTAAGTCCAATTTGCATTTTAGTGTCATTTGCATCCCGTATGCTATTGCCTCGGTTTGCGTGCACACGTGCACGCATTTCGAGCGTCCCATTTTCATCTTATGGCCACTGATTTTGGCATGCTTGCGAGCCATCCATGTTAGTTTAAGTCCATCATTGCATTGCATGTTCATATGTCATGTTTCATGCCTTGCCATGCTTTGTTAAAATGGCATTCGTGCCTTGGGATCGGTCCTCGGTTCGCGTGCATACGTGCACACATTTCGGGAATCCCATTTCCCTCTAATGGCCTCCTTGTATTGGTGTAAGCCCATCTTGCATTGTGTATGCTGTGTTTCGATGCGTTGTGCATGTTATGTTGTTAGCATTGTGCATGCCATGTAATTGCCTTGCATGTTTGCATGTTAGCTTGTATGCTTAGGTTGCATGTGCATTGTCATGCCTTGCCTCTTGAATTGAGTATGATAGAGGTTGGGTTTCACTTGTGTGTTTGATGTGCATTTCATTTGATATCAAAGTTGCTAACTTGGCTTTTGGGCCATCATGCATTGAAATGCGTGATTGATGGCCCGGGGGTCAAGGGCCGTGCTCCCTTGAGTCTATTACATGATAGGGAGTGTGTCCATGCATACATTTGCCTAGAAATTCTATGCCTTGCGCTGCTGGTCTGCTGTTGCTGTCAAAACTGTCTTCTGCAGGAATTTTGTGCCGACCGGCAGTATAGAGTGCCGACCGGCAATGTATTTATTGCCGATAGCTTCATTTCCAGCCGATGGACTTTATACACGGCCGGTGGACATTCTATCCAGCCGGTGATGATCCTTAGGATTCAGGGAGCCTGTCCCAGGACTTTTTGCAATTTTCCAGAGAAGCAGGACAGTGAAACAGAGGCAACAGTGGCATGGTGCGGATTTCTGGGCAAGTCGGACTGAAGCATACATCATTCGCGCATCCCGAGGCGGAGGCTGTGGCCATCTCTTCTTTACATTTAATTTAATTAGATTAGAGGTCTTGTAATAATTTATTCGTTTATTTTTCTTGGACTGTATTATTATTTTGGTCCCTCCGAGCGAGGGCGAATCTGTAATAAGTGTGTGTGAGTGGTGTGCATGTCTTCCAACCCCCACTTCTTTCTTCCCTTTTATTTACCTGCTTATGTTGGTAGATTAGGGCACATCTAAATTAGCATACCTTATGCAATGCATGCGTGCATCCATGCATTTGTTTACATGCACCGGGCTCGGTACATCATACAAATTGCATCGTATTTTCAATTCCAATTTGAATACGTGATAGTTGTAGCATTTCACATGCCATGTTTAGGGTTAGCCGAGCCTACTCTAGATTGCATCTATGCCTGTGTTGCATTAGCCACTTAACATGAACTAGGTCATGCATGTTTGCTAACTAGTTCCTTGTTTTGGCACGGAGTACGATGTAAGTTTTTACGCTTTAGCATATCGCATGCGTGTGAATGTTTGCCATGACAGTATGATTGCCATGCGGCTAAATGCTTATGTGTTATAAACTGTTTGAATGCCTGTGGGTGGAGGTTGGATTGCCTGAGTTGGAACAACTCATTGAAATCCGTATTTTAGCCTACTTGCGAGTAGCAAAAACCAACACGTTTTTCGAGACAAAACGGATATGCAATGATTATTTCCGAATTAGGCAATCTAGTCTATACTTGTTTGCTGTGCGCATAACGTAGTAATTCTAGGCTAATAATTGGAATAAGAACATGTAATGTTTTCAAAATCGGATATCACGGTTAGTAGAGGCCGGTCTTCGGACCGGGCGAGAGGGGGTGCTCATAGCTGACCTTCCCCGATCGTACCCAAGTTCCCGAGCCGAGGCAACTTTGGTGATGACGGACACGTGGCCTTTGGCACCGAGTCAGGGTTTCCTAAATTTCCCAAAAATAAAATATTTAGGTGGCAACTCTGTATCTGGCGAAGCAGTCCATGTTTGGCACTTCTTTTCAAAAAATATGTTTTTCTCAAAAAACGATTTGCCGGATTTGGACTCTTTGGTTCAAGATTAAGAACCGTGACATTTTGAGTCCTTCGAACTGTAGTGACCCAATATCGAACCGTAACCGGGGGGGGCTCGCACCCCTCGCCCGGGATGCGTTCGGGGACGTCTACACAAATGTGTAAATTTTATGAAATAAATTATTTCACAAAATGTGTAATTTTTCAAAAACAATGTAAGTTATTTCACAAAAGATGTAAGTAGCTTCACAAAAGGTGTAAATTCTGTTTTCAGAAAAGGTGTAAGTTCCAATAAAATGTATAAATTTTATCAAAAAAATTATTTCACAAAAGTAGTAACTTTTTAGAAAAACTGTAAGTATTTTCATGAAAATGTGTAAGTTTTCAGTGTAAAATTTTTCACATATAGTGTAACTTTTCAGAAAAGGTATAACTTGTTTCACAAAAGATCTAAGTATTATGTGTAAGTTGTCAAAAGTTACACCTTTGGTAAGTAATTTTACAAAAGGTGTAAGTTATCAAAAAAGTGTAAGTTCTCACAAAAGGTGTAAATTTTCACAAAAGGTGTAAGTTTTCACAAAAGGCGTAAGTTTTCACAAAAGGTGTAAATTTTCAAAAATCACTTATGCCTTTTTCTGAAATTACTTACGCCTTTTGTTAAAATTTACGCCTTCTGTGAAAATTTACACATTCTGAGACAATTTACACTTTTAGTCACATAATATATTCTTTTATTCATTTACCTGGAAAGTGACCTGTTTAGCATGTCACCAATGTGCTAGTTTTCAAATATTTTTGTATAACTCAATACATAAAAAGGTGTAAAGGTAAAATAGAAAGGTGTAAGTGCCTTGCATACCATATGCAAGGCACACTTAAGAAAAGTCCTATATGTTATATCCTTTCTTGTGTAACTCTATATTAAATTTTATTTTATTTTTATTTTTATTTTTATTTTTTTGCTCCCTACTCTATTGATTTAATGAGTCCTATTACTCATATCTGAGCCAATAAAACAAAGATGCATGTTTGAAAAAAAGTGTATTATCTTTATATGTGGACCAAATTGGGTGTGGAGTAGGTTTTTATTCCTAACCTGACACCCAACCAATTTGACCAACTCAGTAGTTAAAAGTTGGTTTTTTTATTTTTATTTTTTTGACTTTTAAGAGAAAAAAAAAGAAAGAAAAGAGTAAATTATGTAAATGGTCATTGTAATTTACATGATATATCAATTTGGTCTCTATTGTTTCAATTTGCTCAATTTTACTTCTTAATTTAATAGATTTTGTCATTTTGGTCCAATAAATAACGGTTGTTAAGTTTAGTGGACAGAAAGTCTACACAACGTGTCAATTTAGTCTCTTTAATTTACACAATATGTCAATTTGATCCTTGTTGTTTTAATTTTCTAGATTTTGGCAGGAACCAAATTGATATATTGTTTGACTTTCCGTCCACCGAACTTAACAACCATTATTTACTGGACTAAAATGACACAATCCGTTAAATTAAGAGGCAAAATCGAGCAAATTGAAATAATAGGGACCAAATTGATATATCGTATAAACTACATGGACATTTATATAATTTACCCTAAAATAAACAACAACAAAAAAAACAAAAAACAAAAATTTGTTGGTTATTCAGTTTTCAAAATTAAATTTTGAATTTTCATTTAATATATTTTTTTTAGTGAATTTTTTTAATGCTTACATCAAATTTTTTTGTTTTTTTAGTAATTTTTTTTCAAATGGTGAGAACACACATACATATACATCTTCTTATACATGTATCTATATCTCTGTACACATATTCATACGTACATACACTGAATTTTAAAAAAAATAAATAGATGACCAACATAATTTTAAAAATATTATTTTGTTTTTTTGAAGATAGATCTAGGTGGCTCTAATTATTGCATCAATCCAATTTTTTTCCCCCCTATAGTCTTTGCGTGAACTAGATAGAAGCTGCATTTTCTTTTTCTTTTCTAATCAGCATCTGTCTTGGCCCTTATCTTAAATTTATTATAATTACATACAAGATTCCCTCTAGTCTAAAATCTTAATTGAAGGAGGTTATTTGGATCCGTGAGGCTTATCACGGGAGGTCATGTTTCGATGATTCGAACTGTTCATTTTGTCAGGCACTTTGTGTATTTCATCAAAAAAAAAAATTAAGTCGATCTAATAACTGCAATTTATTCAAGTTATTATTTTTATCATAAAAAATTGTATGGCCTTTTTTAAAAATAAAATTCTTGTTCATTTTTTAAGTCAAAAATTTGGTTAATTAAACAAACTATAATTATTGGATCGACTTAAATTTTTTATTTTTGAATGAAATACACAAAATGCCTAATAAAATGAATGATTCAGATTATCAAAATAAGATCCCATAATGAGGTCCACGAGTCCAAACAGCCCCCTCCAATCCTGGAGGAAATCCTCCTTTTTGTTTGCATGCTATTGTCCTAGCCTTAATTTTTGCCCTCATATACAACATTGTCGCTCAAAAATTTACAATTAACATTGAAAAAAAATAAAAAAAAACCCCCAAAAAAAATGAAAAAAAGAAGTGGATTGTTTTGGATGGGAAAGTTGCATGAAGTTGTAGTGCCTTTGGCTTATTTTGGCAATACTGTTAAAAATTAGCTTTTTAGTTTTTTTGGTTTTTTAGATTATATCACTTCTTTATTTTTTTACATATTTTTTTTAAAAAAATTTAAAAATTAACTTTTAACCTACTCCTTAAAACAAGTCAAAAAAATGTTATTTACACAAAAAATTCTTCCATTATTAATATATGAGAGACTCTTTCCGATATTAAAAAAAATAAAAAAATAATAAATAATAAATGAGAGAGACTTCACGGATGACTCGTGAATAAACAATTTATGAATAGCCAATGAAGTAGTTGGTGCGGATGGAGAAGGGTTTCAAGCAGTGGACTTTGCAGATGACTCTACACTCTCTAATCCAGCTCAGGAGGCAAAACACCATGACCTCAATGGTGCTCGGGATGATGGATTAGAAGAAGAGTTCTTGATGAATCTTCAGAACTCGTAGGTACTACTAGAAGTTGAAGACGAAGGGAAAAACCAAACAGATGAAGGCGGCAATATTGGAGGCTCATTATTAAAAAAATATTCAAATTTAAAAACAATTAAAAATATTATTTTAATAGAATAGAAAAAGAATAGGGAGTTTGTTGGGGAGAAGTAGATGAAAAAGTAATTCTTAAAATAGGAAATGAATTTTTTAATAATATTTTAAGGTAAAATTTAAGTGAGCGGCTGAGGATGCTCTTATACTGTTCTGATTAACCTGTGTTGGTAGGGCTCCTGCTAAGAATGTAATAAATGACTTTCACTACTTCTATTTATATAGAAAATTAACATAATATTCGTGTTATGCAAGGATTAAAATAAGTAATTAAAAATTATTTATAAAATTAAATTATAACAAAAACTTGGTTTATAATATAAAATAAAATTTATTTAACATTAATTAGTTCTCATATAATAATTATATTTACGATAAAATATAAATATATTTCATCTTGATGAATTTCATAATTTTAGTTTTACTCATTATCTTATATCTATGTAAAATCAATTACCTTGTTTATTTTATAAAATTCAATCAATCAAAATTGAAGAATAAATAAAAAGTAGAAAAAAAAAAAAAAAAAGAGTATCAATGACCCCAATTTTCAACCCACTCCTCAAATAAGACTTCGCTCACTTCGATCCTATTAGACTACTTGGTATAATTTCTAAAACGGTCTCATTAAATATTAGTTAATTATATTTACTAATTTTTTAGATGTTGTATATAAAACAACTTAACTCTAGCGCATAGGCCTAAGTTTTTTATTGTATATTTGATTGAAAATGTGTTAGACTATTTTAATGGCTAATACCTAAACCTCGATATTTATATAGTGTGTAGCTTGAGCCAAAATGACTACTTGGTCTATAGTTAGTATGGTTCAAATAAAAGGTAATGTGTGTACTATATGTGAATTTATAAAAAAAAAATTCTCATTTATTAATAAATTTATGCATAACCCACATTTCAAATAAGAATTTTATAAATTTTTAAGAGTTAATCACATACTTTAAAATAAAAATAAAAATGGACATGATACAGTATTAAATATATATGAAATAACCTTATTAATAAACTATTTTTATTAAAAAAAATCTATACTTAATCAAATAGTTCTTCTAGAATTTGAAATTTTAATATTTTCAAATACTCCTAGCATTTTTCACATTTAATATTTATGAATAAATCTATATAATTTAAAAAAATTTATACTTTATTAAAACTTTTAGCATTACAAAATAAATAATTAAGTTTTATCAAATATGCTCTAAATATAATCATCAACCTATTTTTTAAGCAAATTTTCTCATTCAAAATTTTAGCAAATATTTATTTAAGAAAACTATCCACATGTTACTGCATCATATTCACGGTCATTATTAAACTTATGTAACTTAGGTCATAACCTAAATGCACCTTGTATTTCTTAAACTTTGTTTAATATTTGGCATGACTAATAGTGAAGGTTTTACTAATCCCATCAAATTAGTATGGTATTTACTATCCAATTGGATTAGTATGATAAATTATCCCCTTATTCATTGTTTGATTTGCATTTGATTAGTAGGTAAAAGAGTCTTTTTATTTTATTTCCCAGCTCAGAATATATAATCCCACCCTTACCCCATTAATAATAATCCTACAAATTTGTTGGATTAATTATTTATTGGATTAATAATTCTAAAACAAAATTTCAAAACAAGCACAGGATTATTGGACCCACGGATTAATAATCTCAATCCTATGCTCTAATCTTGTCAATCAAACATGCCCATATAATGGTTATAAATTGTAAGTAAAATTTTAAATAATTAACTTAAAATAAGTTGTAAATTTATTTGGTGCAGTATATGCTAACATTTTTATTGTGTAAATATTTATAATACCTCAAAAGTTATTACTAAAACAAAAGATATGAGATTCTTATGTTCATATGTATTAAAGGGTTTCATATACGTTTTTTTTTTTTTTTTTTTTAAAGTTACAAATTGTAATTTAAAAAACGTCTATTTTTCAGCCAAATAAACTATAAAAATATCAAACAAATTATAATTTAAAATTACAACCAAATAAACTTAGTCACACAATATAATATAAAAATATAATAAGTATAACATTATTCATGTCACGCCTCACATTTTATTACTCGAATAACTTTACCAAACCCATTATAATAATTCCGTTTACTTGAGAATAACAAGAATAAATAATATCATTCTCTCACGACAAGAATGATGATATAAATATGACATAGTACAATGCCCATAGACTTACATTGAATAACAACAAATAAAACAAAGGGATTTACCCTTACACAATACATGGCACTCGGCCTACAAATAAAGGGCCCGGTGGCCAACAATTAAGAGACTTCAAGTCATGAATAATCCTCCAGCCTTGTACCTGAAAAAGTTTATCAACACGTGGGATGAGCAATAAGCCCAGTAGAGATCCCGAAGATCCTAATCAATCACAACATATAGATAAAAATGATCATGAATGCGTTAGGATACACCATATAAGTAGTGTGACATTTACTATACAAAATATACTCATATAACTGTGTGTGTGTGTGTGTGTTTTTTTTTTTTTTTAAACGTTCCTCTTGACACAATTCAGCATAAAATGATTTCTTTTCTTTCTCATTCCCATCATTAGTTCTAATAGAAAATGTTTTAAAACCTCATTCTTTCTGTGATAAAACTTCTCATGTTAACATAAAAGAACCTCACCTAAACAACCGTTCTACAAATACAACTCCACATGCAAATCATAATCTCCATCCTACCTATCTATACACCATAAACATTTATGTCCTAACATATCTACAACCTTTCCTAGCCATAGGCCCAAGGACTTTAAAAGGGGACTGGTATGAAACCGTTAACACATGAATACATTCAAACGAGATAACTGAGTAATACATACTACCAATCTCATCTCCACCGGCCTACAGCACAGTTGGCAGATTCAAAAAATACCAATATCACATAACACTTTACCGGCCTCACTCGGAAGGAGGTGCTCCTCAAGTCATACTTTACCGGGCGCGAACCGGAAGGGAACAAATAACCAATCATAACGCGCCACGCTTTGCCGGCTAGGATAAGGTGGGAAACGGACCCCCTTTTCACACTTTACCGAGCACAAACCAGAGAGGACGAGGAAACCTCTATCAAGGTGCCACGCTTTGCATGCTCAACACGGCGGGTAACGGAACCCCAAACAACATCACATCAAACACATAACGAGCTAATCAATAGAATACTACACAGGTGTAATACAAACACCTAGTTCAATTATCACCATAATAGTCACAATTCGTTAATTACATTAGTGTCATTTCCTTTTTAAAAATATACTCCGTGAACCACAGTTTCACACGGGTTTTTCCTTTTATTTCAAACATTCCCAAAACACCTCATTGGGTACTAAACATCAAGACATAACTAGTCAACAACCGTTTCTCAATGGTAACAACATTTACAAGCGTTCCAGTTACCTTTTTAACAACATAATTCACAGCTCAACAATGGTCGTCTATTCACAATGTTCATTTATCAATGACAACACAACGTGTTACATCGCATACCCCATCCCACAACAATAGTCATAGACCATCTCTAGGAACAAGCAATGCCATCCTCCACCGATGGCCAAGGACAAAACTCTAGACATCAATTACATAATTCAAAATATAAATACACCCTGGGTAATTCCACATTCCCATTTAACGCAAACCCGCACGTTTTATAAAAAGGGTAATTGGTTCCACTTGTTTTCAAAATACAATCTTATTACTCCAAATCCCAACAAACACCACAATGGTCACGTCCTCCAATCACTACAAGAAATGTCACTTTTGGCTACCAAAATATTGGTCGCCAAAAGTCACTTATTTAGTCGCCGAAACGATTTAGCGACCAAAATTTTTTGTCGCTAAGCTCGTCGCCTTTACCCTGTCGGCGATAGTATTGGCGACTAAAATTTGTTTGGTCGCCGAAAGTGTACACATTTGGCTACTAATCTTAGTTTAGTCGGCAAAAGGTATGTTTCCGCCACTAAAGTATTAGTCGCCGAATGAGGCTTTTTGGCTACTAACTTGTTGTGGTCGGGGAAGGTATCACTTTTAGCTACTAAATAATTGGTCGCCGAAAGTACACATTTGGCTACTAATCTTAGTTTAGTCGGCAAAAGGTATGTTTCCGCCACTAAAGTATTAGTCGCCAATTGTTTCTTTCTCTCATTCTCAAATCTTTTAGCTACTAATTATTTGGTGGCAAAAATGTTTTGGGTTATGTTTTTGCTACTAAATTATTAGTAGCCAAAACTTTTGATTACCTATTTGGCTACCAAAACATTTGGTGGCCAAATAATTTTTCGTGTTTTTTTTAAAATTTTTTTTTTCTTTCTAAACAACCTGTATCCATTATTAATACAATCTGTACCCTGTATAAACAATATAATCCATCAATGCTAAATATGTTATCAAGCATTCAACAACGTGCACACATTTTAGTTCCAACCATCCAAAAAATTAATATTGAACGTCCAATTATATATATATATTACAAATTCCATAAGAACCAAGTCTAATCCAACGTCAATAATTTAATTTCATACATAATACAGGAATAACCAACTACTCCCACTACACATTTTAGAAATATAGAAATACATAGAAATACATATTCATAGTGTTAGTCACTAAAAATATAGAAATATAGAAATACATATTCATAGTGTCCTCGATCCAATTACACAATGTAAAATTATCTGAAATTAGATCGTCATTTAGCTCTTCACTTGCATCATTCAGCAAAACATCAGCTACATATTTTGCAACTTCTGATCTGCCTCTGTTCTTCTTTTTCGCTTCGATGATTTTATGTACTCATTCAACCATTTTCTTCTTTGCCTGAAACAACGCATCTTCAAATTTATTATTAATTTCTCATAATAGTGTAAAATAAGAAAAATAAAGAAATTAATATGACTATATAATTAACTTGCCTGTAATGACCTGTGGAGTCTACTTCCAGGTATGTTAATTGGTAAAGATATGAGACCAGCCATGAATTCTTGAAATTGTTTCTTTAGAAACTCCGTGTCATCACCTGGATCCATGCTAACCAATGCCTTCACTAGTACTTGAAAAACAATCTGAACAGAACATATGGACCTTCTTTAGTATAAGTAACATCTTTAAGGGTTTAGAAACATAATTATTACTCTTACTAACATATTAATGAGGATTAGGGAACATAATTGCTGTGTATGTAATATGGTTCATCATTACTTTGGACTATTAAGGATAGTTATTATGATCTTAGTTTATCAAGTAAAATAATTCATACGAAATCATGTTATTGGGATATCAAGCACAGATATCAAAATATCTGATAAATCTGACTCTGAGATGGACACCATCTAGAGCTTTATAACACGAACACAAACAACAATTACACCACCAACAACAACAACGGGTAAATCTTATAATAGAGTGAGTTAATGAGAAGCAAATAGATAAAAATTGGATAGATACCAATACAGGGGATTCAATTATTATACAAACATATCTGATTAGACAGAGCACAAGGAGCATAAAAATGACAGAAATGTTGCTGGTTCACTAATGAAAAGAGGGTAAAATTCTAAATTCTAATATATGCTCCCTCTCTCTGTCTTACATACCATTTTGGAATTGAAGGTAACTAGTTGACCCTTTAATGTTTGGAAACAGAATCCAATTGATAAAAGTGTATTAATATTTGCCCAATATAATTGATATTTTGCTATGCCTGCAGTTTTTTATTCTTGAGGGATAACAGTGTAAACAATTTATGAGAACAGAATTTTGGGAAATCTTGGTCACTTACACAAAAGCACATGATAAATATGGAGTCCATTATAAGATTTTCCTTAATCTCGGCATTTAGATTTTCTGCATTCTGCAACATATTTTCAGCACACTGCTGCTGATTTTCAGCACTTGTTTAGAACCTCAAAATTGCAGTACTAAATGATAGGGGTTTCATCTTAAATGGAAAAAATGCATTAACCAAGAAACTAAGCCAAATTTAGGAGAAAATAATAATAATGATGACCACAGATTTGATGAACTTTTACATTCAATAGATGATGGCATAATCAGAGGTATATTACGAACTTACAATTCTTGTCATCCACAAATTTCCATGTCAGGCTCTGTAAAAAGAGCAGCAAATGATTGCAGCATTTTCCAACTTAAGATATATGACCCCACCTAACACTAATTATAGACTCGACAAGGCAACAAAATCATAAAATCCTAGTTTCCAACAAGTGAATTTCCTTATTTATTGGATTATCATACCATTAAAAAGAAAAACAATTTAATACCAGCTAGAGTTGGTAAACTTAATCCAAAATCATGAACTCCACTAATTATATCTATTTAAAATCCATTTAGATTTGTCCAAATTCATAAATAGATAGATTTCATGTTACAGGCTCAATTAACATTCGGTTTAAATAGATTGGGTACCACCACCACCACCGCCGCCACCACAATTCCACAACCACCAAACACTGTCACCATCACCGCCACCACCAAACTTGTCCCTTTGCCACCTCTAACAGCAACTATGATACGAGTCTTAAAAGTCACAATCAAACAACTTAATTAGGCAGTATGAGTCTGAGTATGAGGAGCATAAAGTTTTGAAGACCTTACTCGAATGAAATCGGTGAGGACGCATGAAGGCAGGATCTTGGGCGACTTGTAAAACGTGAGCTGGACCAACTCCCTCATCTTGTCAGGGGTCTGCGGCAACAATATGGTAGCAGCCTCATCTATACTCGACTATTAGTAAAAGTCTAAACAATCTAAAATAGATTCTTAAAATAAAAAATAAAGAACTCAGATAAACTCTATCAAACATAGACATACATGTGACGACGTCGGTCCATAAAGGCCTCAGGGTGGTCTGAGTAAGGACAGGAGATGAAGGAGATGGTTTCGCCAAGAAAAGGCCATCCAAGAGTACCTAAAGGAAGTGGATTGGTGATCTTCTACAACTCCTCCTCTTCTACAATTTGAGTACCTGTTGCAACTGTGATTAAAGCAGTGTAAAGCAGCCCAATAATGAGAAAGCATAAAAAAAAAATCGCAATTTTATGTGCTAGAATGAAGTTCCACAACAAGAGTGCCTAGGTAAACCGCCAGTAAGTAATGATCAGAACAAAAAAATTGAGGAATGACAATCTCTTGACTATTGTACAAAGAATTATTGATACCATGAGAGAGGTTAGTGTCATCGTTGCCACAAGATATTATATTCTCCAGTTCATTAACCTCAGGTTAGTGTCATCGTTGCCACAAAATTGGACTTGTGTTCAGATTCTTGCATCTCCAGAGCCTGAAGAGACCTTCAACAATTGAGTTAGGAAACAGATGTAGTAAATAAAAAAGAAAACTCATCAATATTAAATAATGAAAGTCATTACTATTCATTTATTCCAATATAGAACATGCATATATGTTGTTATGAAAGAAGTGTTGTGAAGTATCAATGATGAGAAAGTGCTGATGTAAATAGAAACTTGTGAGAAATATATTACTATTTACCTCCTCTTCCTTAGCTCTTCTTGCTTTCTCTGCCTCCTCAAAGGCATCCTTTTCAATCTGAAATTTCATACAACACAGAAAATATCCTCATGGCCACAAGTTACCTCATCAATCAACATACTGGAAAAACAGTACTAGCAATCCCTTAGTCTATGTTTGAATGAGGGATTTTGGGAGGGAAAGGAAAATAAAAAAGAAAAGGGAAAAGATCAAGAGAAAATTAAAATAAATTTATTACCTTCCTTTCCCTACATAAATCCAAGATCCAAACATCAAAAAATAAATTTAAAATTCTTAATTAGGAGTGCAACTATTCAATCATCATTTATAATATGAATTCTAGACATTAAAGCACAAATCAAAAGTTCAATGCTGAGTCATGTAACTTCATGGAAATGCATTTGAAGAATCATAAATTTAAGATAATTTAGACAAAGACACTGAGACCCTGCATCCTCTCTAAAGAAGACAATAAAAAGAATGAATACCATGTTTAACACCAAGGAGAGTATTCCAATAGCTAATACCAAGCATTATTAAGTGGATATAAAAAATAGGTAAACAAGTGATAAAATAGCTAATACCATGTTTAACACAAAATCCTTTATATGCAAGTATGCATACAAAATTCATGACTTGAGGAACACAAATTGTAGAAATGTAGCCAGCATTACGTAACAGAAGTTACAATTAACATGATCGTACCTCTAAAGCAATCACAGCATCGAACTCCCTATGCTCCTCAACTAGTTTTTCCGTCCACATAATTGTATCTGTGAGTTTCTGAATATTAAACTAGAAATTTGATAAATGAGCTTAGAATCAACTAGGTTTTTATGAGAACGGATTTTAAATATCACAATTTTAGATTAGGTTCCTTCTATGTTTTAAAGAGAAAGACCAATTTCATCAAGAAAATAAAAATTGTAGATTTCAAGTTGTTTCAATTTTATAGCCAAACAAGTTTAATATAAAATTTTAACCCAATTCCTATATATATATAGAGAGAGAGAGAGAGAGAAGCATACGCGAGACGGAGCATCAATAGAGCAGAGTTCATCTCAGCGATGAAGCCTCTGGATCTCATGCCGGTGGCGGTGGATCTATGAAGAGCGGCAATGTAGGGAATATATTCAAGATAAATTTAACATCAAAGTAAATACATTAAACGCAAATCATTACATGTTTATTATCGTTGCAGCTGCAAAACATGATTTATTTGTAAAACATTTTATTCAAACTATTATATGAACAATTCCAGCAATGTACCAAAGCTGTGAAAGAAGACTAATTTGGTCTAAAGCATACACTTAAATTTACAATTGGACTGATCTGACAAGTTGGTTCACTAATTTGATGAACTAATATAAACTTTATTTATATGACAGCTCTATCTATATACAAGGTGAAAGGACATGACAATAGAATTATATTATACGAGTTTTACAATTGTGGAAGTGAAATACTTCAAACAACTAGAGAATGAGGAAAATAAATAAAATATCAAAATGAAAGTGGGGTTTCACCAACCCAAGAACAAGGGAAGAGGTCTGGATGTGCAAATTTACACCATTGTGTAGCCACTAACTAAGAAAACAATTGATTATTTTGATATGATCTGGAACCATTAGCAAAATAAACAAAACAAAGAAAATACATATTACCTCTTATTGTATCCCTCAAAATGAAAAACTCAATAGCCACTAAAAGATCTTAGTAATTAAAATAAATTGATGTAAAGTTATACCCAGATCATTCAAGGCCTACAAAACCCCAATCATAGAAGCTCCACTCCATGGGTTGGAGAAAACCCCAGTGAATATTCAATCAATGGCTGCTACATCATCAGCCAGTGCACCCAAAATTTAAAAAATTACACTTTAACATACAAAAATATACATAATCAAGTCGGTTCACTAATTTGATGAATTCAGACCATCTCTAACCCTTCACTTATTTTTTCATCAAAGCAATCACCAGAAATGCAAGTGAAGGAGACGACCCAGCTCATCAAATAAACCCTAAGCAACCCTCAGTGTAGTTGCCCAGAAAACAGAACATGAAGAAACAAAAACCCACATGGAATTCTACTACATATATATATATATAGAGAGAGAGAGAGAGAAGCAAACGCGAGACGGAGCATCAATGGAGTAGAGTTCATCTCAGCGATGAAGCCTCTGGATCTCGTGGCGGTGGCAGTGGATCTATGAAGATTGGCGGAGCAGGAGGCGGCATGAAAAGAGCGGCGGTACTCACGATGATGATGGCGATGGCGGAGGAGGAGGAGGTGCTCCGGTTTCCGGCGAAGGTGAGGAAGAGCGGCAGTGAGAGAGGGAGGGGAGAGGAGCAACACTGAAAATAGAGAGAGAGAGAGAGAGAGAGAGAGAGAGAGAGAGGGGAGAGGTGCTAATTATTTTAGGGTTTGGTTTGGTACAAAATATATATATATATATAGGTCATCTTTGGCGACTAAAATATGATTTGGTCGCCAAAGATTAAAAATTAAATTTTTTATTTTCATTCGGCTACCAAACAATTTAGTAGCCAAAAGTGGGTCTACAGCGACTAAAAGGAATTTGGTCGGTGAAAATATATTTTTGGCGACCAAAATTTTGGTCGCCAAAGATTAAAAATTAAATTTTTTATTTTCATTCGGCTACCAAACAATTTAGTAGCTAAAGGTACCTCTACGGCTACTAAATTTTCTTTCAGTCGCCAATTGTGATATGTTTAGCTACTAAAAATATTTTTAGTCGCCAATTGTAATATTTTTAACTACTAAATTTATTTTAGTCGCCAATAATCAACATTCCCCTACTAAAAAAAATTAGTACCTAAAAAGTTGACTTTTGCCGACTAATATTATTTTTGGTAGCCAATTCCGTGACTTTTGGCGACTAAATTGTTTTTGGTAGCCAAAAATGGTTGGCAAAAATGCATTTTCTTATAGTGAATGTTAGTTTCAAAATCCCAATTATTCATAAACAACCACATCACATCCCCATTTTTATTCAACACTAAACTTCTCCTTGACATTTCAAATTAACAAACGGTATACCAAACCCTTTCCAATTTACATCCTAAACATGACTTGTAACCCACAACCAATTATACACAAACCCACAAACTCACTATTTTAAACCGAAATCCACCTATATGTTTTTTAACAAAATCAACCATCGGCTATGCTTTTAAATGTAGTGAAAATACCACAAGTCTATCTATAAAGAGGTATTGAAGAGGAGCTCAAGAATACCTCTTGAAGCGAAGAGGAGAAATGCCGAAAATCCACCGGTGATGAAGACATGATCCGCTCAGATAAAAAAGAAGCCCTCGCGACCCTCTACGTTTTGATCAACAGGGCTAGGGGTAGAAAATGGGTGTAACTAGATGAAACCCAAGCTTTTAGGTCCAAGAAACCCTAACAATTGCGAAAAGGAATAGAGAGGAGAGAGAGAAAAGAAAAAAGTGACTTTTTTAGCGTACTACGACCTTATAAAGACGCACAGTCCGCTCGAGTGCAAGAAATGACACTCGAGCGTCCAGACACAAAAAGTGTGACCGCTCGAGCGCAAGATGTACCGCTCGAGCGTAGAATACAAACTCTTAGAAGTTTTACAGACAGGTGACCACCGCTTGAACACAAGAAGTGCCGCTCGAACGAACATCACTCGAGCGCAAGAATGGCTGCTCGAGCACAGAATAACAACTCTCAGTATCTCTACCAACCTGCAAAAGTGCTGGAAGCTCAAAATGATCGCTCGAGCGCAGGAAGTGCCGCTCGAGCATTGAACAAAATTTATGGACAACAGCCGTTTGAGAAACAAGTCACCAACATGTTCCCAATGCAACTAAGACACTCCAAGAACTAGCCCCAATAAGCAAAGCGGAGAAGCAAGACATGAACAACCATAAAAGGCAATGAAACCCTGATCCAAAACATCAATAGGTCGGATTCAAACCAGGATCGCTATAATTCAAGAAAAAAATGTACCAACTATAAAATCTAAAAATTAAAAGCAAACCTTATAGATATTTTGAAATATGAATTCATATAAATTACAAAATATAAATGCATAAGTAATATTATAACCATTGTATCTTCCAAAGAAGAAAAAACTTACAATGAAAATTTGTTACTAGTTATATTGTAAATAAATATGCACATTTTCTCAATAGCCTATGTCATCCATATTTATGCACTTGATAAATATAGATTTTAAACCATTGAACCGCGACCGAAGAGATTGAAGATTTATTTTATAAAAATACACTTAGATCAAATAAGCATACAATAAATTTTTAGAAATTAATATAATTGTTAGATGCATAATAGAAATAAGGATGCGGGAGACTAAAGATTAAAAATTGATCTTTATAAAAAATCATAAACTCACAGTGAAAAAATTTATCAATTGAATTCTTCACAATTACACCCATCACCAACAATTAACACTTGATGAATACCGACTCTAATTTGACTTGGTGCAAGAGAGAAGATTTACGAGAGATGTGAATTGCTTCTCATAATTTGTGAAACACAATTTTAAAATTTTAAAATTGATTTAGTGTTCTTTTCTTTTAAAAGTCATAAATTATAAGAAAATTAGATTTTTTTTTTTTTTTTTTTTAAATGGTTAGATGGCACATTTTGAATTTTGAAATGGGTTAGTATACTTTCCTTTTAAATTTCATAAATCATTAGATAGTTATATTTTTATTGATGAAAAAGTGTTATCCAATATAATTTTTTTTAAATTTTTAATAATAAATAAAAATTAATCAAGAAATTTAGTATGTGGGTTTGGAAATAAATAAAAATAAAAATAATTTTGATTATTTTTAAATGTAATTTTGAAAGCAGCGTTATTATAAATTTTTAAAAAGATTTCTATATTAGTTATAGCATAAATAACGTGACCATTTGAAAGGTTTTTATAAATTTTAGATTCTATTAAATTGTTTATCATATTTAATAACACATAATTTTAAATCTTGAAATGGAAATATATATATTTTTAAAAATCATAAATTATACAATAATTAGAGAGTTTTTTATTTTTATTTTTTATGGTGGTGCTCCATGCACCAATTGGTATACCAGTTAGTGTACCAACATATATTATGACATTACGGCAGTGATACAGAGCATACAAAGCTGGCAGTAAAAAAAAAAAAAAAAAAGAAAGTGACAAATCATAGTGGGGAAAAAGACAAATTAGAGCTCTTTTAGAACTCATATTTTAGAGTTCTAAAACATTTTCCAATGATACATAGCTCTAATTTGATAATTCTAAATGGAACTCTAATGAGGTGGAAGAGAGAGAGAGAGAGAGAGAGAGAGAGAGAGATAGAGAGAGATAGAGAGAGGAGTGTAGCCCCCACCTTCACATGGGTACTCCCCACATCATTAGAGTTGGATTAGATCTCTCAAACATTATTGTAATTGTTATGGTTAAATTAGAGTTAACCAATAGAATTTTTTTTTAAATAAAAAATAATTATATTTTAGTGAATTGCTCCATATTAGTGGCACACAAATTTAAATTTTGAAATAATTGAGAATACTTTCCTTTTAGAAGTCGTAATTTATGGAATAATTAGAGTTTAATTGTTATGGTTAAATTAAAGTTAACCAACAAACTTTAAAAAAAAAAAATAAAAAATAGATTTTAGTGAATTGCTTCCATATATAGTGGCATACAAATTTAAATTTTGAAATAGTTTAGCATACTTTCTTTTTAAAAATCGTAATTTATGGAATAATGAGATATAGCAATCCCGGTTTTGACCCGACACTTGTGGTAGTCCGGACTTGGATCCATGGTTTCTATATGTTGTTCATTTTCTTTCCCTCTTTATTCCTCCTTATAATTGATTATTTGGATGTGTTGAGTGCATTTGAAATAGGTTGGTTGCTTGGTTTTCAAACCTTCTGTTGCCCAGAATTTTGGTCCTCCGCTCGAGCGGCCCTTCTTGTGCTCGAGCGGGGTTTGCAAACTCTCAATGCTTTGCATGTCTACAAAAGTACTGGAGGGGTGTTTCCCATGCTCGAGCGGCGTTTCCTACGCTCGAGCAGGTTGTGGACTCGCCTTTTTCTCGCGCCCCGCCTTTCGGAAAGGGTTCGCAGTTCGGACTCCCATGGTTCTGAATCTAGTCTCACAAGTGCAATGTAAAACTAATAATCACCAAAGAGTCCAAATCCGGCAAACTTTTTTGGAAAATTGATTTTAAATCAAATAATGCCAAAATTAGCCTGCTTTGTCAAATACAGAGTCTCCACCTAAATATTTTGTTTTGGGGAAATTTAGGAAACCCTGACTCGTGCCAAAGGCCACGTGTCCGTCATCACCAAAGTTGCCTTGGCTCGGGAACTTGGGTACGAGGGGAGAAGGTCATGAAATGACCACCCCCGCTCACCCGATCAAAGATCGGCCTCTACTAATCATGATATGAGTTTTTATAAACATTATGCGTTCTTATTCCAGTTATTAGACTAGCTTTACTACGTGATATGCACACAAGTAAGTTATAGACTACTCACAAGACTTGGAACAATTCAACTCATGTTTGTTTGCAAAAATGGTTTGAATTTGCCACCCTTAAGTGGGCTTAAAAGATGCGGATTTGCCACGACAAAGTGGGCTTAAAACACACATTTGTTGAATCGTCCCAATTCAAACAATAAGCCTTCATTCATAGGCATTCATGCAGTTTAGCATTTAAGCATATAGCCTCATGGCAAGCATGCGAATCATGGCAATATGGCAATCACACTCATGCAAGTATGCTAAAGCATAAATCTCACCAAGTAATCCAAGCCAAAACAAAAACTAGTTAGAAAAATGCATGATCCTAACTATACAAGATGCCTAATGCAACACATGCAATGATGTAACTAAATAGGCTCGACCACTTAATCATGGTATTTGCAACACTTTGATAGCATGCTTTGAAACACGTATTCAAGGAAGTATTGAATTTGACAATGCAGTTTGAATGATGCGCCGAGCCTCGGTGCATGCAAGGCAAATGAATGGATGCAAGCATAAGGTATGCTAATTAAAAAAATGACCCTAATCTAACCATCAAAAGCGATTAAATAAAAGGGAGAAAGACGTGGGGTTGGAAGACATACACACACGCACACACACTTATTACAACATTGCGCCCTCGCAAAGGAGGGTCCGAATGGATAAGCGCTAACTAACTAGCTACGCTAATTAAGCTGAGCTATTATTACAACACAAAATTTAACTAACTATTCTAAGCTAATTAAATATTACAAATCAATTTTAATGAGCTAAAAACTTAACTAATTAATTACAGAGTGATTAAGCTAATTAATTACAACACGAATGAATTAGCTACCACTAATTAACTAAACAAAGCAATTAAATGGCCTTGGGAAGTGAGGATGTATGCATGCTCAGTTTCTCCACCCGAAAAGCCACCCCCTTGCCATTGAACGCCTCTGTTTGCATACTTTGAACACCAACAGTGCTGCTAACTCCCAGAATGCCTCTGCTCCACCTTACCAACATACTGTGCAAATTACATTGATGGCGGGTCGGCTACTGTTGGTGGCCGTCAGCCATTGTTGATGGCTGGTCCGCCACTGCTGCCCTGAACTTCCTTTTGCTGCAACAGAGAGCAAACAGAGACAAAACAATGTATTCTCAAGGAGTGTTTGTACTGTTACCCTCCTTATCATCAAACAAGCTCAAAGGAGTGTAACTCTTGGCTCTCAAACCACCAATCAAGCAATTTCCATGCATGATGGCCAAAGAACCAAGTTTGTACGAGTTCAATAAATGCACAAACAAGACCAAAGTGACCACTACCCTATCATGCATGATCAACGGCAATGGTGACCTAGGAAAATGACACATTTCATCACTTTGAGTATGAAATGTTCCATTTTCCTTGTGTTCAAATTAACGTCCGATTCGAACACATGCAATGCAACAAAAAAGATGCTTATCTTGCCTCTTTTACTTGTTAATTTTGTTTACTCATTTTACATTACCGATTTATTCTTTAATCGATTAAGTCCATTGGTGAGTGTTCTCTAACGGAAAGAAGTGTCAACCATGGGATAATTTAAGGCATGAAAGAGATCATGTCGTCGGTAATGAACCCTCAAAGAGGATTAAACCATTAAGCATAACCTCAATCTTAAGCTTAAAGGATCCCAAGTTTGAAACAACTCTCAAAAGCAAAGAAAAGAGTGAAGCAAATGGGGAGGTTGTAGAGATTTTAAGTGCTGAAATGGAGTGCAAAACAACACTACAACATGCTTTCAACTCAAAACAATAGTGATCAAAGCATTAAAACTCCAAGCTAGTGAAGGAATATAACACTGCAACTATGCAATACAAGTCTTAACTGAACTAACCAGCCCAAAATAGAGCCAAAACAGGTTATTTCATAGGAAAAAACATACTGGGCTAGAGCTAAGTTAGGCTAGAAAAACATGCTAACACATGAAGCTAACTAGGCATGCAAACAAGACACAAGGAGGGGAGGCTAACCCCTCCAATTTTGGACTTCAAAAGTATATTTTTATCACTGAAAAACTTCTGAAATTCAGTGGTTAAAAGGGCCAAAAGAATTTTTTTGAAAGTGGTGAATAATAGCACAAAAAGCTTAACAAGCTAAGAAACAAGAAGGGTGTACCACCCCTAACTCAAAATAGCCTCAAACCACCATTTTTAGGTCACAAAAACAGAGGTTTTTATAGTTGAAAACTAGGCCAAAAATAGTTTAAAAGGATGGCAAAATAAGTACACAAAACAAGTCTAAGCAAGTGAAGTCCTATACCTTTGAAGCAAAACCCAAAATAGCCACAAATTCAAGCTCAAACCTCCTTCTAGAGCTCAAATTAGGTCCCAAGCAATCTCAGTCTAAAGGGAAGAGTATTTGGTTAAGGGTTGATATGCAAAAGCTAAGGACTTGTATGCAAATGCATGCAAAATAACAAGAGAGAGAGAGAGAGAGAGAGAGAGATTTTTGTTCTAAAAATGCTAACCCCCAAAAATGGGGGAGGAACCCCCCTATATATAGAAAAACAAGTCCTGAGCTTGTGAACATCTCACCATACACGTGTATGAAGATGCAGCTCAGTGAGCAACAATTGGCACAACTGGCAACAAATATTTGGAAAAGGAGATTAATGGCCGTCGGCCACCACTGCTGGCCGTCAGCCACCACTGGTAGCCGACAAGAGCAAGCCATGCCCAACAGCCCACTGGTGCTATGGAAACACAAAAAAATAATACTAGGGGAATTTTAAAAGAACGTGATAACCTCACCTTTTTTTTTAAGATGAGTAGCAACAAGTTTTGTCACTTAAGCAAAGACGTATTCCAGGTCACAAAGCTACCAAGATGTCACTTGGAATGGGATTCTACCTTGTTGAGGTTAAATGTTTCATTGTCATAGAATGATTGGAATCCAATTCCCCACATCCTTAAGTTTTTATATCTCTGCCAATCTACTTCTTTTGAGAAGGAAATAAGAGCTGAGTCCACAATCTAGCTAAGAAAGAGATGATCCCTTAACCACAAGGTTGGCGAATACCTTATAATCCTTCTATGGGCCATTTTTATACCCTGTTGAACTAGTTTGCATTGTCTTTGCACTCTATTGAGTTTAAATTTGCCTCTGATAAGGATTGCCTTCCCTCATTTTTTTCCCCCTCCTTTTCGCTTATCTTGCAAAGCATGCCTCATTCTTAAAAAGGGCCATTGACTAGCTAGGGCATTCTATACTTGGCAAAATAAAAAGTTCAATGCACAGAAACAAAAACTCAAAGCTACATAATATGCATATGTAATTAACAAAAGAAAATTGAAAACTAAACTAAAGTGGCTAAATTCCAAATGTGGGTGGTTTGGTAGGACAAGTAAATTCATGAGGAAGCAATCACTCAAGTTCAACATCATAGCATCACAGATTAAACTACTATATGATCTAGATCTAGGGTTTTCGCAACTATTTCTTTCTGATCAATTTTCTCAGGTATTGTCTCTTGATTCCTAACCAATATGTATACATAGAGATACAATCATTCATCTATATTTATGCACACACATCTATATAAATATATATATGTTTTTTTTCCTTGTGTAGTTGATAATGATAATGGGATGATTTTCTTTGACCACTTAACCAGATTGAGTAATCAAATGGTGGATAAATTCAACTCTAATCAAATGCTTTTGTGTTCATGGTTTTCTTGATGGAATTTGTAACTTTTATAAGCTTAATGGAAAGCGATTTGGGAAGAAATTTGATATATATACTTTTATAAATTTTCAGCAATGTTTAGGCGTGGAAACAAATTATCAAGGTCAATGAATGGTGCTAGGGGTTTTCAAGTGCCTGTATTGTTTACAGTTTTGATTCAAATTCAAATCTCTCGCAACAAATTTTTAATTAAATATGAACTTCAAGATTAGAGAGAGAATTTACTGCTTGAAATCGCAAGGGGCAAACCCTAGGAGGAGATTCAAGATTGTAAACCCTAAAAGGAGAAGAATCGACGGAATGAAGAGCTTGAGAGAGAGAAAGAGCTTGAGATTGAATTGATATTGATGCAAATGGTGCTCACCTTAATAGACGATGCAGATGGTGGTGGCGGTGGAGCTTCAAAATCGAGAGAGGGAACTCTGAAATCAAAATCACCGAGCTTGATGCAGATCGATTCTGAAGCTTGATGCAGATAGGTTTACCTCTCAGTTATTTCTATGTAAATGCAATAGGTAAACAAATGAAATCACCGAGTTGATACCAATCATTCCAATTCTGAAATCACTCTGAGATTTGAGGGATCATTGAGCTGAAGCGAGAGAGTGAGCAAGAGATCTGAGGCATCTTCTTTACTGAAACTGAAAGGTTTAGAGAGGTTGAGGGTTTCAAGAGGAAGGAAGAGCGTGTGAGAGATTGTAACACATTTGGAGGGGTTTATAAACAACTTCTATTAGCTAAACGGTGCCGTTTTAATTAGCACAAAAGGCGACGTTTATAAAATGCCATTAAATATTAGAAGGCGTTTACAAAAAATTGCCACTAAATAAACGCCATTAAAACAAACATTTCCTGTAGTGTAATCACTCTCTGATAAATATGTGTTCATGGAGCCCATCAAAAAGGCCATTTAAAACAAAAATGATATTCATTGACTGATTTGTACCCATTTTGTTTTTATTTTTTAAAGTTAATTTTATTGACTAAGAATCCCAATATAGAGTCATATTAGATACTTGTAGTTATCTGTAAATACATGTATAAATTCAGACCGACGGTAACATTAAGAGAAGTTAAACTTAGAATGATTGAATTTACCGCTCATCCTGGGAGAAACACTTTATCTTTGGATTTGTAACGCCCTCAAAATTAACACAATATACATATAACCATGACTTGCATTAATAAAAGAAAACATTGCATTATCTCAATCATCAGAGTATTACGAAAAGAAAACATTACATGTAACATTATAATAAATGCCCTACAGGCTTACATCTTGCCAAGCAAACACTTGGACACAAAAATATGAGTTCTAACTCAAATACAAATAAAGCCTAGGCTTGAATGTTTACATGTAATTCTAATAAAAACAGAAAACTAATCTAATCTTCAAATCCAAGTCCTTCCAAGCTAAGTCCTTGGAGGTAGCTTATCACCTGAACCTGAAAATGATGTTCCCATAAAGGGTGAGCCACAGCCCAGTAGAAAAATACTAAACCAAATATAAGCATTGAATAAAGTCTAGCATTCAATAGATGGTTAACCATGATAATCAATTATATCAACATACATCTTAAGACACTAATGTCTATGACACTTATCAATTTCATTTTGATCAATATGGCTCAGAACCTGGCCAAACTTACAACTGTGATCTATATAGCATATTCACATTACGTCCAATATCAACAACACAAATGAGACATAGGCTCATATCAAAACACTTCCATACTTCCAATATGATACACATTTTAGTGTTGTATCAATAATATGCAAAAACACTTCAATATCAATAAGCACACATAATAGTGATGCTAATGGAGTCCATCCCCTATCTCCTCCCAAAAAAATACGGTTAAGAGGTCCATCCCCTATCTTCCCCTAACCGTGGAGTACATCCCCTATCTCCTCCCACACAATATGCATATGCAATGCTCAACTAATACATGTATGTAAACACATAACATATACATCTCACAATCAATACACATAATGTCTGTATTAATTCAACAGTCAACATTAATGACTTAACCAATGTGATTAGTTCCAGTTATCCCTAATCCACATGCAATGTCTACAACAATCATGACTATCCTCCACCGATAGCCCAAACAGTTATTTCTAGACTGGAAATAAATAAATCAACAATTCAATAGCAAGTGATTTAAATTAATCAACTACCCCACTTAATCAATAATTTCCCCAGTTTTCTTTAAATTAAACATACAATTCAATTTAATACAACAACTAGGGTTTTTCCCAAAATTACCAAACTACCCCCAACATATTAAAATGCTAAAACTTAGAAAACGTATACATTGGAGTAGGAGATCCCTACCTCGAAGAAATAACCAAAAGAGAAGACGAAGATGCTGACCCAAACTCCAAAGTGCTCCAAAACCAAATTTCAGATTAAACTGAAGCCCTCGACCCCTCTACTTTTTAATAAAGGATCTAGGGTAGAAACACTCTAATACTAGATGAAACCTAGGGTAGAAGGTGTGTAGGGAGAGAGAAGGTCGGACCTAGGGTTTGGAAACAAAAAGAGATAGAAAACTGATTAAAAAACCCGCTGCTGCCTATTTAAACTGAACAGGCTCGCTCGAGCGAAGACATGGTCGCTCGAGCGACCAGACACAAAAATCCACGCTCGAGCGAAGAAAAGCTCGCTCGAGCCAAAAACTCGATGCTTCAGGTCTGCAACCCAGAAGCTCGCTCGAGCGACGAAATGCTCGCTCGAGCGAAGAACTCGAAAACATACACCTCGCTCGCTCGAGCGAAGAAATGCTCGCTCGAGCCAAGAAACACATCTCTCAGGTCCTAAGCCCAGACGCAGACTCTCGCTCGAGCGACCAAACCCTGGCTCGAGCGAAGAACAAAAACAACAGCTCGCTCGAGCGACCAACTCCTCGCTCGAGCGAAGGTCCAAAATCTGGACAGCAACACTTGGTTTCCAACCCAACCAACCTGTAACAAACCTGCCCAACAATCCTATAACTCAAAATAAAGAATTAAAGGACAACAACAACAATACACAATGCCTGGATCCACGGAACTTAAGTCCGGATACAACAATCTAAAGGAAAAAGACCGGGGTCGCTATAACCTCCCCCCCTTAAAAGAATTTCGTCCCCGAAATTAAGCATAAGTTTTGAAAACAGTTTTTCTCAAATTCTATCAATATGACATTTCAATAATGAACAACTTGACCCAATACTGGTCATCTCATCTCTTATCAAGAGGCATCTCACAATATAATAAATGACATATATTACAACCTGCGTAATATTATGCATTTTTCCTTTCAATCTTAACAATTTCAATATACGTGATTTCCATTCCATATCATATTAAATTCCATGATATATAAAACACATTCAATCTATAAATGTGACATTCCACTTCCATTATGAAGCAAGTTTCAAACTACTAATATTAAACCAAAACATTCTCAATGTTTTCCAACTTAAGACATAAGTAAAGCTCTTAAGTTCAACAATATTACAAAATCTAAATACAAGATTACAAATCAACAAACATGTCCGGATATTTCTCGCGGACTTCCAACTCACGTTCCCAAGTGGCTTCTTCCACCCCGTGATGTTTCCAAAGAACCTTTACCAAAGGGATGGTTTTGCCTCGCAAAACTTGATCCCGCCTATCCAAAACCCGAACCGGTCTCTCCTCATACGAGACATCCTTCAACCACTAAATCAGTCCAATCCAACACATGTGATGGATCCGGCTCATACTTCCGAAGCATACTCACATGAAACACGTCATGTACTCCGGACAACTGCGGTGGCAAAGCTAAACGATAAGCAGCCTCGCCAATCCTCTCAAGGATCTCAAAAGGACCTATGAACCGAGGGGACAACTTCCCGCTCTTCCCAAACCTCATCAATCCCCGTCTAGGTGATATCTTCAGAAAGACATGATCACCCACCTCAAACACTAAAGGTCTCCTCCTACGGTCGGCATAAGATTTCTGACGACTCTGGGCTGTAACAAGTCTCTTACGGATAAGCTCAACTTTCTCCGTCGTTTCCCTCACCAACTCCGGACCCAATAGAGGTGCATCACCCACCTCAGCCCAACAAACTGGAGATCTACACGGTCGGCCATACAAGGCCTCAAACGGTGCCATACCAATACTAGACTGGAAACTGTTGTTGTAGGCAAACTCCACCAAAGGCAAGTGCCTCTCCCACGACCCACTGAAATCAAGAACACAACCCCGAAGCATATCCTCAAGGATCTGAATAGTACGCTCGGACTGCCCGTCAGTCTGAGGATGATAAGCCGTGCTAAAGGTCAACTTAGTGCCTAAGGCACTCTGCAAACTCTGCCACAACCTAGCAGTAAAACGAGGATCTCTATCTGAGACGATCGTCACTGGGACCCCGTGCAACCTCACTATGTCCCGAATGTACAAGTCGGCAAGTGATCTACCGAATCTCTCACGCGCATAGGAATGAAGTGCGCCGACTTAGTCAACCGTCTACAACCACCCAAATAGCATCACTACCCCGCTGAGTCCTCGGAAGACCCACAACGAAGTCCATAGTGACATGCTCCCACTTCCACTCGGCAATAGGCAAGGGTTGCAACAAACCCGCTGGCCTCTGATGTTCGGCCTTCACTTGCTGACAAGTAAGGCACTTAGACACGAAGCTGCCACATCTCTCTTCATACCCCGCCACCAAAACTGGCGACCCAAATCCCGATACATCTTAGTGCCTCCCGGATGCACCGCAAGGCGTGAATGATGAAACTCTCGGAGTACCTCCTCTCGGCAAGACTCCGGCACAAACAGACGGTCTCGGTATCTCACACTCAGGTCGGGATACACCGTCAAACCCTTCTCAACCTTCCCACTGGAGATCTTCTCTCGAAGGGATTCTACCTCAAGGTCACCCCTCTGAGCCTCTAACACTCGAGTCACAAGTGTAGGCTGCGCAACAACAGAAAACAAGGCCGCAGCCTCAACGGATTCGCCCAGAAGCAAATCAAACTCCCAAGTGCACCCAACATCTCCCACTCCCGAATGGCTATACTAGCTATGTCACCAACAGGTTTCCTGCTAAGGGCGTCGGCCACCACATTGGCCTTCCCCGGATGATAATGCAACTCAAAGTCATAATCCTCAATGAACTCCATCCACCTCCTCTGCCTCAAATTCAAGTCTTTCTGTGTAAACAGATATTTCAGACTCTTATGATCCGAGAATACCTCGAATTTCTCACCATAAAGATAATGCCTCCAAATCTTCAAGGCAAATATCACAGCTGCTAACTCTAAATCATGCGTAGGGTAATTCTTCTCATGAATTTTCAACTGACGTGAACCATAGGCAACCACTTTCCCCTCTTGCATAACACACAACCCAGACCCTCTCGTGAGGCGTCACAATAGACTGCATAACCCAACCCTCTCTCCGGAATAATCAAGACTGGAGCGGTGGTCAGTCTAACTTTCAACTCCTGAAACGACTTTTCACAAGTCTCACTCCATACAAATTTGACTCCCTTCCGAGTCAATCTAGTCAAAGGTGAAGCTAACCTGGAGAAATCCTTCACAAAACGGCGATAATACCCAGCTAATCCCAGAAAACTGCGGATCTCAAACACACTCTTAGGCTGTGCCCAATCTTGCACTGCCTGTCTTGGATGTATCAACAGACACCCCTTCCCCGAAACCACATGGCCTAAGAATTTCACCTCTTCTAGCCAGAACTCACACTTCCCAAACTTAGCATAAAGCTTATGGGCTCTAAGTAACTCAAGCACCACTCTCAAGTGTTCCTCATGCTCCTCCTCGAAGGTGAATAAATCAGAATGTCGTCCACGAAGACAACTACAAAACGATCTAAGAATTCCCGGAAGATCCGGTTCATCAAATCCATAAACACTGCCGGTGCATTGGTGAGCCCGAATGGCATCACCAGAAACTCATATGGCCATACCGCGTACGGAATGCCGTCTTCGGAATATCCTCCTCCCTGACCCTCAACTGGTGGTAACCCGATCTCAAATCTATCTTAGAGAAACAACGGGAACCCTTCAACTGGTCGAACAGATCATCTATACGAGGCATAGGGTACTTATTCTTAACCGTAGCCCGATTCAATTTCCGGTAATCTATACATAGTCTCAAAGCACCACCTTTCTTTTTAACAAAGAGGGCCGGTGCTCCCCACGGCGAAACACTAGGACGGATATAGCCCTTATCTAGCAACTCCTGGAGCTGAATCTTCAACTCAACTAACTCGGCTGGGGCAAAACGATAAGGTGCCATAGAAATTGGCGCCGTGCCGGGCACTAGGTCAATAGAGAACTCAATCTCTCGATGCGGTGGCAACCCAACAAGATCCTCGGGAAAGACGTCCGAGTACTCACAAACCACCCTTGGCAACACAATCTGGGTCTCATCCACCTCACTAATCGAAGATTAGCAAGTAGACCACTAAGCTCACTCCGCCCTCGCGAACCATACCCCGGTGGCAAAACACTACCAACCCGGTCCCCCAGAAAATGAAAACACTCTCCGCCCACGGTACAACAAGTGACCCTCTGGCGATAGCAATCAATAACTGCCCGGTATGACGATAACCAGTCCATACCCAAAATAACATCGAAGCCTTTCATAGGCATAACTACAAAGGAAAATGGGATTCTATGATCATCGACCTCTATATCACAACCCCTAACACCTTGTTTCAAGATCAATTCACCCCCAAGAGGTGACACTACACAAATAGGAGACGCTAACTGAGCTAACTCCAACTCCAAAACAGATGCAAATGCAGCAGACACAAAGGAATGAGATGCACCCGTATCGATCAAAACACTAGCAACTGAATTGCAAAACAAGAAGGTACCTCTCACGACAGATGGAGCCGGTACAAGATATTGCGCGGTAACAGCATACACGCGCCCAGATGGCCTCTGATCAACCTGCTCACCCCTAGACTGCTGCACAGACTGGGACGAAGAAGCCCCCTGATTGGCCCTCGAGGCCTGACCCGACTGAGCTGGCTGCTGACCCTGAGTCTGCCTCAAACCAGATGCACCAGGTGTGCCACTCAACTGCGGGCAATACCTCTTCATGTGCCCTGGCTGACCACACTGATAGCACGAGAGTGGCTGGCCTCTACCCTGACTCTGGCTCTGAGATCGAGCCGAAGAAGATGCTGCTCTCTGTACTCCTCCCCTCTGAGGACAAACTGGAGACTTGTGGCCCAGCTGGCCACACTTGAAACAGGTGATGTCTCCCTGACTGCCTTCCCAGAACTAGCACTCGGTACTGGAAAAGTCGATCTAGAAAAGCTACCCTGAGACTGCTGAGGAGTGAAACCTCTCTGTCTCCTACCATCACTCTGCCCATCCTGACTCCTCTTGGAGCCTTTCTGCCCTTCCTCCTCCTCCTGCATCATAATCTCAGTATGGGCTGCAGCATCAACCAGACGCCCATAATCCCGAATCAAAGACCCTACTACTCTCAACTTGAGGCCACGCCTCAACTCTTCTCAAACTCAATGCAACGGCGTTCCTCAGACGCCACCAACTCAGGTGCAAACCTGGACAAGCTAGTAAACGATGCCTCAAACTCGGCCACTGAAGAACTGTTCTGCTTAAGCTGGCAAAACTGCTCCCTCAACCTCTCCTTAACTGCTGAAGACAGGAACTTCTCCTGGAAAGCATCTACAAAAGCCTCCCAAGTCCCTCCTATACGGCCCTTAGTGAACTTCCACCACTGACCCGCATCCCCCTTAAGCTGGAAAGATGCCAAGGTCACCTTCAGTGCCCCGTCTTCGATGCCTAGCATCTCAAACGTCTTCGTTGTCTGTTCGAGCCATTCATCTGCCTTAAGCGGCTCTTTAGGATCACCTAAAAATTCGTCCGGGTTGGACCGGAAGAACTCCCTCTTCAGAAAAGAAGGACCCGTATCTGCAACAACACAGCCTGGCTGATTCGCAGCTCAGAATGTCAACTGACCCTGAATGCCCCTGCTATCTTGGGCAAAGCACCCAACTGCTGCTGCCTACTGGCTCGGCCACATTGGCCTGGCCAACACCCTCCTGAACTGCCGGAATTTCCTCCGGTATAGGTACTCCTGCCTGGCCTGCCTACCACGCCTACCACGACCTCGTCCTCGTCCTGACATCCTAATAAAGGAAACAAAGACGTTAGCACATTAATAATGTGCCGAACTAAACACTCGCGTCCTAATGCATTGGACAACAAAATCACACCACGTAAGCACATAATCACATAAGCACCTACGAATTTCATTCCTGGATAATGATAGTCCCGGCGCCACTAAGTTCCGGTTGGAACAGCATTGATCAAGTGCCTTTCCAACAAGACTCAGAACTCAAGGTCCAATCAACATCTAGAAACTACATTCCATACCCACATAATCACATAAACATGTTATCATATAAGCATATAAATTACACTAAGTCTCTATCAAACGAGACGAACCCATGTGATACTAATCACTTCCCACGTACCCAAAGTATTCAAACCCGGTACGCTCTGATACCAAGTTGTAACGCCCTCAAAATTAACCCATATACATATAACAATGACTTGCATTATAAAAGAAAACATTGCATTATCTCAATCATCAGAGTATTACAAAAGAAAACATTACATGTAACATATAATAAATGCCCTACAGGCTTACATCTTGCCAAGCAACACTTGGACACAAAAATATGAGTTCTAACTCAAATACAAATAAAGCCTAGGCTTGAATGTTTACATGTAATTCAAAAAAAACAGAAAACTAATCTAATCTTCAAATCCAAGTCCTTCCAAGCTAAGTCCTTGGAGGTAGCTTATCACCTGAACCTGAAAATGATGTTCCCATAAAGGGTGAGCCACAGCCCAGTAGAAAAATACTAAACCAAATATAAGCATTGAATAAAGTCCTAGCATTCAATAGATGGTTAACCATGATAATCAATTATATCAACATACATCTTAAGACACTAATGTCTATGACACTTATCAATTTCATTTTATCAATATGGCTCAGAACCTGGCCAAACTTACAACTGTGATCTATATAGCATATTCACATTACGTCCAATATCAACAACACAAATGAGACATAGGCTCATATCAAAACACTTCCATACTTCCAATATGATACACATTTTAGTGTTGTATCAATAATATGCAAAAACACTTCAATATCAATAAGCACACATAATAGTGATGCTAATGGAGTCCATCCCCTATCTCCTCCCAAACAAAATACGGTTAAGAGGTCCATCCCCTATCTTCCCCTAACCGTGGAGTACATCCCCTATCTCCTCCCACACAATATGCATATGCAATGCTCAACTAATACATGTATGTAAACACATAACATATACATCTCACAATCAATACACATAATGTCTGTATTAATTCAACAGTCAACATTAATGACTTAACCAATGTGATTAGTTCCAGTTATCCCTAATCCACATGCAATGTCTACAACAATCATGACTATCCTCCACCGATAGCCCAAACAGTTATTTCTAGACTGGAAATAAAAAATCAACAATTCAAAAGCAAGTGATTTAAATTAATCAACCCCCCTCTTAATTCAATAATTTCCCCAGTTTTCTTTAAATTAAACATACAATTCAATTTAATACAACAACTAGGGTTTTTCCCAAAATTACCAAACTACCCCCAACATATTAAAATGCTAAAACTTAGAACAAACGTATACATTGGAGTAGGAGATCCCTACCTCGAAGAAATAACTCAAAAGAGAAGACGAAGATGCTGACCCAAATTCCAAAGTGCTCCAAAACCTAAATTATTCAGATTAAACTGAAGCCCTCGACCCCCTCTACCTTTTTAATAAAGGATCTAAGGTAGAAACACTCTAATACTAGATGAAACCTAGGGTAGAAGGTGTGTAGGGAGAGAGAAGGGTCGGACCTAGGGTTTAGAAATGAAAGAGATAGAAAACTGATTAAAAAACCCGCTGCTGCCTATTTAAACTGAACAGGCTCGCTCGAGCGAAGACATTGTCGCTCGAGCGACCAGACACAAAAATCCACGCTCGAGCGAAGAAAATCTCGCTCGAGCCAAAAACTCGATGCTTCAGGTCTGCAACCCAGAAGCTCGCTCGAGCGACGAAATTCTCGCTCGAGCGAAGAACTCGAAAACATACACCTCGCTCGCTCGAGCGAAGAAATGCTCGCTCGAGCCAAGAAACACATCTCTCAGGTCCTAAGCCCAGACGCAGACTCTCGCTCGAGCGACCAAACCCTGGCTCGAGCGAAGAACAAAAACAACAGCTCGCTCGAGCGACCAACTCCTCGCTCGAGCGAAGGTCCAAAATTCTGGACAGCAACACTTGGTTTCCAACCCAACCAACTTATAACAAACCTACCCAACTCAACCTATAACTCAAAATCAAAGAATTAAAGAACAACAACAACGATACACAATGCCTGGATCCTCGGAACTTAAGTCCGGATACAACAATCTAAAGGAAAAAGACCGGGGTCGCTATAGGATTTCTTGTGCAAATTGACTTATTTGAATGGAAATGTTAGCTTTTGTTTAGGGGAACTTACCATTTAGTGTTACTTCAAAAAATTTATAACACATTCATGAAAAAAAAATTAAAATTTTAATTATTAATATTTGTAAAATTTATAATTGATTGTAATTTTTTTAAAATAATTGATATTCTCTTGTTATTTGTATCCTCTGTTACCACTACAAGAAAATGCACAATTGGCGACTAAAATAAGCATTTTCGTCGCTGAAAGTAGTACAAATGGCGACTAAAATCAGTTTAGTCGCCAAACCTGAGCACTTTTGCCGACTAAAGCAATTTAGTCGCCGAATATAGGGCCTTTAGCGACTAAAAGTCAGTTTAGTCGCCAAATATAGTAGTTTTAGCGACTGAAAAAATGTTAGTAGCTAAAAGGAACGGTTTTTGCCGACTAAACCCATTTAGTCGCCAAAACTATAGGTTTTGGCGACTAAAAAATTCTTTGGTCGCCGAATATAGGGCCTTCACCGACAAACATATTTTTTGTAGCTAAAAGTGGACAATTTGGCGACTAAAACTGAGTTTAGTCGGCAAAAGTGGATGTTTTGGCGACGGAAAATGAGGTTAGTCGCCGGAAGTACTTTTTTTGGGCGGAAATTAATTTTTTTTTGCGACAAACCAGCATTTAGTAGCAAAATGGCATAGAATTGGCGACTAAATCTGAATTTTAGTCGCCAAAAGTGCTCTAATATTTTTTTTTTAGTAAATACTTTATTTTTTTACATAAAATACATTAAATAAAAATAATTATTTATATATATAGTTTGTATTAATACCGGCATAAATAGTATATAAATAATATAAGTCGCATTAATATTCGCGTGAAAGTGTAGTGGCATAGTGGGGGAGAGAGTGTTGCAAAAGTTTGACAAAAGGCATAGTGGAGGTCACCGGTTCGAAACTGAGCAAGCAGCAAAAGGGAAAAAAAAAAAATTTTTTTGAAAATGCTTTCAGCGACTGAATACTTTAGTCGCCAAAGGTTTAAATAATAAAATAAAGAATTAACTATTGGTGACAAACCGTTTAGTCGCCAAAGGTAAAATTCCCAAAAACGAAATTGAGTATTGGCGACGATTCCTTTAGTCGCTGAATACCATAGAATTGGCGACTAACTGTTTTTTAGTCGCCAAAGGAATCTGCGACCATATATTGGCGACAAAATGGGCGACGAAGATTTTTAGTCGGGAAAAGCCGAATTTCAGCATTTGGCGACTAAAACAGGACCTTTGGCGACTAAAAATTTAGTCGCCAAAGGTTTTTTTTCTTGTAGTGTACATGTCCATAGATGTTCGATTGATTGTGTGATTAAAATATACAATTTTTTTTGTTCGTAACAATTGTTGGGTTGGGAACACTAAGGATGGGTAGAGACCATACAAAATTCTGCTATTATTCTTTTGCTCTTTAAAAGGGCATCTCCAGATCTTTAATTAATATGAAAGGTTTTAAGAGTTGACTCAAATATTAAATCTTTAATGCTCTCTCTGTCTCTCCATTGTGTTACTGGATTTATATAATATATGTTGAGGGTTCTTCAATTTCTTGCTGTGATTTTGACATTCTTAATGAATTGTTTATAAGTTTTTATTTTATTTTATTTGCATGGGATCCATTTATTTTTCTAAAGGATATAGTTTAAAATTGTTAACTCTATACATTTTCTTATCTAAAAAAGCTAGGTTCTCAGAATTAGGAACCCATAATTTATTAGAATAGGTATGTGTGGTGAAAATTAAATTGATTAAGTGTGGGATCTATGAGTGAAATAAATTTGAACCATTGATTTTTATTTTTAGATAAATAATTCTAAATTTGTAGTCTTGCTGCTTTTTATCAATTCACAACCCTTTTTCATTAGTGTGGCTTAACTATTTAAGGTCACTTAACAAAAGGGTGTGAATTTACACTATTATACTATAGTTATGGTGATATCTATTATTTACTTTTAGATTTTATTGAAATTCTCTGGCTGGCTAGTATCATCATTTAAATATTATAGAGGAGGAAGCAAGTGCTATGTGGCAATAGCAAAATGTAGATGCAACTTCTAAGGGTAATTATGCAAAGTAGGTAGTTTTTGCTATTTTACATTTCATGTTTCTACCCTTGTACTTTGTAAGAATTTGTAGTGCATTTTGTATTCTTTAATCTTCTTAGAAATATCTTATCCTTTTTCTTTTATCTAATTTCTGTCATGGTGTGCTTACATACATGCAAACAAAATAGCAAAAGTCAAGACGTCAAAGAAAATATAATCATTGTAATTAGTATATGAGATTGGATTATCGGCAAAGAAACGTGTATTTTTTTGTACTAATTTAGATGTAAATGTTTGTATAAAATAATTCTGAAGTTCTCACAAGTTGAGATGTGAACTTGAAAAAAATCTAATCCAATAATAATAATAATAATAATAATAGTAATAATAATTTAGATATAAAGGTGTATAAGTCATTGCCTTGACATTAATATATATAGTAATGAAAAGCATATGAATATATATATATATATATATATATTTAATTTGAGCTAGAGAAAATAAGGTAATTTGCTAATCACCATTCAAACATTCTGTGACTTTGCATTCCACCTAGAAAGGGCGATACAATTCTTCAAAATCAATCAATGATATGTCTTCCTTCTAATGGAAAATCTATTTCTTAGGTAGACCTTATGGGAATTACATTCAAGATTGAATAAGAAGTTGAAAGAAAAAAGAGAAATTGATGAATTCTTATTGCTTTCCAAAAACAAACAAACAAACAAAAAAAGGGATGAAAATATTTTTTGGCCGGTTAAAAATTACAGAAATTAAAGGTTCAATTTGGCATCGTTTTGTTTTCTATGTTTTCGAAAACAAAAACAACTAAGATTTCAAAATTAAACATCTCTATCATATTATTCTACTTTTGCAGAAACCATTTTAGAAAATTCAATTTGGTGTTTTCTAAAAGGTAAATTAATTTAAAAATATTTCTTGAAAACATTTTTTAGAAATAATTAATTTACCAAAACAAGGTTTTTTTTTCCTTCAAAAATTTAAAACGAAAAATGTACCAAAGAGGCCAACTTTTCTCCTAAAGTAATATTTCTATCACTATGATTAGCTACGGATTGTGTCATATAATTGTGGTAGAATAGATTATTCTTATGTAATGGTTTTAGGATTAGCATGAATGTGTAGTGTAATGTGAGGAGTGAGGTGTAAAGAGAGTCTCTCACCTAAAGGAAAGTGGGGATGTGATTGGTACAAGACAAGGACATATACCTACATCTTTTGGCCTTGTCAAGGAGCTTTGCTAAATGTTATAAAAATAAATAAATAAGAAAATCTACCTTCAATAGCCTATCTTTCAAGTATTGTTTGATTCGTTGAAATAATTTTAAATAGAAATAAAATAATTATTCTTTAACTTCTTAATGTAATAACTATTTCCTTAAATTAGTTAATGATAGTTTTCTTTGGAATGGACATTTCTTTTCTTTTTATAAGTTTGGCAATAGAATATTTTAGTCAAAAAGTCACTACTAAAAAGTTAACTATTATCTTTTTACTTTTATGCACGTTTTTTCGTTAAAAGCTAAAAAGCTAACCAAAATAATTAATTTTTAAAACAACACACAAAACTACATATTCTAACAGAATGAATAATTTATTCTAACTTCTATTCTAATGAACTAAACAATATATGAATCTTAGTCATGCAACGCATATTCAGTACAATCCCACAAAATGTAAAGAGAGAAAGAAACTAGGAATTTGTTTTCGTCTGAAATCTCTTTAGCAGTAAAAGCATATTATTGAACTAAAGAAAGTAAAACCATGATGCATTATATGGACACAAGAATTTATTATTATAAGCATTGTTGTCTAATTGTAACTTTGATTATTAGTGTTCGAAAAAAAAAAAAGGGATTCTCCTTGTTTTTTGATATTAATTGGTTTCAAAATAGGTTTTTCTCGTAATTTATATACAACCTAGGCCCTTAGACCACTGAGGCGGCTCAAAAAGGCCCAAGCTTATGACTTAGACATCCCAAAGAACAATAGGAAGGTCTGCTAATGTAGGATGAGCATAGCAACCCACCTTGGAGGTTAGGGGTTGACCTAATTGAGCTAATCAAGAAGACTTGCTTTGATCTAATCCTACTATCATGGTCGGCTAGTTGGGAAGGTTCATCATCCTAACCTAAACAAGAGCACGGGGTTTATGATTAGTGGGATAAGGATATGTGGCACGATATAGGGTGGTCCTCTCCATCTGCAACCATCGCTAGATAGCCGAATGACATATCACATGGCCTTAACTGACTAGAATGATGGTAGACCATGTGGCACTCCCTGATTGAAGGAAAGATTAACAAAATTATTCTCTTCACGTGGAGCGTAACCGTGAAAGGCAAGTCTATATAGTAATGTAAATAAACAATTAAATAATAAATAAATGCAATAATAAGCTAAATAAAATGAAATAACAAGGTCATACATTACATGAGTTCTTCTGGTTACATATAGCTGACAATTAACATCTAAGTGTGGTGAATGTTCTGTACATAAAAACAAATAGTGATAGCATACATAATTGAAATGCCCACTGACTTATATTATGTACAAGGGTACTAGTATTATATTCTAGCTAATAGTTAAAATCAATGAATGAGTTTTAGATTTCCTCTTTTATCAATAATGAGGAATTGTAGAATAATGCAGAGATTTCTAGTCTTTTATTACACACATTTTTTTATCTCTTCACAATGTGTCTATTTTTTGGAGCA
The DNA here is from genome assembly GCA_030407325.1 of Camellia japonica. Taxonomy (NCBI): domain Eukaryota; kingdom Viridiplantae; phylum Streptophyta; class Magnoliopsida; order Ericales; family Theaceae; genus Camellia; species Camellia japonica. Next base: position 146,678,380 of record JAPPVO010000059.1, read on the forward strand.
TGGAAAATTGTATGTGCACACACATACATGTACATCTCTTCTTGTAATGTCACTGATATCCACAGACAAAAAATCATTTGCAAAACGTAGTCCTAAACTCTAATGAGAATTATGAATAACAGAGCTTAGTTGGTTGGCAATGAGGAGAATTATGAATGAAAATTGGTATGAACTAGGAGCTTTTACCTCTTGGAAATGGCTACAAGCAAGCTCAAGTTCCAGAGAAGTTATTGAAAGTACAAGGAACCAAACAACATTTCATATGACAAAATTGATTATAATAATACTTTTAAGCAGCTGGATTACCCCCTAAGATAAGAGGATATACAAGCAGATTTAGTTGCAAGGCAAAAACATTATTCATATTTTTTAGTATTTGGTATAAAGAAAAATAAGTTTATTTGGATGAAAAATATTTTTCACTTTTAGAAAGTGAGAAATTATCTTTCCAAACTAAAAATTTACTAACGTCATCACACTTTCACCACCACCCCCAGCACCACCACATTGCTGCCCCACTATTGCCTCCACCACTGCTATTGCTACCATTATCACCATCACCATCACTGTTGCTACTGCCGCTGATGCCCCACTTCACCACTGTTACTATCGCCATCGTCACCACCAACACCACCAGCACCACCCCTACTGATTATATTTTCCATTGATTAAATTATGTCCATGTTGATTTTCTCACTTTGAGCTCAGGCTGCTTTCATGGTGGGCTGGGATATATCCAAACCCAGAAAAAATCAAATTCGGACCTCAAAGTTATGGCCCTGGGCCCTGACTAGGACCACTTGCAATTTGGGTTAGTTGTTAATTTGTTATGGGTGGAACAGAGTTATTTAAGCCCAACCCAATATGCAAAGGCTTCTCTAGAGCCTCTTGGTGGTTGTTGGATCAAATCCAGCCATCATCCGAGCTGGGAGAGGCATGAGATTCTTTATCGTTAAATTTATTTATTTTTTTCCAAAACACTTGCACAGTTGTTGGATTATATTTTTCATGTCCCAAAGTTCTCACATAACTCATGTTTGAGGACAAATGGACAGAAAGATTTGGAAATAAAGAATACATGCTCTAGTAGGGTTTCAAAAAATAAATAAATAAATAACACATTTCAAGATTCTCAGATAATAATTGTATGTGTTTTGAGACATATGACATAGTAATTTGGAAACAGATAATCCTAAACCATGATTAAATGAAATTCCTAATGTCGTGTTTGATTGTGGGATTTGATGAGAGATTTAGAAAGAGAAATAGAAAATATAGCTGAAATATGAATAAAATATACTTATATTTCACTTAGTTTCACACACCTTTTTCTTTTTCTTTTTCAAATTTTTCTCTAAATTCTCCAACTAAACACCCCGTAATTAAATTTTTTATAGGACATCAATGTATAGTTGCCCCCCGTTCAAGGCAAATGATTGTTTTTTCAAACCAATCCTAAGGCCTCAAAAAAGTTTTTAAAAAAATTAACTGACGAAAATAAAAACAAGAAAAGCCGATTAAAAAAATTCAAATTTTAAATTGATCCAAACAAGAATTATTTAGCGTAACCTTTAATCTTTGTTAATTCAAGGGATACTATACTAACCACCTCTTGCTACTCAATTGAAAACATTTTCCATCATTTGGTATTCCAACATTTTAAGTCTAATTTCCACTACAATTTATAAAGATTTTAAAAACTAAGGTTTTTTTTTTTTTTTTTTCCATTTCCAAAAGTGAAATTTTTGTTACAAAAAATAAAAATATTAAGAGACGAATATTAGTCGTCATGTGAGCCATTACAAAAATGCCATCTCAAAAAGTCAAGATTAAACCTATAACAACAAAATTTTGAAAATGTGACTAATAAATGTACTTTTAAGTTCAAATAATTTCGTGCAAAAAGGTAGTGGCGGAGCCAGCTAAGGATTAGGGGGTCACGTGCCCCCCTGAAGTTTTGATAATTACTACCCTATATATAAAGATTATATATTATTATTCCTAATAAAATTGTAATAGTATCTCTCCTTAAATCATGTAAAATTCTTTATATTTTTACAATTTTAAAAATGTTCTATTATATTCTCTTCTTAATGTTGTACACTCTTAGCTAACAGGTCAAAGAATTGAACCAATTGATAATTTATTTTTTATTATGAAATTTGTTTAGTTGGTTATTTCTTTTTATTATTTAAGTTGATAGTGTTCAACTTATTAATTATAAATTTAGTTGTTTGTTTGTCGCTATTGTTGGGCTAATGGAATTTAGTTGTTAATTATGGATTTATAAGTCACGTTGATACAAATCTCATCATAATTATAATATCTTACCGATTGACAAAAAATAAATAAAAAAGTGCATAAGTTTAATAATATCTCGTTTTCACTTGTTATAGGGAGAAAAAAAAAGGGGGGGGGGGGAAAGCACCAATAAATCCCAAATTTTAATATATTGAACCATTTGATCTCACCTTTTATTTTGTAGACTGGCAAGTCCTTTTTGAACGTTAATTACGTATATACCCATGCAATTAAAGTGTGGCCTGTTTTTTGGTGAAGGGTAAATGTGAGTTTTTAGTGACGTTGTAGTGACCAAAATGCCCAAAAGCTTACTATAGCTTTTTTATATTTTCCTTGCATTCCCAAAAAACGGTCGAGATGTATTGTAAATTTCTGGGTTTCTATCCCAATGTTGGTGATTGAGATCCTGATTCTTTGTGAACGATCTAACCAAAACAAACAATTCAACTGTTACAACACCCACTGTATAAAATAAATTAACGGTTAAAATTACAAGTCCACACAATGTACTGTATATATTATGCCAACATTATATCAATTTACAAAGAACATTGCCATTACCCGACACCACAAACCCAGTCGGAAAGTGGTCCACCACATTTCGATTGTTACAAACCCACATAATGTATTATTTTCATTATGCCACCATCATATGAACCAACAGGTAGCATTACAGTTACCAACCACCAAAAACAATTGTAAAATGGTCCACAACATTTGGAATGGACATAAAACTAATGTCCTACACCACTGCCACTGTAAAGACAACAACCCCAGACCAAACCGCAAACATCACTATGAAACTGCAAACAACAAAAAAAAAAAAAAAAACTGAACATGAAAAATCACATCTGCAACCAAAAAAAAAAACCAACCTGTTAAAAATCGCACAACCCCTCTCGCACTAAACCCCAGTATGAACACGACGTATACCCAGCATACCCTCTTCAGAGAATCACAAGTGATTGAACACCAACAATGACACCCCCACGTAATGAACATCAACAATATCCCAAAATCACTCAACCAAATCCCTAAAAAATATAGAAATGCTATCCCACACCTTACCCACGATCCAAACAAACATCAAAATCAAATCTCAACCAAAGGGCATATAAGTAAACTATAATGATAATGCAATTCGTTTATGGTGGATGGACTGGACCGATCCAAGCTCCTCAAGCCCACGTCCGAATGGCAAAGCCCACTAGATGACTTGCAAGTAAGTTCAATGGGAACGGGGTAGTCCCCCAGTGAACCCTCCGACGGGCAAGTTAGCAAGTAGGAAGAAGAGATAAAGTGTGTAGAGAGAGATTGGAGATAGAAAGCTTAACCTTCTTCTTGTCTTCAACGCTTGCTTATATCCTTTGGTAATCATTTCACTGTTCCTTCCGACGTGCCCACCTCGCCGAAAGCCTGTGCTGTAGCTTACCTTGTTCAGGGTAAGGGGGCGCTGTTCCGACGGGGAGGTGTTGTCGTAATAAATTCTGTGATGGGCTGCATTAATGGTGATGTATTGTGGCAATAACTTTGCAGATCTTTGTCTGCTGATGTGGCCTGTCCTACACCTGCCATATGTCCGAATGCCATTGGCCCTTCATGCCCAGTTGGCCTCCAGCTGTGCTGGACTTTACCAACCGGGTTATGCAATGGGGTCCAAATGGTGGGCTTGGGTTTGTTCACTATGGGTTGTGGCCTTTATGGGCCTATCCATGTCAGTAGTCCCTCATTCCCACGTGTAGCTTCAGTCCAACGAAGGGAATAGTAATGAGAAAGATGTGCCCGACCGTCAGGGGGGGTCGAGTTAGTGGACCGAGCGTGAAAGGGTCCGACCGTGGGGGGTGACCGAGCGGCAAGACCGACCATGAGGTGTGCTGAACGCGAGGGGAGCCGAGTGGGAAGGCCGACCGTGGGGAGGGTCGATCGCGCGAAGACCGAGCGGGAAGGAAAACCGCGAGGCTGACCGCATGAAGGCCGAGTGGACGAGCCGACCGGGAGGAGGGCTGACCAGGTGAAGGCTGAGCGGACGAGCCGACCGCGTGAAGGCCGACCGTGAAGAGGGCTGACCATGTGAAGGCCAAGCGGGCGGGCGCGGGGCTCAAAAGGTGGCGTGTGAAATGAGGATTTGAAGTGGAAAAGACAGGGGAAGGGGGGGAGGCGGTGCATCGTGGCCATACACGTGGCAATATCATGGGGGGAAGTTAGGCGTTAGGGCAAAAATGAAACGATAGGTCATTATGGGGTTGAAAAGACAGTTTTGGTGGATGATTTGAAAAGTTTTCAAACTGGCGAAAATTAATTGGGATCCTTGGAATATGGGCAAACCGTGGGCTTTTGGCATCATTCGATTCACCTACTTGTTTACAAAGAACCAAAACATTCCAAGTCTTACTTCATTTGTTGCTCACGATACACCTTTGCGACACTTCTGCAATTTTCTTGCACCTGCAGCAAAAGCGATTCACAAACATACCCTAGAAATGGCACAAGAAGGAGCTCTGAATGTGAGGGTGGACCCACTGGGTGAGGACGACGCAGAGGAGTTAGCGGCACGATATAGGACGGAGACGCGAATGGTGATGGTGGGGGAATTGGTGGCGTCCACCATGATAGCGGCTCCAAGGCCAATAAGCCAGGTAGAGCCAGATCATTGGCATACTAAGGCTGACAAATCCACAATTACTGTGGCGGAGTTGGAGGCTATCCGAGAAAAATACCAGATTCCGACTGAAGTAGAGTTATTGCTGCCAACATTGACGGAGAGGCCATCGGACGCGAGGCCAGGGCAGGTTTCCCTTTATGAGGAAGCTCTGAAGGGGGGCTTGAGGTTGCCATTTCCGCAAGTGGTGGTTGATGTGCTTAACCGTCTGGAGGTAGCACCGGGCCAATTGATGCCCAATGCGTGGAAGATCCTGCTGGCCTGTGCGAGTGCCTGGCCAAAGGCGAATGACGGGGAGGCCATGACAGTCGACGAGTTCTTCGTGTGCTACAAGGCCTCGGGGCAGTAAGAGACTTGGTGACTCTTCAGGCAGCAGCTGGGAAAGGGCTGGTGGCGGGGTTGCCCTCATCGATCAAGGGGTGGAGACCACGGTGGTTTTACGTGGGTGCCAGTGGAGGAGTTGGAGTGTGCACCCTTTGGAAGGTGCCCACCAGGTCGATGGAGCCAAAATTGGGGGCAGAAGCAGAGGAGAAGGTGAAAAAAGTAAAGGAGTGGAGGGAGAGGGAAAAAGCCTAGTGGGACGAGCTTGTTCAGTCGTCCGCACTATTTGAGGCAGGGTTGGGTCCACAGCCGATCGGTGGGGACCTCGACCGAGCAGAGTTGGAAGCAAGGAGAAAAACTCAAGAGGCAGAGGATCAGGCCATCCTTGCCAAGGCCCAAAAATTCAAAGAGTCCTAGGCCGACCGACCACCACAACCAGTGGCAAGGAAGAGGATTCGCCCTCACCCCAAACCTTTGGGAGAGAAAAACTTGGGTGAGTTTGTACCACGACCGCCTCCAAAGGACCCTTTAAAGGAGAGGTCGTTGAAGGAGATGAAGGCGCTGGGTGTAGGGAAGAAGAAGAAGAGATTGAGACGGAGTGAGGAAGAGCCTACCCAAAAGAGAAGGAAGGAAGGGAGGGCAGAGGAGGCCAGTCTGGCCAAAGAGGGAGAGGTTGCTGGGATGGAGGAGACTCCAGGGAGAGTAATCGCCCCAGAGGTGGTAGACGTTGCCTCAAAAGTGAGGGAGGTTGTGCCAGTGGTGGCCGCAATGGGTGTAGGGGTCGGTGGGGTCGCTCCTGAATTTAGGAGGGAGGAACAGCCCCAGGGGGGACCTGCCCCCCAAGGAGGAGGAGTTAGCTTGACGACAGCGATCTATCACGCTCGGGCGGCGGCTGGGCGGCTAGAGGGAGAAGAAGGCCCAGCCAGAGCTGGGGTAGACCGCTTGGTGGGCATTGTGGAAGAGGCAGCCTTGCGCTCGGCATCAAGATTTAACGAAGCTGACCTGTTGAGGGGGTTATGCTCCGCCCAAATGGAGGTAACCACCCTAGCAGGGGCTCTGCTGAGGAAAGCGGGGGTTGCCAAACTCAAGGCTGATAAGGCCAAGGCTCAACTGGCCAAGTTGAAGAAAGAAAGCACAAGCTGGGAAACTACTCACATTGATCTGCAAGCTGCCAAGGTGGAGTTGGAGAATACACGCCGTCAGGTTGTGTCGCTCGAGTTCCAACTTGTTGGCGAGCAGAAGAAGTTGGAGGAGGCCCAGAGAGCCTGCGCTGTCGTGGTCGAGCGACATGAAGAGGCCGTGCTAGGTAATGAAGAGCTGGTCAGGCAAAAAGATGAGGCGGACGTCAAAGTTAGTGAGCTGCAGAAGGAGTTAGAGGCCGAGCGTGCCAAGACAGGGGAGGAGAGGGAGAAGCTGCAGAAGGAGTGAGAAGCAGAGAGGGTGAAGGCGATGGCGGAGAAGGAGTGCCTGAAGAAGGAGGTGGAGGAGGAGAAAGCGAAGGTTGCATCTGAAAGGGCGACCTTTCAGAAAGAGCTGGACCAAGAGAGGGCGAAAGCAGCTTCTGAGAGAGCGACTTATCCCGATCTGTGTGTCGCAGCGGTGGAGCAATTCAAAGGGTTCCCCGAATTTTAGATGGCAGTTGACGCCGCTGTTGCCAGCAATCTGGCTAGGCAAGAAGTTTGGGGGGCGGGCCCATCGAGACGACTGTTGGGGGCAGAACGGAAGCAGAAGTTATTGAAAGCTTCCAGCAGTCGGATTTCTATAAGCACGAAATGGCTGAGTATTGGGACAGTGGCTGGAAGATGTTCAAACGCAGAGCTGAAGTGCTATTCCCAAACTTGGACCTGAGTAGTGTGACAATTGGCGAAGACGATGTGGCCCAAACGCCCCTTGATGAGGGTATTGAAGAGGAAGATCTTGCGTCCAGTGAAGAGGAGTGACTGGGGAAGATCTTGTTTATTATTTTATTTTTATATATATATATTATTTTTTGAATTGATGTAATGAACTTGTGTATACATTTGTGAATGAATAAAATGTCAACTGTGTTTTCAGTCGATTGCTTTACTTGTGTACGAATCAGTGTGGACTAAATTCAGGAACTCCTTGGCACAAAGTGGAATTAGAGTTGTAAAAAACACAATATGGGGTAAAGTTGGAGTCGTACAATAGCTCAATGCAAAGTAAAATTGGACTGGTATAAAACTCAATGCAGAGTAAAATTGGACTGGTATAAAACTCAACGCAGAGTAAAATTGGACTGGTATAAAACTCAATGCAGAGTAAAATTGGACTTATAAAAATCCAATGGATGAGAGTGGTTTATTGGAGTTACGCTAGTTGGTGGAGGAAATAATCTGATTAGTAAATGAAACATGTGAGAACATCTTTGGAATTTGACTAAGTAAAGGGTGGTGTGAAAACTTTGGCCTGGGATTGTGGCTAAGTGTCAAATTGTGACTGAGTATCTTACTAATGCCATAAGTATGAAATTTCACTGATGATAGGATTATCTTAGTTTGGACCCGGAATTAATGTTGCAAGTAACTCACTCTGGACCAGCAATGGTGGCACTCAGTTCGGTTGGGACTTGTAATGCTTGGTCTAGGTGGGGATCGGTCTGGCCGAGTGCGTCAAGCTGAGTCTGGCTGGGGCTTTTGTGTTTAGTCTGGCTGAGGCTTTTAGTGCTCGGTCTGGACGAAGCTGTTTAGTGCTCGGTCTGAACGAGGCTTTTAGTGCTCAGTCTGGCTGAGGCTTTGAGTGCTCAGTCTAAACGAGGCTTTTAGTGCTCAGTCTGGCTGAGGCTTTTAGTGCTGGGTCTGTACGAGGCTTTGAGTGCTCAGTCGGGCTGAGGCTTTTAGTGCTCGGTCTGTACGAGGCTTTGAGTGCTCAGTCTGGCTGAGGCTTTTTAGTGCTCGGTCTGTACGAGGCTTTGAGTGCTCAGTCTGGCTGAGGCTTTTTAGTGCTCGGTCTGAACGAGGCTTTTAGTGCTCAGTCTGGCTGAGGCTTTTAGTGCTCGGTCTATACGAGGCTTTGAGTGCTCAGTCTGGCTGAGGCTTTTTAGTGCTCGGTCTGTACGAGGCTTTGAGTGCTCAGTCTGGCTGAGGCTTTTTAGTGCTCGGTCTGAACGAGGCTTTTAGTGCTCGGTCTGAACGAGGCTTTTAGTGCTCAGTCTGGCTAAGGCTTTTTGCTACTGTAACCAAAACATGATTGAGACACCAAATAGATGACTGAGGTATGTAAATGTCAAAAAGTTATATTTGCACGAAAGGATGACAAGAATGTTCAAACGTGTGATCTCTTCGAAAAGAAAATACAATAACTGAGCAATACAAAAGTAGTAGTTTATTGAAAGTAACGTTTCAAGTGTTCGGCGTTCCAGGGGTGCGGGAGGTCTCGACCTTCCAGATCCTGAAGTCGGTAAGTGCCTGGACGTGGTCTGGCTTTCACAACGTAAGGTCCCTCCCATTTGGCTGCCAATTTACCCTCAGTCGAGTTCTTGGTGGCGAGGGTTGCTTCTCTCAAGACAAGGTCCCCAACAGCGAACTCCCTTGGTCGGACTTTGCAGTTGTAGTGTGTTCTCATTCTCTGTTGGTATGAGGCCAATCTGACAGTAGTGGTCTCCCTGAGTTCTTCAATTAGGTCTAGGTCTGCCTGACGGAGTTCTTCGGTGAGTGGTGGATCCGGATGTAAAACCCTGGGGTAGGCAGACCGACTTCCACCGGAATAACCGCCTCAACGCCGTATGTTAGACGAAAAGGGGTTTCCCCAGTGGGAGTCCGAGCGGTGGTGCGGTAAGCCCATAGCACATTTGGTAGTTCATCAGCCCAAAGTCCCTTAGCAGCTTCAAGTTTGGTCTTGATGATCTTTAGGAGAGAACGGTTGGTAACCTCAACTTGGCCATTGGCTTGGGGATAACCGGGAAAAGAGAAACATGGTTGAATCTGGAGGTCGGCACAGAACTTCCTGTATTTGGCGTTGTAGAATTGTTTGCCGTTGTTAGAGACAATGGCCTGAGGGACGCCGAAGCTGCAGACGATCGACTGCCAGATGAACCTGGTTATATTCCACTCGGTGATGGTCGCAAGGGGTTCTGCCTCTACCCACTTAGTGAAGTAATCGATGGCGACAATCGCGAACTTGGTCTGGCCTCGACCGGTCAGAAGTGGACCGACTAGGTCGATCCCCCATTTGGCAAACGGGTAGGGGCTGCAGAGTGTGATCAGTTCAGTAGGAGGGGCATGGAGGATGTTGGCAAAGCGCTGACACTTGTCGCATTTGAGCACAAAATCTGTGGCATCTTGATTGAGAGTCGGCCAGAAATAACCAGTACGGAGTATTTTGTGGGCTAAAGACCTGCTGGCTCGAATGATTGCCACAAATTCCCTCATGGATTTCTTGCATTCCATAGGTTGCTTGAGTTGAGTTGAGGCATCGCAGATATGGTCGTGAAAAGCCACGTTTGTATAGGATGCCATTGACCAGAACGTAGTTAGACGACTGAGCCCTGACCTTGGCGGCCTGCTGTTGATCATCTGGGAGTTCTCCTATTGTCAAAAATAGGATGATGTCGGATGCCCAGGGGATGGGTTCATTTTGGAGGAACTGCATTTCTTGTAGGTCAGGCGAGATGGCCGGGTGGGCTAAGTATTCGAGGCGAACTCCATGGCTGAGGTCGGGCTGGTCTGCGGAGGCCAATTGAGCTATCTCGCCTGCCTTGGAGTTTTCCGGCCGAGGTATGTGTTTGATGAGGAAGGTATTGAAGAGGCGAACAAGAGGGAGTGCCAGATCCCTGTAAGCTCGCATTGTGTCCTCCTTGGCATCGAATTCCCCCGTGATCTGGCCGACGATGAGCTGGGAGTCACTGAACACCCGAATGTGGCTGACGCCGATGTCCTTGGCGAGGCGGAGTCCTGCTATCAAGGCCTCATATTCGGCCTCATTGTTACTGGCATCAAACAAGAGGCGGAGAGCACATTTGAAATAGCCACCCTCAGGGGAGGTGAAGATGAGGCCAGCCCCACTACCTTCCCTGCAGGATGACCCGTCAACATTGAGTGTCCAAGAATGGGGGTCTTCTGGCTCGGCAGGAGTTGGTGGAGGTGGAGAGGCAGTGGTTGGGGTAGGGTTGGTGAATTCCAGGATGAAGTCGGCTATGGCCTGTCCCTTGATTGCTGTTCGAGGGCGGTAGGAGATATCAAACTGGTTGAGTTCTACTGACCACTGCATAAGTCGGCCAGAAAGTTCTGGTTGCTGCATGACCTTCTTCAGGGGTTGGTCGGTGATGACCACTATGGAATGGGCTTGGAAGTAAGGACGAAGTCGTCTAGAAGCGGTGACCAAGGCCAGGGACAATTTTTCTAGCAATGGGTAATTCTGCTCCGCTCCCCTAAGAGCTCGACTGATGTAGTAAACCGGCCGTTGGACTGAGCCGTCTTCTCTGATAAGAGCTGCACTAACTGCGGTGCTTGACACTGCTAGATAGAGGAAGAGGGGTTTGCCCGTAACTGCTTGTGAAAGGATGAGAGGGTTGGCCATGCATTGCTTTAACTGCTGAAAAGCCTCTTCGGATTCGGTTGTCCATTCAAAAGTCTGTCGAAGAACTTTGAAGAATGGTAAGCACTTATCTGTTGCGCGGGAGATGAAGCGGTTGAGGGCCGCCACTCGGCCGGTGAGTCTTTGAACTTCTTTGACCGTTCTGGGTGACTGCATTTCAATCAAGGCCTTGATCTTCTCGGGATTGGCTTCAATGCCGCGCTGGCTGACCATAAAACCCAAAAACTTTCCAGATCCTATGCCGAAGGCGCACTTTTCTGGGTTGATTTCATTTGGTACTTGCGGTGGGTGGCGAAGGTTTCTCGGAGGTCAGTCAGATGATCAATGGAGAGCTTGCTCTTGACCAACATGTTGTCGACGTATACTTCCATGTTCCGACCTATCTGGTGTTGGAAAACTGCATTGACTAGCCGTTGGTAGGTAGCCCCAGCATTCTTTAGTCTGAACGGCATCACGCGGTAGTGGTAAGTGCCTCGATCGGTAATGAATGAGGTATGTTCTTGGTCAGACGGGTGTATCAAGATTTGGTTGTATCCAGAAAAAGCATCCATGAAACTGAGCATCTGATGACCGGCTGTGGCGTCGACAAGCAGATCGATACGGGGAAGAGGGTAGCTGTCCTTGGGGCAAGCTCGGTTCAGGTCGGAGTAATCGACACAGAGTCGCCATTTGCCGTTGTTTTTGCGGACTAGGACCACGTTTGACAACCATTTAGGGTAGTCTACGTTTGTGATAAATTGGGCCTCAAGGAGCTTGTCGACCTCTACTGCAATAAGAGTATTGCGCTCTGGATGGAAGATGCGCTGCTTCTGGCAGTAGGGTCGGAAATGAGGTTCGATACTGAGGCGATGGGTTATAAAGGACGGGTCAATACCCGGCATGTCTGAATGGGTCCAGGCGAATACATCTTTGTGCTCGGTCAGGAGGGCAGTAAGGTCGGCCTTGGCTTGGAGGGATAGCTGACTGCCGATCTTGGCAGTTTTCATTGGGTTGGTGAGGTCGATGGGAACCTTAACAAGCTCCTCAATGGGTTTTCCTCTGACCAGTTCATCTTCGTCTCGGACGTCAAGTCCTTCAATAATCATGGCCTCCTTCAGTTTAACTTCCTTGAGTGAGGCGACATAGCATTCTCTGGCCACGGTTTGTTCTCCCCTCACTGTTCCGACCCCGAGATCAGTGGGAAACTTGATGGCCAGGTGGTAGGTGGAGGTGATCGCTTGAAAGGCGTTGAGGGCAGTGCGACCAAGGATGATGTTGTAGGCAGAGGGGCAGTCGACAACAAGGAAGGTAAGCAACTTCGTGGTCTGCCGTGGATATTCGCCGATGGTGATGGGGAGATCAATGGAGCCGATGGAGGTCACCCGGTCGCCTGTGAAACCAACCAAAGGGGTTTGGAGAGGAGACAAACTTTCCTCTCCGATCTTGAGCTGGTGGAAGCAATTGAGGAATATGATGTCTGAAGAGCTTCCATTGTCGATGAGAACTCGTCTGACCTTATAGTTGGAGAGGATGGCAGAAATGACGAGAGGATCATCATGAGGATAACGGATGCCTGTACAGTTGGCGTCCGTGAAGGTGATAGGCTCTGTCCACTGTTTGGGCTGTTTGGGGGGTCGGTCTATCGTTGTGAGTGCCTTGTCTGAGCCCTGCCTTATTTTTCTAAGTTCTGCCTTCTGAGCCGAGCGAGATGGTCCCCCACAAGCAAGACCACCTGAAATAACTCTAATTTCACCAACGGGTAGGGGTGGATTACCTTGTGGCTGAGGTTGTTGCGGAGGTCGATCATGGCCTTGATTCGGTTGAGCTGGCTGCTGCGGTGGGGTGCGCCGGCGATTGTCTCTGTGGGGTTCGGTTCTTTGCCTCTGCTGAGAGCGGGTGTCCGTGAACCGGCTTAGATGCCCCTGGCGGATTAGGGTCTCCACCTGATCCTTGAGGTTGATGCAGTCATTAGTGTTATGGCCATGGTCCTGGTGGAAACGGAAATATTTGGACTGGTCTTTCTGGTTGGAAGGGTTCCGTGGAGGTGGAGGCCATTTGAGGGGGTAGTCCCGTTGGATCTGGTTGAGGACATGTTCCATGGGAGAATTGAGGGGTATATACCGCTCGAACCGACCGGGCGGTCGGGCTGGTGCCAACCGGTCTGCACAAGGGGGTCGATCTGTATAGCGGGGTGTTTGGCTATTATACTGGGCGTTTCTGGGTTCTGAGTCTTTTCTCTTTTCCTTGGGAGTCGGGTTTTTAGCTGTTGGATCCTGCCGAGCGGCTAGTGAATCCTCGGCATTCATGTATTTTTGGGCTTTGGAGAGTAGGGCTGCCATTGAGATTGGGGGGTTTTTAGAGAGGGAGAAAAGGAAATCAGATAAAAGCCGTGAGGATGACCTTGTCGTCATTTTCCGCTACTTACAGGGCTTCGGTGTTGAAGTGAGTAACGAAGCTGCGCAGTGATTCCCCCTCGGTCTGACGAATGTTGAGGAGTTGGGTGGCCGGGCACCGTTGGCGCTGGGCTCCGATAAAATGGCTCAGGAAAGAGTCACTGAGATGCTGAAAGGTGGAGACAGAGTCTGGTGGTAACTGGCTAAACCACAGCCGAGCTGACCCCTTTAGTGTCACGGGAAAAGCTCGGCACATGATCTCGTCAGGGAAGGCATGGAGAATCATGAGGGTGCAGTAGGTCTCCAGATGGTCGACCGGGTTCATCATCCCGTCAAAGGAGTCAATGGCGGGCATTTTGAACTTGGCGGGCAGGGGTTTGTCTCAGATGGAGGCAACAAATGGTGATTTTGCCGTAGCGGAGGGCTTATGCTAAATGTTCTGCATAACCCCTTGGAGTTGGAGCTTCATGGCTCGGAGTTCAGCGTCCCAGAGGGGAATGTTGTCGCCACCAGAGGGAGATAGGTGTTGGACGCTGCTGGCTTCTCCCTCGGGGGCTGGTGCTACAACCGATGGGTGTGGGGGTGGAGGTGGTGGATTTATATGTGGGTGAGGAGGTTGCAAACCTCCCAAGTTAGGTGGATTAGGTTGTGGGACAGTATGGCTCGAAGTTCGTTCTGGATTGGATGGAATATCTGGAGGTGGTGGTGGAGGAATGGGGAGGTTTCTTTGGAGTAAAGCATTTATCAGGGCCTGATTTTGCTCGGCCATACGGTTAATGCTGTTGGTAAGCTCGATGAAATACTGAGGTGGGTTGTTCGGATTGGGAGGGTCGGTTTGATGGTCGACAGCGTTATGGTGAGAAGCCATGGATCTAGTCGTGACCATGCACCTTGATGGATAGGAGAGAAAGGTTGGTGGACCAAGGTCTCCGGCGGCAATGAACACAACTGGCGCATGGACAAACTAGTTCCCACAAACGGCGCCAACTGATAATGCAGTTCGTTTCCGGTGGATGGACTGGACCGATCCAAGCTCCTCAAGCCCACGTCCGAATGGCAAAGCCCACTAGATGACCTGCAAGTAAGTTCAATGGGGAACGAGGTAGTCCCCCAGTGAACCCTCCGACGGGCAAGTTAGTAAATAGGGAGAAGAGATAAAGTGTGTAGAGAGAGATTGGAGATAGAAAGCTTAACCTTCTTCTTGTCTTCGACGCTTGCTTAAATCCTTTGGTAATCATTTCACTGTCCCTTCCAACGTGCCCACCTCGCCGAAAGCCTGTGCTGTAGCTTACCTTGTTCAGGGTAAGGAGGCGTTGTTCCGACGGGGAGGTGTTGTCGTAATAAATGCTGTGATGGGCTGCATTAATGGTGATGTATTGTGGCTATAACTTTGCAGATCTTTGTCTGTTGATGTGGCCTATCCTACACCTGCCATATGTCCGAATGCCATTGGCCCTTCATGCCCAGTTGGCCTCCAGCTGTGCTGGACTTTACCAACCGGGTTATGCAATGGGGTCCAAATAGTGGGCTTGGGTTTGTTCACTATGGGTTGTGGCCTTTATGGGCCTATCCATGTCATATAATATCACGAAATCAAATCAATAACACCTACCAAAAATAAAAAGGACTCTTTGGTTTATAAGAAAAGATATAGGACTAAATGAACTAACATTTTCCAAAATGGGATTTACCAGTAATTTTTCCAAAAAGGGAGGAAGAAATTAATGTTGTGATTAATGTGTGTCCCTCTATTTTGAATTTCTGGCTCTGCTACTACAAAAAAGTCATATATTTTTAGATGGAATTTTTTGTTTCAAAATGATAGTAATTCATTACTAAATATTGAATTTTATAGCTAAAAATACAATAATGTTATTTTTCACAACTAAAATATTTTTCCTTAAGTGATTTTATTTTTAAATTTTTTTCTTCAAAACCTTAATTTATTATAGCGTACAATGATTTCTTAAATTCCATGACTCAAAATATATTTCTTGTTACCTAATATAAGAAGAGCAACAAAGTTGGTCTAGGCTATAGTAGGAATTTTCACTGTAAAAAAATAAAAAAATGAAAAAATAATATCCTAGAGACTAGATTTTTTTTTTTTTTTTCTATGTAGGGCTGCAAATCGAGCTAAGTCGAGATTTAGTATATTTGAGCTTATTTATTAAGATTTTAACGATTTTGAGATCAAACTCGAACTCAATAAAAATTTAAAGAACCGAACTCGAGTCGAGGTGGCTTAGGCTTGACTCGAGCTCGAGTCTGTTCATGAGCCTTTAATGAGTCAAAAAAATTATACAATCATACTTGTGTATGAGACTAAAATTACAATTAAAACTTTGATTATACAATTATAAATGCAATATAAATAACCATACTAAAAAAAAAAGTCAATATTTTATAAAAATAATATTATCTACCACCACTATTATATAAATGTACTATCTATAATTCACTATTTTTTACATTTAGAATTTTTAAATATATAAATAACACATTTATCTTATTTTTTATACTTAATTTTACATTATTTAATATATAAATAATAAATGTTACAAGAGCCACTTAATGAGTTGAGTTTTAGTATGCTTGGACTTGTTTATTAAAAATTTAATGAGCTCAAACTCGAACTCAAGCGCAAAAAAAAATAAATAAATAAATAAAAAATAACGAACCAAGTTTAAACGAGCTCTTACCAACTCGAGTTTGAGTCTGTTCATGAACGGCTTTGTTCATTTGCGCCCTAGTTCTAGGTTCCCTTCCCTCCTATCCTAGACCTCTCATTATCACATGATAAGACTCAAAAAAAATTCAACGCATGATAAAGAGAAGTTTTGACTTAAGAGATAGAGAAATAGACATGGTGAGAGAGGATCTAGGATTGAAAATGTTAGCTATTTTTATTTAACAAAACTTGGTCTTGAAAGTGTAACGAGGATTGGTAAACAAGATAAAGTGTTAAGAGTGTCCAAGTTGAAAGATCATATCATTTGTAGGCATTGCTCTGTTACTCTCACACGTGTATATTTGAATTTCATGTAGAATATATTCTTATGACACCTGTGTTTTCAAAATGCACCAAGTCTAATTTGTTTTTCTAGATGAGTATTTCAATGGTCATAGGATGCTTTTCTAACATAAATTGGTGGGTGAAGGGACAGAATATAAACGGGTTAGATCCAAACCTTGAGCCGGCCCAATCCACTAAACCCAAGTCCAAGTGGGTCAGACAAATGCATGGCCCAGCCACCTGAGCCTATCTCCATAACACACAATCTACCCAAGTCCACAAGCACATGGGCCCAACTTTTAGTGGAAAGGCCAATCCAGCTGCGATGCTGGGCTAGGCAGAGCTGTAGGACTTAATCTTTGGACCGAACTGTGGGCCGAACCCACCGTCAGAAACCAAAGTGGGCCGAGCCCACATATAGATATCTAAATGGGCCAGCCCATCTCTACCAGCAATCTTGTGAAAGGCCGAGCCGGGCACAACGGTACTAAGCTGAAGAAACCTCTCAGAGAAATGTGGAAGTTATGAATGCATGCATGTGCAGGCTGCCATCTCAGCTGGTCCCCTCTCCCTAGAATCACGGAAACAGTTGATCAAGGGAATGTGATCTATTACAAGCATGGTTACAATTAGTTAATGCACCCATTATCGACTACCTGATGGTCCCCTACCTTGAGCAATGTTAATGGGAGCTTGACAGCGCTAGAGCTTCATGAAATCATCTTGGGCAACAAGTAAGATGTTCTATATAAACTCCACTCACTTCACATTGAAGGTAACTAAGTTGAGCTAAACTATACTCACTTAAACACAACCTAAATCAATATATATTCTCTCTCTCTATACCTAGAAAGAGTCCCCCATCTTTTTCATCTACT
Source organism: Camellia japonica (assembly GCA_030407325.1). Taxonomy (NCBI): domain Eukaryota; kingdom Viridiplantae; phylum Streptophyta; class Magnoliopsida; order Ericales; family Theaceae; genus Camellia; species Camellia japonica. Next base: position 146,695,483 of record JAPPVO010000059.1, read on the forward strand.
TACTCCCACACCGGAGGGGTTATCTGGCCAAACCTAGCCAAACCCAGCCAAACAACTCTAATGGTGCTCTCTGTTGCAAGGCCTCAGTTCCTGGATAGTCCAATCAGGTACGGAGCTTCGGTCCATAATCATCAAGTGCAGAATTCGGTATGCACAATTGGTGCAGTGAGCGTAGACCCTTCATTTTTGAGTTCTGCCTCTGATTCCAGCGATGGGAATTGAGGACATCCCACCCTCATCAACTCCACTGACGAAGAAGACAAAGGATAAGGGCCTGGCGCTACCAACAGTTCTGGAGGAGCGGATCGGAAACAACAACCTGACTACAAAATCTGTTGAGCATCGGCAGCCCTTTGCTGGCAGTTCTTCTCACCATTTTCTATTGGAGAGAGATTATAGAGATCGTATCATTGATTCCATGGGCATGGAGATACAAGAACTGAAGACACAGCTTAAAAAAATGATGGACGACCTGACGAAGAACCCTCTCATCTGCACTGGAGAAGTCCATCCCTAGAACCACCAATGAAGAAGGTCCTAAGGAATGAATCTGGGTAGTGAAGTAAACCAATTCCGATGTAAAGTGAGGCAACGAGTAGCCACACCTATGGTTCATGCCGGAAAAGAGCTAAGAAGCAAAAAACGGTCAGCCAGCAGATGAAATATCCTCTTCATCCTCAGGATCTCTGTACCTGGTTAGTCGAGAACAGAGAAAATGAACAACGACAGGAGCGACAGGCTCAACACCTTGATAGAACAGTCCATTAAAGAGAGCACCGAGCGTTGGATCGGCTCGTCTTTTCTTTTTTCTCTTCAGACATTGAGGCTATGAAACCCCCTAAGAAATTCACTCCACCAAAATTCACATCATATGACGAGAAATCAGATCAACTCACGCACATCAGCCATTATCGGCAGATGATGTCTCTGTGGAACCGAGATGAGGCACTGATGTGCAAAGTCTTTCCATGCAGTCTGGAAGAGTCCGGACTCCGATGGTTCGATCGTCTTCCTACTGGATCGATCTATGATTGGAAGCAGCTCTCTGAAGAATTCTTGGCCAGATTCGTCTCTAACACTAAAATCCTAAAGAGCCGAACACCTTGTTCGGTATTCAAAAGGAACAGAAGGAAACACTGTGTAATTATGCAAGGAGGTACTGGGAAGAGTATAATGACTTGGAGGAAAATATCTGCAGCGAACAGATGGCCGTAATGTCTTTTAAGCATGGTCTGTAGCCGGAGAGCAAGTTGAGGCAATCACTTACCAAGCGCCCAGCCACATCACTAAAGGATTTACGTGCCAAGATTGAGCAGTACACTCGCCTCGAAGATGATCTGATTCCCATTGAAGTCTCTTTCGCCAAACAACTGAGCTAAGGAAACCGACGAAGAACAGGCCAAGGAGAACCTCAAGGAATCGCAATAAATGAGGTGGATAAGTCCAAATCTCATGAAATAGTTGTCACAGTCTTCAAGGAACCCATTTATCGTATTATGGAAAAGATCAAGAGAGAGTCGTTCTTTACTTGGCCACCAAAGATGCTAGGAGATCCAGCTCGGCACAATCAAAAGGTTAGATGTACTTACCACCAGGATGGGAGGCACATGACTCAGAATTGTAGAGCTTTGAAACAACACCTTGAGGATTTGGTAGTTACTGGACATCTCCAAGAATATATCGATCCAGACAAAGTGGTAACCGAGTAGGGGAATCCCCCACCAGAACCAAATGCCGAGCATCCACCTCGACTAGTTATTAATGTCATCCATGGCACAGCCAGTCACGAGCGAGAAAAAACACTCCAGAAGGAAATTACCAAAGTTGTACAGATTCAGCAAGTGATGTCAATTGGTCCAGCACCAAAAAAGGTCAGAACAGTACCTAAGTCTCCTCTGTGTATTGTTTCATTTACTAAGAAAGATCTAGAAGGAATGAAATATCCCCATAGTGATGCTTTAATTATAACTTTGGGAATTAGGAAACGATTCGACGTGGAACGAGTCCTAGTGGACCAGGGTAGTGCCATAGACATACTGTACTATAATTTGTTTAAGAAGCTCGGTCTCTCTGAGCAACACCTCACCCCAGCAGAAACACCGTTAGTCGGTTTCAATTGTCAACTTGAATGACCACTTGCCAGGATAGTGTTTCCTATAGTGGCTGGGACAAAAACCCTTCAAATAGAATTATAGGTCATTAACACTCCATCTCCTTATAACGCCATCCTTGGTCGGCCTTGGATTCATTAAATGAAAGCAGTCCCCTTAACCTACCACTAGCTTATCTGCTTCTTAACGGAGCACGGAATGGAACAGATCTCGAGGGATCAAGTCGCGTCAAAGCATTGTTTCATAGTAGCCATAAAGACTAAACAGCTCTGCAATCGGGTTCAAATAGTTAAAGTAGAACGGCTTGTCCTGGAAGATGTCGGGGGAACCCCAGCTGAGAAGATTATTGAGGATCTAGAGAAAGTTTTGGTAAAAAAGGGTGACCTAGAGAAGTGCTTTCTTATTGGTACCTTGCTAGGCGTTAATGAGAAACTTCAGTTGCTGGATTTGCTAAGGGAAAATATTGAGGTATTCGCGTGGTCAGCATATGATACTCTTGGGTTAAATCCAAAATTTGCTTGCCATAAGCTTAACGTTAACCTTTCTACTCGGCCCATTGTGCAGAAGAATCGAAGATCTTCAGTTGAGCAAACCGAAGCAGTAATTACAGAGGTCGATCAGCTCTTAGCTGCAGAAGCAATCCGGGAAATTCAGTACCCATAGTGGCTGTCCAATACAGTCGTAGTAAAAAAGAAGAATGGAAAGTGGAGGGTCTACGTCGATTTCACGTGTCTTAACAAATCTTGTCCAAAAGACAACTTTCCCTTGCCTCGTGTAGATTAACTTGTGCATTCAACAGCAGGGTATGAGCGTATGAGCTTTCTGGACGCTTACAGCGGCTATCACCAGATACCACTGTTCAGCCCAAATCAAGAGAAGACAACGTTTATCATTCCGAGAGGCACCTACTGTTATAAAGTAATGTCGTTCGATCTTAAAAATACTGGAGCAACCTACCAGCGGATGGTAACTTGGATGTTCAGAGAGCAACTCGGTCGAACTATGGAAGCATATATAGATGATATGGTGGTGAAAAGCAAGCTTTTTACAAACCACCTCACAGATCTAAGAGAAGTTTTCAACACCCTGAAAACCCATGAACTTCACCTCAATGCCTCGAAATGCGCTTTTGGGGTAGGAATAGAGAAGTTCTTGGGGTACATGGTAACTCACAGAAGAATTGAAGCAAACCTGAATCAAATCAAAGCAATACAGAAAATAGAGATACCGATAAAGGCCAAGGAACTATAGAAGTTGGCTAGAATGGCGGCAGCCCTAAACAGATTCATTAGCAAGTCCTTGGATCGAATGAAGCCTTTCTTTCAATTGTTGATGAAAAAGGCTGCATTCGAATAGGGTCCCAAATGTACCGAAACGTTGCAAGACCTCAAGAAATACATCAGTACACCATCTCTCCTTTCCATTCCAAAACCAGGGGAAGAACTATACTTGTATCTAGCAGTTTTAGATCATGTAGTAAGCACAGTACTGATTCACGAAGTTGAAAAGGAACAGAGGCCGGTGTACTACATCAGCAAGACTCTCCAAGATGCTTAAACACGGAACCTGCCATTGGAAAGCTAGCTTACGCCCTGTTTATCGCCTCAAGGAAGCTATAACATTACTTTCAAGGTCACACCATTAATGCCCTTATTGAATTCCCCCTCAGATCTGTCTTTGGCCGAGCTGATTTCTCAGGCTGAACAGTGAAATGGGTGGTTGAGCTTGGTGAGTTTGGCATATGGTATCATCCCAGAACAGCAATCAAGGCCTAGGTCTTGGCGAATTTTGTCATCGAATTTGCCCCCCGCCCAGAGCATTGAACATCAGAACTTCAGCTCGATACAGGTGTCACGCACTACCAAATTGGGAAAACAATGTGCTTCAGAAGCATGGAAACTCTTCATTAGTGACATCTGGAAACTCTACGTTGACGAATCATCCAATAACCGAGGCTCGGGGGCAAGGGTGGTACTCATATCACCAGAAGGATTCATCTAGGAGCAAGCTCTGATACTTGGATGGAAGGCCTCTAACAACGAGGCTGAATATGAAGCATTACTAGCTGGATTGCGTAGTGCCGAACAATTCAATGTAGATCAACTCCTGGTTTTCAGTGATTCTTAATTGGTCATTAACCAACTCACTAGAGTCTATGAAGCAAGAGATGAAAAAATGGCTATGTACGCAGACAAGGCAAGAGATTTACTTAAGAAATTCCAATCTATACGAGTGGAACGGATCAATCGCGACAGAAACAGTCATGTTGATGCTCTAGCCTACCTTGGCTCGTTAGTAGACACTCAAGATGCTAGAAAAGTTTAGGTTGAGTTTATATCAGAACCGAGCATTGCATCTCGAGATTCATTCCTCTACACTAACTTAGAATCGAGCTGGATAGATCCAATACTTGTTTTTCTGAGATCTGGCACTCTCCCCAAAGACAAGAAAGAGGCTAATAAAATTCGACATAGATCACCCCGCTTTTGGATATCACCATCTGGGAAATTATACAGACGCTCCTACTTTGGCTCTTATCTGCTATGTGTGCATCCAAATCTAGTCGAGAATGTTCTTTATGAAATTCATGATAGGATTTGTGGAAGCCACGTTGGTGGAAGGTCACTAGCGCACCATGCCCTCACTCATGGATACTGGTAGCCACAGATGCAGTAAGATACACAGCAGTATATTCAGAAGTGTGATAAGTGTCAGAGGTTTTCTTCACTAATTCATCAACCAGCCAAATATCTTACCCTACTTATTAGCCCATAGTCTTTCGCTTAGTGGGGCTTGGACATCATTGAACCGTTGGCACGAAGGACTGGGAACAGACGATTCTTCATTGCTGCAACCGACTATTTCACCAAGTGGGTGGAAGTTAAAGCACTGGCAAGCATCAAAGAAGCAGACACAAAGCGGTTTGTTATAAGGAATGTCGTGGTCCATTTCAGCATCCCATGGGTACTAATTGTAAACAATGGAACACAATTTAACGAAAAGGTTTTTAGGAAGTTTTGTGTTGATCTTAGGATTGAATATCGGAACTCCTCTCCGAGCTACCCGCAGAGTAATGGACAAGAAGAGTCATCAAACAAAACCATCATTAACGGAGTAAAGAAGCAGCTTGAGAATTCAAAAGGGAAATGGGTCGAAGAGTTACCCCATATGTTGTGGGCTTACCGAACCACGGCACGGCGCTCGACAGGGGAAACACCCTGTTCCTTAACCTACAGAATGGAGACCATTATTCCACTAGAGGTCGGTCTCCCAACCCTCCGATTGGAATTATTTGAAGATGCTAGTAATGAGGAAGCTATTGCACAAGCGCTGGACATAGTAGAAGGCCGAAGAAAAGTAGCACTAATCAGACTTATAGCTTATCAACACCAGCTTACCAAGAGTTTCGATAAGAAAGTTTTCCTAAGGCAATTTACTTCTGGAGAGTTGGTTCTGAGAAAAGTTATGGACCATAAGAGGGTGCCTAGCAAAGGGAAGTTGGGACCTAATTGGGAGGGTCCTTACAAAGTCACAGCCGTAGTTGGGAATGGAGCATACTACTTGGAGAATCTTAAGGGCAAAGCCATACCTCAGCCCTGGAATGTAGCAAACCTCAAGAAGTATTATCAGTAGAATACCCCTAAGCCATCCATTAAGTGTAAAAGCATTCATCTTTTGATTGATGAGAATATCTCCCCATTTCTTTGAACTTTTGTTTCCAGCACCTATACAACTTTATGGTCAGAATAGATTATTGCTTAGCCTAGTCTTTATATCCAAGCCCTGGGGGCATATTTCAAAATAAAAATGATTAAGCTTTGGTTTCAACCAAACGAACTTAGTTTTGGTGTTTACCAAACGGAATTAGCTTTGGTTTTAACCAAACGAACTTAGCTTTGATGTTTATCAAACGGAATTAGCTTTGGTTTCAACCAAATAAACTTTGTTTCGGAGCAACCGAATGGAATTTAGTTTTGGTTTGCACTCAAGCATGCCAAGTGGAATTGCATGGTGCAATTATGTTTAGCAACCAAAATGGAACTCAACGAAGTGGAATCGCTTGGTGGAAACCGCACTAACTAGTTTTTCAATGATCATTTCTCTTTTGAAATCCACAGAATTTCTTAAGTATAAACACATCAACACTTTAGTACTGCTGCATGACAGAGTTAGAACAGACCCGACTAAATTCTATCAGGAGCAAACTTCCAACACTAGTCTTACTCAACTCTAGGTGAAGGCAAACAATTATTTTTTTTCAAACTAACATGGACCTGAATAAGACACCTCTTTATACCTTTATCCCATTCAAATGCACTTGTGCCATCAAAGTTGCAACAAACTCGACCAGTCTTGCCAAGGAGCCATTTCTTCAATATCACTCTTACTTAGCTCCAGGAGGGGGCAAACAATTGTTTTTTAGAACCAACCTACACCTAAGTAAGGCTTCCTCTCTTCAGTACAAAAACAAGCATAGTTGTACAACATATTAGTTAACTAGACCGAGCAGCCATTCGGCCCGGAGGTCCCAACAATGCTTGGCCGGGGGCAAACAACACAAGCATTAAAACTAGAAAGTATCAGATTACAATGATAAAAGGTTTCCATCATCCAAAGGCACAGCTGGCCTCATAAAGAGCAACAGAAAGAAGAAAAATTTTCTTAACAAGCATAAGGGGGTAACTCATCAGGAAGACTGAGCTCCAGCACACCAAAAAGAAAAAAAAAAAAACAAACAAACAAACAAACAAACAAACAAACAAAAAAATGTAAAACAACTTCAAGTCTTTTCAAAATGCCACTTTAACTCTCATCAGTAGGAGGGATTTTAGGGGCAACGTCTACAATCTTTTCCATGTCATCTTGGGAAAGAAAAATAGAGGCAGCTCCAACCTCCTGCGAAAATAGGAGCCTCCTTAACCAAATCTTCCACAGCTTCAGTCTCAAGGGTCTCACCTCCTTCAACATTCACTGTTTCATTGGCACCACCGCTCCCCGTAGTCTTGCTTATAGAGTCAGCTTCTGGGGAAACTTTTACTAGAGGAGTAGCAGAGGTAGCAGAGGTCTTCAAACTTAAGGACTTCAATTCTGAAACAGAGAGGATTCTTCAAGAACTTGAGTGGCAGCTAGGGCGCTCGTCCAACCTTTGAGGAAAAGCTTGTCACGAAGTGCCAACACCTCTTCCTTATAAGTGGCTCCAGCTTCATCCCAGCCCTGCTGCCAGTGTTTGGCCTCTAAAATTGAACGCTCAGCAACCATCACTGCTATAACCGCCTCCAGCTCTGCTACTTTCCCCTCAAGTTGGGCATGTACCCCAATAACAACCTCTTTTGACTTTTCAACAGAAGCGACAACCTTGTTTAGACGAAACACCTCCCTTTCCGCAGTCCTCCAGCCTTCCTTGTCGGGTTCTAAATTCGTTGTCAACCTACCAGCACTCATGGCGGCCTCCAGCACGGCCCTCTCCAGCGCTTCAGCTCTGGTGATGGACAGATGCATCCTCTGGATACACTGCAGCAAATAACAAGGTACTAAAATAAAGGAAACAGTACAGACCAATTAGAACACAAAAAAGAAATATAGCAGCACTCACAGCAGTCATCATTTGAAGGGTACCCTTCAAAATTAGGATATTGCGAGGTTCGTTATAATTTGCCATATCCATCGGCATCAACAAAGTCTTGGTCAAATCAAAAGCAAAATCTCCAGAAACAACAACTGAATCAAAAGTGGAAATGGGCCTACCTTGATGCAGCATGGGCAGCTCTTATTTTTCAAAAGATTAATCCACAACAGGCTCCTCAAAAGCCTCCTCAACTATGGCCTTGCCAGTCTCTCTCCTTCACTTTTATGCTCTCTCAACAACTGAGGAAGCAGGATCAGTAGTAGGGACAGAAGGGCCAGAGACCCCCACCTCTAGTTTCACATCCATGAGATGGACACAAAGGTAATAGGTATTGTGGTCTTTGTTATGAGAAAGGGTATAACAACCCAAGGTGTCCCAGATGTCCAGATTCAAGCCTAATCATCTATTCAAAGCACATACACCGCAAACGACTCAGAACAAGTTTACAGATACTTGTATTGGGGTAAGTTGGACTTGGTGCAGAAAGCAGCAGACTAACGGTTCCAGAGAGAAGCGAACCCCTCCTTCAACGATAGCAGTAACAGGGAAAGTAGTAGTATTTTTTGTACCCATATGATTGGCATCGACCTTAGCCAGTATGAGGGTAATATCATCAGGGATACCGTAGTCACGACGAAACAAGGCCATCGCCTCAAGGGTATTCACCAATGCACGAAATTTTCCCATTGTCTAGACCTAGAAAGGCAATGACAGAATTAAACTAAACAAGAAAAAGAGAAGTAGTGCCAGTTGTCGGAAACAGTAACGCAAGGGCCAACAATGGCGATATAAACATAAAACCAAGAGAAAAGAGGAGTTCCAAGAAAACTTATAGGGATTCGATGAAGAAATGATAAGGAGCGAAGGTCCTAGAAATTGGGACGAAAACGGCAGCGTTCGCAACCCTCAGTAGTGGCAGCAAGTGTCTGGGCAAAGCACCGTAAGAACCAGCAAGAGAGAGTGAAAAGGTTTTGGGGATTTCAAAATTCATAGCACACGAAGAGGTTGAGACAACAGCTCTAGGGTATTTATAACCCCCGAACGGTGTGATGATACAAAATCACGTCTCTTTGTATGGATTCGGCGCACTATCTCTGTACACTAGTGCCGCATTGCCACGTGTCCTAGTGAAAGGACACATGTAAAAGTGTGTGTGTACGAATTGAACCGCCACTAAGGCCAAGCTGGAGCAAATCCAAAGAGACACGACGGTTGGGGTATTGGACCGTAGCTCCCCTAGGGGAAACCTTAGCGCAAATTAGGGGGCAAGTGAAATGGCAGAATATAAACGGGTCGGATCCAAACCTTAGGTTGGCCCAATCCACTAAACCCAACTCCAAGTGGGTCAGACGAATGCGTGGGCTAGCCAATTGAGCCCATCTCTATAACACAGTCTACCCAAGTCGTCAAGCACTTGGGCCCAACTTGTATTAGAAAGGTTAGTCCAGCAACGATGCTGGGTTGGGCCGAGCTATAGGACTTAATCTTTGGACCGAACAGTGGGTCGAACCCACCATCAGAAACCAAAGTGGGCCGAGCCCACATATAGATATCTAAATGGGCTAGCCTATCTCTACCAGCAGTCTTGTGAAAGGCCAAGCCGGGCACAATGGTACTGAGCTAAAGGAACCTCCAGAGAAACGTAGAAGTTATGAATGCATGCATGTGCAGGCTGCCATCTCAGCTGGTCCTCTCTCCCTAGAATCACGGAAACAGTTGATCAAGGGAAAGTGATATGTTACAAGCATGGTTACAATGAGTATATGCACCCATTGTCAATTACCTGATGGTCCCCTACCTTGAGCAATGTTAATGGGAGCTTGACAGCATTAAAGCTTCATGAAACCACCTTGGGCAACAAGTAAGATGTTTTATATAAACTCCACTCACTTCACATTGAAGGTAACTAAGTTGAGCTAAACTATACTCACTTAAACACAACCTAATTCAATATACATTCTCTCTCTTTCTACACTTAGAGAGAGTTCTCTATCTTTTTCGTCTATTTACTCCCACACCGGAGGGGTTATTCGGCCAACCACGGCCGGGCAACTCTAATGGTGTTTGTTGCAGGGCTTCAGCTCCTGGATAGTCCAATCAGGTGCGAAGCTCTGGTCTACAATCATCAAGTGCAGAATTCGGTACGCACAGTGAGTCTGCATATTTTCAAAGGTAAGAGATTGCCAAGGTATTTATGAGGATTAATCACCAGCAAGTGACTACTAAGCGATCAATTGCCATCAACAGAGATCGATTGCCAACAAGCACTAAAATGTTATTTTTATTCCAAATTGGAGCAATCACTTTGATCGATTGTAGGAAAAGGGCTAATTTGACATGTTTTAGGTTATTAATCTCATTCTCCTATACAATACCCTAATTTGTCCTTAGGATTTGAGTTCCTTATTTTTAGTAGTTCTTAGAGTTTTAGAGAGAGTTTTGAGTATTCTCCAATCTTTGCATGTCTAGAAAAATTTCCTTGGAGTGTTTTTACAAAAACTTTCACACTGTGCGCAATACTGCATCGTCTTGACATCTTGTCATCATTTAGGTAAATGAAACCTTTATTATAAAGATCGAAGCGTGGAGTTTCGTGGTGAACTAGTAAAGTAAAGGAGGTTAATTGAGTCAAGCTGAGCTCGTAGAGTATGGAGAGGATTTCAAAGTTATTTGAATTAGGGTATGGTTATAATTCCTCGACTTGCCAACTTTTAATTTGTTTAGTGGATTAATTGAGGTGTCGGGATTGTGATTTTTATTCCATAAAATAGTTTTTTCATAAGATCTTCACGTTAAATCAATGAGTCAGTTAATTATTTTTTTGTTTTGTACTTTATTTTTCACTCTTGATCTGAAATTCAATTTGTTAATTGACCAATAATTTTTAAAAACAAATTATTTTCTAGTGATAAGCCTATTCTGCATTTCTAAGCATAATTTTCACCGACTCCAATATTTCGGAGAGAACCCATGTCAATATAATAGGGCTCCACAAAGCTACTATTTTAATAGAATGCAATTGATATGGGTGTACTTAATCCCATCACGATTGGTTAATTATTATTGATTAATCCAAACCAAAACCATTCCCTCTATTATTTTTGGGCAAATTACACTAATAGTCCCTATAGTTTGGGACTTATGTCACTTTGGTCCCTGACTTTTCAATTGTGACACATTTGACCCTGAAGTTTGAATCTTGTTCCAAATAAGGACAATTGAAAATATTATTAGATTTTTCAAGGGTAAAATTGTCAATTTGATAAAATATAAACTAATTTGACAAAAATAAATGTCAAGCAAATATTTTTGAATTTTTAAAAATTATTTCTACCTATTAAAAATAAAATTATGTAAAATTGATAAATCTTTTGGACATTTATTTTTTTTTTTACCAAATTAATTTTTATTATGTGTTTAGATGATGATCATGTAAAATTAATTTTAAAAAATTAATCATGTAATTTTTATTAATTTTAAATAATTTTATCATTGGTGGATAAAAATAATTTTAAAAAAATTTAAAATATTTTTTTGACATTTATTTTTGTCAAATTAGTTAATATTTTATCAAATTGACGATTTTACCCTTGAAAAATCTAATAATATTTTCAATTGTCCTTATTTGGAACAAGATTCAAACTTCAGGGTCAAATGTGTCACAATTGAAAAGTCAGGGACCAAAGTGACACAAGTCCCAAACTATAGGGACTATTAGTGTAATTAACCCATTATTTTTCTCATCAAAAAGTTGTTATATAATATTTAACAAATTGGGTAATACCATATCACCTACTTTCTATGATTCTATCCTTAATTAATCTAAACCTTCTCATATTCCAATAATTATTTTATACATATAACAAACAACTAGAGAGTTGGTATTATTGGTCTTGTGATGAATGAGAAATTATTTTTTGCTATTAGGCAATGTCACTGTACCTTGATATTGATTGGTTAAACCTTATAGGAAATAATTTGACAAGTACCAAATAATAAGTTGTGTAAAATAATATTTTAAAGCTATCGAATAACCACTCTCTGATAAATATGTGTTCTTACAAGTTACAGTCCAATTCATGGAGCCCATCAAAAAGGCCCTTTAAACCAAAATGACATTCATTGACTGATTTGTACCCATTTTGTTTTAATTTTTTTAAAGTTATTTTTACTGACTAGGAATCCCAATATCGAGTCATATTAGAAACCTGTAATTATCTGTAAATCACAGGTATAAATTAAGATGTATAAACTATGATTGATAGTAACATTAATGTTGTGTTTAGTTGGGGGATTTGAAAAGAGATTTGGAAAAGAAAAAGGAAATGGAAAAGGTAAGTGAAATGTGAATAAAATATACTTATATTTCACCTAGTTTCACACACATTTTCCTTTTCTCTTTCTAAATTCCTTCCCAAATCCCTCAACTAAGCACAGCGTAAGAGAAGTTAAACTTAGAATGATTGAATTTACCGCTCAACCTAAGAGAAACCCTTTATCTTTGGATTCATTGTGCAAATTGACTTATTTAAATGGAAATGTTAGCTTTTATTTAGGGGAACTTAACATTTAGTGTTACTTCAAAAAATTTATTACCCATTCATGAAAAAAATTAAAATTTTAATTATTAATATTTGTAAAATTTATAATTGATTTATAATTTTTTTTTTTTTTTTTTTTGATAATTGATATTCTCTTGTTTATTTGTATCCTCCGTTACATGTCCATAGATTTTCAATTGATTGTGTGATTAAAATTTACAATTTTTTAGTTCGAAACAATTATTGGGTTGGGAACACTTGGGATGGGTAGAGACCATACAAAATTCCGCTATTATACTTTTGCTCTTTAAAAGGAAATCTCCAGATCTTTAATTAATATGAAAGCTTTTAAGAGTTGACTCAAATATTAAATCTTTAATGGTCTCTCTCTCTCTCCATTGTGTTACTGGATTTATATAATATATGTTGAGGGTTCTTCAATTTCTTGCTGTGATTTTGGCATTCTTAATGAATTGTTTATAAGTTTTTATTTTATTTTATTTGTATGGGATCCATTTATTGTTCTAAAGGATATAGTATAAAATTGTTAAATCTATACATTTTTTATCTAAAAAAGTCAGGTTCTCAGAATTAGGAACCCATAAATTGATTAAGTGTGAGATTTATGAGTGAAATCAATTTGAACTACTAATTTTTATTCAAAATAGATCTCAAACAAATTATTATCGCCGAAGGTTCTAATTTTTCAGTAGTCTAAGTAATAAAAGGCATCATTTGGATGTTTAATTTAAAATCTCCAAAAGCCTTGTGCCCCTATAATCTAATATAACAAAAGAGTGTGAATTTAAACTATTATACTATAGTTACTTTTAGATTTTATTGAAATTCGCTGGCTGGCTAGTATCATCATTTAAATATTATGGAGGAGGAAGGAAGTGCTATCTGGCAGTAGCAAAATGTAGATGCAACTTCTAAGGGTAATTATGCAAAGTAGGTAGTTTTTGTTATTTTTCATTTCATGTTTCTACCCTTGTACTTTGTAATAATTTGTAGTGCATATTCTTTAATCTTCCTAGAAATATCTTATCCTTTTTCTTTTATCTATTTTCTGTCATGGTGTGCTTACATACATGCAAAGAAAATAGCAAAAGTTAAGACATCAAAGAAAATATAATCATTGTGATTAGTATATGAGATTGGATTATCGACACAGAAACGTGTATTTTTTTATACTAATTTAGATGTAAATGTTTGTATAAAATAATTCTGAAGTTCTCACAAATTGAGATGTGAACTTGAAAGAAATTTAACCCAATAATAATAATAATAATAATTTAGATATAAAGGTGTATAGGTCATTGCCTTGACATTCATATATATAGTAATGAAAAGCATATGAATATATATATATATATATATATTTATAATTTGAGCATGAGAAAAGAAGGTAATTTGTTAATCATCATTCAAACATTCCACCTAGAAAGGGTGATACAATTCTTCAAAATCAATCAATGATATGTCTTCCTTCTAATGGAAAATCTATTTCTTAGGTAGACCTTACGGGAATTACATTCAAGATTGAATAAGAAGTTGAAAGAAAAAAGAGAAATTGACGAATTCTTATTGCTTTTCCAAAAAAAAAAAGAAAAAAGAAAAAGAAAAAGGGAGGAACATATTTTTTGCCCCGTTAAAAATTACAGAAATTAAAGGTTCAATTTGGCATCATTTTTGTTTTCTATGTTTTCAAAAACAAAAACAATGAAGATTTCAAAATTAAACATCTCTTTCATATTATTCTTTTTTTGCAGAAAACACTTTAGAATATTCAATTTGGTGTTTTCTAAAAGGTAAATTAATTTTAAAATATTTCTTGAAAAGATTTTTTAGAAATAATTAAATAGACCTTATGGGAATTACATTCAAGATTGAATATGAAGTTGAAAGAAAAAAGAGAAATTGACGAATTCTTATTGCTTTTCCAAAAACAAACAAAAGAAAGAAAAAAAAAAAAGAAGGGAGGAACATATTTTTTGCCCCGTTAAAAATTACAGAAATTAAAGATTCAATTTGGCATCGTTTTTGCTTTCTATCTTTTCGAAAACAAAAACAATGAAGATTTCAAAGTTAAACATCTCTTTCATATTATTCTATTTTTGTAGAAAAACACTTTAGAAAATTCAATTTGGTGTTTTCTAAAAGGTAAATTAATTTAAAATATTTCTTGAAAACATTTTTTAGAAATAATTAATTTACCAAAAAAAGGTTTTTTTTTTTTTTCTTCAAAAATTTAAAACCAACAATGTACCAAAGAGGCCAACTTTTCTCCTAAAGCATAAGTAAAAATTTAATTTTACCCTTTGTTAATATTTCTGTCACTATGATTAGCTACGGATTGTGTGATATAATTGTGGTAGAATAGATTATTTTTATGTAATGGTTTTATGATTAACATGAATGTGTAATATGTGGAGTGAGGTATAAAGAGAGTCTCTCACCTAAGGGAAACCGGGGATGTGATTAGTACAAGAGGACATATACCTACATCTTTTGGCCTTGTCAAGGAGCTTTCCTAAATGTTATAAAAATAAATAAATAAATAAATAAGAAAATCTACCTTCAATAGCCTATCTTTCAAGTATTGATTGATTCGCTGAAATAATTTTAAATAGAAACAAAATAATTATTCTTTAACTTCCTAATGTAATAACTATTTTCTTAAATTAGTTAATGATAGTTTTATTTGGAATGGACATTTCTTTTCTTTTTACAAGTTTGGCAATAGGTTATTTTAGTCAAAAAGTCACTACTAAAAAGTTAACCATTGTCTCTCTACTTTCATGCACATCTTTTCGTTAAAAGCTAAAAAGCTAACTAAAATAACTAGTTTTCAAAACAACACACAAAACTACATATTCTAACAAAATGAATAATTTATTCTAACTTCTATTCTAATGAACTAAACAATATATGAATCTTAGTCATGCAAATATTCAGTACAATCTCACAACGGACTCAAATCATGTAAAGAGAGAAAGAAACTACTGTAACAACCTCGACCTGTGATTAGCTGATTAACCATGATTAATTATGCCTAATAAGTAATTAAGGTGAAATTCTGAGTTAATTACATGCGCATTGCATTATTTGTGTTTATATCTGTCTGCGGTAGGAATATATGTTTCTGTTTCTAATTTGTTCTGCGAATTAAAGGCCTTATGGCCATCCGATCACGAAATCAACTTGGTATATGTATTAGTTGGAATTTTTAGAACATTGTGGTAGGTTCAATTGAAATTTGATTCAAAGCGAAATAATTAGAATAATTAATACTCAGTTGATTAGTGGAGTTAATTAATTTTCTTAACCAAGCCTATAAAAGGGCTTATACACCACTTTGAGTCACTTTCTACTCATCACTTTGAGCCTATACAACGTGAGAGAGAGGAAGAAAGAGACCAAGAGTGAGGATTGATATCAACACTTGAGATTGGGAGGAATTTGCCAGAAATTGAAGGAATTGGACTAAGAAACACAAGAATCAAGCTTCTAGCTCTCACATTGACAACCCAAGGTAAAACTAAGGACATGAACTCTACAGAATTAAGTTGGATGGTACAAGGATTGAGTTAGAATTGATAAAATTGAGCCATATCTTGTATGCATGCATATTTCATAGCATTCTAAAGTTGTTTTCCCAAGAATTTCCTTATGCATGTTACTAATTCACCTTAGTTTTGGGAATTCGTCAAGTTTCATGTCATTTAGTATTATTAGATCATGTTTTGGAAGTTTTCAAGTCAAGGCAATACATGCATGTTATGTTTCTAAGAATTGAGTTTTGTTTTGCACAATTGGCAAGCTTTTGGGCTTTGATTTTGCGAAATGATTTAGAATTCCTAATGTTTTCCAAGTTCACATATGATTCCTCAAGTTTTTGGCCCAAAAGGATGAGTTTTGAAGTATTTGATTTGAGTTTGGAAGCTTAGAGGTGAATCTGAAAATTTCAAAATTCGACATCTCCGCTAAAGCGACAGATACTGCGCTCGAGCGACCACCTTTATTTTTGCCCTTCCGCTCGAGCGACTAAAAGTTGGCTCGAGCGTAAAATGCCTGCTCCTAGAAGTTCATATGTTTTGCAGACCGCTCGAGCGACAGAAGTTCCGCTCGAACGAGGACTTGAATCTCACGCTCGAGCGTCCGTCGAGCGTGAAAATCACATAACCAGTACTTTTATAGACCACTCGAGAGAAAGAATGTGCACTCGAGTGACCACTCACATTTTGCATGTCCGCTCGAGCGAAGGAAGTTGCGCTCGAGCGGAACCCCTGTTTTCAGCAAGTTTTGTTAAATGTGTTCAAATACATTTTAGCATCCTCATTGCATCCTAGGCATTCCTAGGCTAAGATTAAGACATAATAATGAGGATAAGAAGTAGAAACACACCAAGATAAGAAATGATTAAGTTAATGATTCCGGATGTGTAATTCAGTACGTGTTCGTTTCGTAACTATGTAGGTCACGCGCCACAAGACATCTAATTTGCCCACTCTGTCTGTTTGCCTTGGAGCCAACTGTGAGTAATAACTTAATAAAGCTATGTTCAACTTTATTTATTTTCTATATATGGAATAAGACCTGTTTTATGAAAAGTTATGTTCTGCACAATGAATGATTGTTCAGTTTTTGACAAGTACTCGTGGCAACAATTCAGTGGTTCAAGTATGTTTTCTGTTCCTGGTACTAAAGGTTCCTTTATGGAACTGACAAGTTATATGTTCCTAGTACTGGAGGTTCCTTATGAAACTGACAAGTTATCCGTTCCCAGTACCGAAGGTTCCTTATGGAACTGACAAGTATGACCCGTAATGCTCTGTATATGATCTGTTAGAACTATTGAATGTACCAAGTTTACTCAGGCATGAAGAATCTGAATATGAATCTGTATTTGATTTGATTTCTATTATGCTTTGAACAAGAATATAAATATAAATCTGTTTTCCAAATCTGGTAGGAGATATCATTTATTAAAACCCATTACTCTGTTATTATTCACTAGGCTGTTGCTCACTATTTATATTATGTATGTAGGTGAGCAAGCGTGTAACCAAGCCTAAGCTGCTGCCTAGAAAGTTTGGGGTTAGCCAGCCACCGTGCCTTCCGGGAAGGTTCCCTTTTTGTTATGTCAAGTTGTGAATCCCGGGAAAGATGTTTTTGTTTGTTTTTGTCTATCTGTATATTGGGATAAGTACCTTTTGGGTTATATATGCTTGATGCCATAAGCCTTATGTAATGTGACGTCATATAAATATTTGAATACAAAGTTTTGAATGTATGTCCCATATATGTCAATACAGCTCAATGGACTATGTACATTTTGTATATTTGCTTCCGCAGCCCCTAGTTATATGTTATTTTGTTAAGAGGCCTTCGGTAATCCAAAGATTACTGGCCGGTTATAACGCTAAACCTATAGGTGCGAGTTGAGGTCGTAACAACTAGGAATTTGTTTTCGTCTGAAATCTCTTTAGCAGTAAAAGCATATTACTGAGCTAAGAAAGTAAAACCATGATGTATTATTCTCTTCACGTGGAGCGTAACTGTGAGAGGCAAGTCTATACATGCACTATCATACCCTGGATTTCCAAGATCCAGCCCAATGTAAATAAACAATTAAATAATTAAAAAAAGGCAATAATAAGCTAAATAAAATGATATCTCTCATGTAAATGGATATAATAATGTCATACATTACATGAGTTATTCCGGTTACATATAGCCGACAATTAACATCTAAGTGTGGTGAATGTTCTATACATAAAAACAAACAGTGATATAGGCTTATATTATATACAAAGGTACTAGTATTGTATTCTAGCTAATAGTTAAAATCAATGAATGAGTTTTAGATTTCCTCTTTTCTTAGTAATGAGGAACTGTAGAATAATGCAGAGATTTCTAGTCTTTTATTACACACTTTTTTTTCACTCTTTACAATGCGTCTAATTTTTTGAAGCGTGGAAAATTGTATATGTGCACACACACACACATGTACATCTCTTCTTGTAATGTCACTGATATCCACAAACAAAAAATCATTTGCAAAATGTAGTCCTAAACTCTAATGAGAATTATGAATAGCAGAGCTTAGTTGGTTGGCAATGACGAGAATTATGAAAGAAAATTGGTACGAATTGGGAGCTTTTACCTCTTGGAAATGGCTACAAGCAAGCTCAAGTTCCAGAGAAGTTATTGAAAAGTACAAGGAACCAGACAACATGCTAAACAACATTTCATATGACAAAATTGATTATAGTAATACTTTTAAGCAGCTGGATTACCCCCTAAGATAAAAGGATATATAAGCAGATTTAGTTGCCAGGCGAAAACATTATTCATATTTTTTAGTATTTGGCATAAAGAAAAATAAGCTTATTTGGGTGAAAAATATTTTTCACTTTTATAAAGTGAGAAATTATCTTTCCAAACTAAAAATTTACTAATGTAATCACACTATCACCACCACCACCACCACCACCACAACATTGTTGCCCCACTATTGCCTCCACCACTGCTATTGTTACCGTCATCACCATCACCGTTACTACTACCACTACTACAGTGATGTCCCACTTCACCACTGTTACTATCGTCATCATCACCACCAACACCACCAGCACCACCCCCACTGATTATATTTTCCATTGATTATATTATGTCCATGTTGATTTTCTCACTTTGAGCTCAGGCTGTTTTCATGGTGGGCTAGGATATATCCAAACCCAAAAAAAATCAAATTCGGAAAGTTATAGCCCTGGCCCCTGACTAGGACCACCTATAATTTGGGTTAGTTGTTAATTTGATATGGGTGGAATAGAGTTATTTAGGCCCAACCTAATATGAAAAGGCTTCTCTAAAGCCTCTTGGTGGTTGTACGATCAAATCCCGCCATCATCCGAGTTGGAAGAGGCATGAGATTCTTTATCGTTAAATTTATTTATTTTTTTCCAAAACACTGTTGGACAATCTTCAGTGTATTTGAAAAATAAATTATGTTTGTGTACTTAACAACAAATAGAGTACAGAAGAAATAAAAGAAAATGAGAGAATTTGTTTGATTATAAAAATCAAACCAGAAAAATAAAATAAAAATAAATAAAAACATATTTTTATTTTGTTACAAAAACAAAATCAAATCTGATTTAAATAAATATTAAACCAGAAAATAAATTAACAACTTACTTGATTAAATTCTTGAACAATATTCTGATCAAGTCCAGTGTTAGATACTGTGTTCTTAAGACAGATTCGTTCTCTCCACGGTACTTTCAGAATGTGAACGTCTATCTCCCAAGATAAAATGATCAACAATGAATAAATGCAGCACTACAATTTATTCGCACAACGAACACACTAAGTGTATACATTCTTTCATATAGAAAATTAATGTAGTTAATGCACCAAAATATGCAGAGAACAAAAGCAGAATTATGGACGAAAATTCTAGTGCAAATCCAAATGAAAGACTAGTCTATTTTATAGATGGAGTGGTAGCTCTTCACATTTGAACTCAACAGGTAAAAAACCTGTTCGGATAGTACTCAACAGGTGCAAGACTTGTTCAATTTGAATTAAACAGATGTGAATCTGTTTGGTTTACAGTTAAACAGATGTGAAACTATTTTGGGGTTTGAATTTTGAACAGATAAAAAGTTGTATTTGAACAATTTTGAATCTGTACAGACTTTCGGATCTGTTTGTGAAGAGGTGCAAAAAATTGAATTTGAATTTTATTTCCAACTAGAATTTGAAATAAAAACCGGAAAGATTTTATTTCTAAATAAAATAAAATTCAAATGTTTTTGGCCCAAAAAGATTAGTATTGGGCCGGACAAGCCCAACACAACCACACACATGCGTCCAAGCCCAGCATAGCCCGACCGGCTGGATAGACGGCGGCAGCGGCGGCGCACGCGTGTGTTTATTTTGGGTCCAATGGGTCTAACTCATTTTGCCCATAACCTCCCTTTGTACAAAACTTGGGTGCCCCTTGGGGCCTACCCCAAGTTCCAACTTCAAGCCTGATAAACCCACTCAAAGTTTCCCACCAAATCAATGTGGGACAAGCCTAAACCACACTTTTAAGAAATTTCCACCAAAACTCCATTTCCATGGAGCTCTCTTTAGCTTCAATTTTTCATTCACCCGATAATTGTTTTGAGCAACCAAATATACCACATGAATCACAACGCGACATAGAACGCGTTACCACTTAAACCCGCCAACTTTGGCGCACGGGTCCCATCTAAAAATTAGACAACAGTTTAGAAAAAATTCTGTTTTTTTCAGATTTTTTCAAAACCATTTCTAACAATCCCCCACATGAATAGAATTTGAAGACAACGAAAATGCAACAATATGTAGAATTTGTCGAAAGAGTATAAATCGAAAATATCTTCCATTAGGATAGTAGCTTTCGGCTTTGAACCTTCCTTAGTGATAACCTATCGGACTTACTAGCTAACCAATAGACGCGATGTCTTGAATTGTTTAGCCGTTTGTGTAAGCCAAGACAATAGATTTTATACAAAATATCTTTTGACAAATCGTGGTTCTCACAATTGTGTTCATTTTGGCCTTGAACACTTCTGGTTATTCATGAGTGCTTCTAGAGAATTTAGCCTCTTTATTTTCATAGAACCGGCCCCAGTTCGACACTCATATAGGTGATTCTTATTGTGAGTATCTCTTATACTCTTCTTGATTTTATGCCTAAATCAAGATATAAGTAATCATTAAAAGTAAAACTTATCCTTAAACCCCTGCATACAACATATGTTGCAGATATCACTCTCACTATAGGAATAGGTAGGGAATTTTAATCCCTTGGTGATTTCTGGCGAGCTACACATAACTTAGTTGTCCCTTTGAACTTAGTTCTTGGGATCTCCAGTCATATAAGTAGTGTTACCATTATGATGACTCTTATGTAAATGGCTTTAATCCCATCCCCTTTGATGAACTATACACTTGCTCTTTTGTCAAACCTTTTGTTAACGGATCCGCAATATTCTCTTTAGATTTTATATAATCTATTGAGATTATTCCATTTGAGAGCAATTGTCTTACGATATTATACCGACAACGACTATGTCGTGACTTACCATTATATATATGATTTTTTGCCCTGCTTATTGCAGATTGACTATCACAATGAATGCAAATAGCTAGCATAGGTTTTGGCCACATTAGAATATCTTCTACGAAGTGACGAAGCCATTCTGCTTCTTCTCCTACTTTGTCTAAAACAATGAACTCAGACTCCATTGTGGATCATGCAATGCATGTTTGTTTCGTGGATTTCTAAGGAACAGCAGCTCCTCCCAGAGTAAAGACATATCCACTAGTGAATTTTGAATCTTTAGTATCAGATATCCAATTGGCATCACAATAACCTTCGAGTACTGTTGGATATCGAGTAAAGTTCAAACCATGATCACAGGTAAATCTTAGATATCTAAGAACTCGAATGATCGCTTTCCAATGGTCTTCTCCGGGGTTACTAATGTACCTACTCAATTTACTGACTGCATAAACTATGTCAGGACAAGTACAATTCATTAGGTACACTAGGCTTCCAATGATTTGGGAGTATTTTAACTGAAACACCGCATCATCTTTATTTTTTGATAAATAAAGACTAATGTCTACAGGTGTTCTAGCTACATGCATATCATCATTGATAAATTTCCCAATAATTTTCTCAATATAATGAGATTGAGATAATGCATACCCATCAAATGTTTTAGTAATTTTCATTCCTAATATAACATCTACGACCCCCATATCTTTCATATCAAATCTTCTATTCAGCATTTGCTTAGTTGATTTGATCATGTTTTGACTGCTTCCAATGGTAAGCATGTCATCCACACAAAGACAAACTATGATATATCCTTGGTTAGTATTTTTAACATAGACGCATTTGTCACATTCGTTTATCTTAAATCCATTAGTAAGCATAGCATGATCAAATTCTCCATGCCATTGCTTAGGTGCTTGTTTTAATCCATTAAGAGATTTTACAAGCCAACAAACTTTCTTTTCTTGCCCTGGTACTACAAACCCTTTGGGTCGCTCCATATAGATCTCTTCATTTAGATCATCGTTTAAGAAAGCTGTCTTAACATCTATTTGATGTATTTCTAAATTATGCAACGCTGCTATGGCAATAAGCATGCGGATGGATGTTATTCTTGTCACAGGAGAATATGTGTCAAAATAGTCCAGACCTTCCTTTTGTCTGTAACCTTTTACTACAAGTCTTGCTTTATACTTGTCTATTGAACCATCTTCTTTCATTTTCCTTGAATATCCACTTATATCCAAGAGGTTTAGAACCAAGTGGAAGATCCACCAATTCCAAAGTATGATTTTGCATAATGGATCCAATTTCATTATTAACAGCCTCTTTCCACAAAGGTGCTTCAAGACTTGTCATTGCTTCCTTGAAGCTTTGAGGTTCATTTTCTAACAGGTATGTTAGAAAATCTGGACCAAAGGATTTTGATGTTCTTGCTCTCTTACTTCGTCTTGGTTCATCATCAGTTAAATCATGTTGGCTGAGACCATTACTAGTCTCTTGTGTTTGATTGTCATTAGTCTCTTGACTTTGTATACAATCATAATTTTTTTTCTGTGAACTTAATTCCTGTCCTTTCGTGTAAGAAAAGACATGTTCAAAAAATACAGCATTTCTAAACTCTACAATAATGTTCACATTTATATCAGGTATTTCTGATTTATAAGTTAGAAACCGATATGCACTACTATTTTGAGCATAACCAATAAACACGCAATCCACTGTTTTTGGTTTTATCTTAGTCTTTTTAGGAACAGGAATTTCTACCTTTGCTAAACACCCCCACACTTTTAAGTATTTGTAAGAAGGTGGTCGACCTTTCCACAATTCATAAGGAGTGCTGTTGGTTTTCTAGTGAGGTATTCTGTTAAGAACATAATTAGCAGACAATATTGCTTCCCCCCATAAGTTCTGTGGTAAGCCTGAACTTAGTAACATGGTATTCATCATTTCTTTAATGCTGTGTTTGGTTGGCAGATTTTGGGAGGGATTTGGAAAGGGAAAGGGAAAAGGTGTGTGAAACTATGTGAAATATAGGTATGTTTTATTCACATTTCATCTACCATTTCCATTTCCCTTTCCAAATCCCCCCTCAAATCCCCTAACCAAACACAGTATAAGGGTTCTATTCTTTCTTTCAGCAATTCCATTTTGCTGTGGAGAATAGGGTGCTATAGTTTGATGAATAATGACATGTTGTGTACAAAATTCATTTAATTGTGCATCATATTCACCACCCCTATCACTTCTAACCATTTTAATGGTTTTTCCAAGTTTATTTTCAACTTCTGTTTTGTAGAGTTTAAACATTTCTAAGGCTTCATCTTTGCTTCTAAGTAAATATACATAACAATATCTTGTGCAATCATCGATAAATGTTATGAAATACTTTTTGCTTCTTCTAGTTTAAACAAATTTAAGATCACATACATCAGTATGAATTAATTCTAGAGGTTCAGTTTTTCTTTCAACCGATTTAAATGGAGCCTTAGTTAGTTTCGCTTCTACACAAATCTCACATTTGTGATTAGGATCAATTTCAAACTTTGGTATATATAATCCAAACCAATTAATCTATGCAAAGCATCAAAATTCACATGTCCTAATCTACCATGGCATAAATTCGACTCAAGAATATAAGCAAAGATATGTTATTCTTATTAATAGTAACTTTTGGTACAACCGTCATTACATTCAATTTGAAGAGACCATCACTCATGTATCCCTTACCAACATACACACCACTTTTTGTTAATACAAATTTATCAAACTCAAAGACAAGCCTAAAACCATTTTTACTTAACAAAGACCCAGAAACTAAATTCTTTCGGATGTCTGGTACATGCAGTACGTTGTTGAGGTAAGTTCCTTCCCTGATGTCATCTTCAAGATTACTTTTCCTTGTCCAGCCACAATAGAAGTAGAAGAATTTCCCATGAAAAGTTGTTCACCATTTGTAGCCTCATTGTAAGTAGTGAACATCTTCTTGTCTGCACATATGTGACGAGTTGCCCCAGTGTCAACCCACCATTCCTTGGGATTTCCAACCAAATTAGCCTCAGACACCACAGCAGAGAGGTTGATGTCATTTACCCCGTTAGAAATGTAATCTAATTCTGTCACATTGGCTTGATTGGTGGTCTTCTTGTTTGTACTTTCGCGATCCTTCTTACGCGGCGGCACTCAGAAGCTCGATGTCCAGTCTTACCACAGTTATAGCATTTTCCTTTGAACTTCTAGTTACCATTGTTGTCGCCTTATTTAGAACCATCTCCAGTAAACTTTCTCTTTTTGTTATGTGGTTTATGTACTTGTTCAACCATATTAGCCTTAGACTCAATGAGATTTTTACCATTCCTCGTTTCAGCCTTTCGGTTATCTTTCTCAATTCTCAATCTTACAATCAATTCATCCATGGTCATCTCCTTGCGTTTATGTTTTAAATAATTTTTGAAATCTTTCCAAGCCGGTGGTAACTTTTCCACTAAAGCAGCGACTTGGAAAGACTCGCTAAGAGACATACCATCAGAATGAATATCATGCAAAATTATTTGAAAATTTTGAACTTGAAAAATTACCGTTTTGGAGTCTATCATAACGAAGTTAAGAAATTTACCGACAACAAATTTCTTCGTGCCAGCATCCTCTGTCTTGTATTTTTTCTCTATAGAATCCCATAATTCTTTTGCTGTTTTCAGAGGACTGTAAACATTATACAGCATGTTGTCAAAGCCATTAAGGATGTAATTTCTACACAGGAAATCAGAATGTTTCCAAGCGTCTATAGCGGCAACAACTTGCCGATCACTTTCATCCTCTCTAAGTACTGGAGCCTCTTCACGAGAAACCGGGCCAAATTTAGAGTTATAAGATAAAACAACATTTTCTGCTGCCATCTCTTAAACTCAATACCGTTAAATTTTTCTGGTTTTTTTCCATGATTCATTGGAATTTGAACATGGTTCTGGATAGGGACCGGAGTTGGTGTAACATTTGGAGTACCACTTCCAGTTGCAGTTTCAGTTGCAGTAGCCATAATATCTGATTAAAAAAATAAAAAAAAAAATCAAAACATAAATTAATTTTCTAGTTACTAAGACCAGAAAATAAATTATAATACAAAATAATCTTATTTTCCTTATTACTAAAACTAGAAAAATAAAACACCACAATAATTTTCTGTAACACAAATTAATATTCTGCAATTGTTAATGACACCAGTATATTACTACTAGTTGTCAAAGAAAATAAACAATATATTACTACTATTTGTCAAATAGTATATTACTACTATTTTTATTTTCCAATCAAAATATCACTTTGTAAAAACACAGAAAATTAAATACAATGAAGACACCAAAAATTAATCTGTCTTAAGATTGTTGGACAATCTTCACTGTATTTGAAAAGTAAATTCTGTTTGTGTACTTAATAACAAACAGAGTACAAAAGAAATAAAAGAAAAGGAGAGAATTTGTTTGATTACAAAAATCAAACCAGAAAAATAAAATAAAAATAGATTTTTATTTTGTTACAAAAACAAAATCAAAATATGATTTAAATAAATAATAAACCAGAAAATAAATTAACAACTTACTTGATTAAATTCTTGAACAATATTCTAATCAAGTCCAATGTTAGACACTGTGTTCTTAAGACATATTCGTCATCTTCACGGTGCTTTCAAAATGTGGACATCTATCTCCCAAGATAAAATGATCAACAACGAATAAATGCAGCACTACAATTTATTCGCACAACGAACACACTAAGTGTATACACTCTTTCTCACAAAAAATTAATGTAGTTAATGCAGCAAAATATGCAAAGAGAAAAAGAGGAATTATGATGAAAATTCTAGTGCAAATCCAAATGAAGGACTAGTCTATTTATAAATGGAGTGGTGGCTCTTCACATTTGAACTCAACAGGTAAAAAAAGTTGTTCGAACAGTACTCAACAGGTGCAAGACTTGTTCAATTTGAATTAACACAGATGTGAATATGTTTGGTTTACAGTTAAACAGATATGAAACTGTTTTGGGGTTTGAATTTTCAACAGATAAAAAACTATATTTTAACAGTTTTGAATCTGTACAGACTTTCGGATCTGTTTGTGAAGAGGTGCAAAAAATTGAATTTGAATTTTATTTCCAACCAGAATTTGAAATAAAAATCGAACAAATTTTATTTCTAAATAAAATAAAATTCAAATGTTTTTGGTTCAAAAAAATTAGTATTGGACCGGACAAGCCCAACCCAACCATGCACCCGTGCCCAAGCCCAGCTCGCCTGACTAAACAGATGGCGGTGCGTGTGTGTTTATTTTGGGTCCAATGAGTCTAGCCCATTTTGCCTATAACCTCCCTCTCTACAAAACTTGGGTGCCCCTTGGGCCCTACCCCAAATTCCAACTCCAAGCCTTATAAACCCACTCAAAGTTTCCCACCAAATCAATGTGGCACAAGCCTAAACCACACCTTTAAGAAATTTCTACCAAAACTCCATTTCCATGGAGCTCTCTTTGGCTTCAATTTCCCATTCACCCGATAATGGTTTTGAGTAACCAAATATACCATGTAAATCACAACGCGGCATAACATGCGTTACCATTTAGACCTGCCAACTTTGGCGCATGGGTCCCACCTAAAAATTAGACCAAAGTTTAGAAAAAATTCTGTTTTTTTCAGATTTTTTCAAAACCATTTCTAACCAACACTTGCACAGTTGTTGGATTATATTTTTCATGTCCCAAAGTTATCACATAATTCATGTTTGAGCAGGGACGGAACCAGAAATTTATCTCTGGGGGGCCAAGACATTTAATAAAAAATAAGGCAAAATATAGTGGTAGTTCTTACATTTTATCTTTGTGTTATTTTGGTCATTCCACTTTCAATTGCCTCAATTTTAATAATTAATTTTTTTATTTTGTGTCAATTCAATCCCATTGGTAATGTTGTTAGGATTTTTGATAGAAAATTATCACTGAATTAGTTAAGATTAACTCATTGAGTTAATCAAGTTTATACTTTTATCCCTAAAAAGTGAATCAACAAGTCTCACCTATAAATTTTTTTTACTATAATTGATTTAAAATATTACATAAATAATGCCATGTGATGTTCCGGAATTAGTTGTAAATTGTAATGCAAGGGGGCCATCTCATTATATGGTGGTCATTTGGAGTAAAGATTGTATTATGGCCTATTTTGGGAAGTGGGTTAAAAGCCACTTCCCAATTTTTAACCCACTTCCCTCTCTCACAAAAAAAAATAAATAAATAAATAAATAAAAATAAATAATCAAAAAATGTCAAAAAACAACTTTTAACCATCTTTCCAAAATTCTCCTATGTCTTGAAACAAGTATTATATAAGTACAATTCATCACTTCAATAGGGGCCATGGCCCCTCATTCTCTACACATTGTTTCGTCCCTGTGTTTGAGGACAAATGGACAGAAAGATTTGGAGATAAAGAATACTTGCTCCAGTAGGGTTGCAAAAAAATAAAATAAAATAAAAATATTTCAAGATTCTCATATGATAATTGTGTGTGTTTTGAGACATATGTCATAGTAATTTGGTAACAGATGATCCTAAACCATGATCAAAAAATTTTAAGCAATAGTCAAAATACAAGTGGATTAAATGAAATCTCTAATGTCGTATTTGGTTGGGGGATTTGATGAGAGATTTGGAAAGGAAAATAGAAAAGATAGGTGAAATGTGAATAAAACATAGCTATATTTCACCTAATTTCACACACATTTTCTCTTTCCTTTTTCAAATCTCTCGTTAAATCCTCCAACTAAATACTGCGTAATTAAATTCTTTATAGGACACCAATATATAGTTGCTCCCATTCAAGGCAAATGATTGTTTTTTCAAACCAATCCTAAAGCCTCAAAAAAGTTTTTAAAAAAATTAACTGGCGAAAATAAAAACAAGAAAAGTCGATTAAAAAAATTCAAATTTTAAATTGATCCAAACAAGAATTATTTAGCGTAACCTTTAATCTTTGTTAATTCAAGGGATACTATACTAACCACCTCTTGCTACTCAATTGAAAATATTTTCCATCATTTGGTATTCCAACATTTTAAGTCTAATTTCCACTACAATTTATAAGGATTTTAAAAATTAAGTTTTCTTCGTTTCCAAAAATGAAATTTTGTTGCAAAAAATAAAAATATTAGAAGACTAATATCAGTCGTCATGTGAGAATCAGGATCCCCTCCTTGAGTTTTCTACTTGACTTCCTACTTGTTCGGTTATTGGGCCCACTTTTAGGGCCAATTTCGATGATCCGAACCGTTCATATTTTAAGATTTGTTGAGTATATCATACCTGTAAAAAAATCAAGTTAATTGGATACCAGAAAGCATGTTCGGAAAACTGTTCATTAAATTTTTAAAAAAAATGATTTTTAGTTCGATGATTCGAACACATACTTTCTGATATCTTATCAATTTGATTTTTTATAGGTATGATATACTCAACAAATCTTAAAATGTAACGGTTTGAATAATCAAAATTGGGCTTAAAAGTGGGCCCAGTAACTTGACAAGTAGGAAGTCAAGTAGGAAACTCAATAAAAGAATCCTGATTCGTCATGTGAGTCATTATGAAAATGCCATCTCAAAAAGTCAAGAATAAAACCAATAACAACAAAATTTTGAAAATGTCACTAACAAATGTTCTTTTAACTACAAAATAATTTCATGCAAAAAGGCAATGGCGGAGCCAGCTAAGGATTAGGGAGGTCACGTGCCCCCCTGAACTTTTGATAATTACTACCCTATATATAAAGATTATATATTATTTATCCCTCCTTAAATCATGTAAAATTCTTTATATTTTTACAATTTTAAAAATGTTCTATTATATTCTCTTTCTCATTTTTCTACACTCTTAACCAACAGGTCAAAGAACTGAATCAATTGATAATTTATTTTTTATTATGAAATTTGTTTAGTTGGATATTTCTTTTTATTAATTAGTTAAGTTGATAGTGTTGAACTTATTAATTATAAATTTAGTCATTTGTTTGTCGCTATTGTTGAGTTAATAGAATTTAGTTGTTGATTATGGATTTATAAGTCATGTTGATATAAATCTCATGATATTGTAATATCTTACCGATTGACAAATAATAAATAAAAAAGTGTATATAAGTTTAATAATATCTTGTTATTACTTATTACGGGGAGAAAAAAAATTTAATGTTGTTATTAATGTGTGTTCCTTTACTTTGAATTTCTGGCTATGATACTATAAAAAAGTTACTCTCTTCATCCCAAAATATTAGTCTCTTATTCCATTTTTCATTGTTCCAAACAATTAGTCTCTTTTCAAAAATCAAGAACTAAAATAATATGAATTTCTATTTTACCATTCTTTTAAATTCATTAACAATAAAAAGTACAATTATGACGATTGATATTTCCTAAAAAAATGTACTTCAAAGGGTAATTTTGGAACAGATGGAGTACATAAAAAAGTTAAATTCTCCAAAAGAGACTATTATTTTGGAACAGATGGAGTATATCTTTTTAGATGGAATTTTTAGTTTCAAAATGATAGTAATTCATTACTAAATATTTAATTTTATAGCTAAAAATACAATAATGACATTTTTACAACTAAAATATTTTTCCTTAAGTGATTTTATTTTTAAATTTTTTACTCCAAAACCTTAATTTCTTATAGTGTGATTTCATAAATTCCATGACTCACAAAATATATTTCTTGTTAACTAATATAATAAGAGCAACAAAGTTGGTCTAGGCTACAGTAGGAATTTTCACTGTAAAAAAATAAAAAATAATAATAAAAATATAATATCAAGAGGCTAGATTTTTGTTCTGGGTTCCCCTCCCTCCTATCCTAGACCTCTCATTAATTTCTTGGCTATTTTTATTGAACAAAACTAGGTCTTGAAAGTGTAATGTGGCTTGGTGAACAAGATAAGGTGTTCATGAGAGTGTCCAAGTTGAAAGATCATATCAGCAATTGTAGGCATTGCTCTGTTACCCTCACACATATATATTTGCATTTCATGTAGAATATATTCTTATGACACCTGTGTTTTCAAAATGCACCAAGTCTGATTTGTTTTTGTAGATGAGTATTTCAATGGTCATAGGATGTTTGTCCAACATAAATTGGCTAGTCTGCGTATTTTCAAAGGTAAGAGATTGCTAAGGTATTCATGAGGATTAATCACCAGCAAGTGACTACTAAGCGATCAATTGCCATCAACAGAGATCGATTGCCAACAAGCACTAAAATGTTATTTTTATTCCAGATTGGAGCAATCACTTTGATCGATTGCAGGAAAATGGCTAATTTGGCATGTTTTAGGTTATTAATCTCGTTCTCCTATACAGTACCTTAATTTGTCTTTAGGATTTGAGTTTCTTATTTTTAGTAGTTCTTAGAGTTTTAGAGAGAGTTTTGAGTATTCTCCAATCTTTGCATGTCTAGAAAAATTTGGAGTGCTTTTACAAAAACTTTCACACTATGCACTATACTGCATCATCTTGACATCTTCTCGTCATTTAGGTAAACAAACTTTTATTATAAAGATCAAAGCGTGGAGTTTCGTGGTGAACTAATAAAGTCAAGGAGGTTAATTAAGTCGAGCTGAGCTTGCAGAGTACGGAGAGGATTTCAAAGTTAATTGAATTAGGGTATGGTTATAATTCCTGTACTTGTCAACTTTTAATTTGTTTAGTGGATTAATTGAGGTGTCGGGATTGTAATATTTATTCCATAAAACAGTATTTTCATAAGATTTTCACGTAAAATCAATGAGTCAGTTAATTACTTTTTATTTTGTACTTTATTTTTTCACTCTTGATCTGAAATTCAATTTGTTAATTGACCAATAATTTTTAAAAACAAATTATTTTCTAGTGATAAGCCTATTCTGCATTTCTAAGCATAATTTTCACCGACTCCAATATTTCAGAGAGAATCCATGTCAATATAATAGGAGTCCACAAAGCTACAATTTTAATAGAAAGCAATTGATATGGGTGCACTTAATCCCATCATGATTGGTTAATTGATTATTGATTATTGATTAATCCAAACCAAAACCATTCCCTCTATTATTTTTCTCATCAAAAAGCTGTTACATAATATTTAACAAATTGGGTAATACCATATCACCTACTTTCTATGATTCTATCCTTAATTAATCTAGACTTTCTCAGATTCCAACAATTATTTTATACATATAACAAACAACTAGAGAGTTGGTCTTATTGGTCTTGTGATGAATGAGGAATTATTTTTTGCTATTAGGCAATGTCCCTGTACCTTGATATTGATTGGTTAAACCCTATAAGGAATAATTTAACCAGTGTCAAATAATAAATTGTGTAAAATAATATTTCAAAAGTATGAAATAATCACTTTGTAATAAATATGTGTTCTTACAAGTTACAGTCCAATTCATGGAGCCCATCAAAAAGGCCCTTTAAACCAAAATGATATTCATTGACTGATAAAAATGATATTCATTGACTGATTTGTACCCATTTTGTTTTAATTTTTTTAAAGTTAATTTTACTGACTAGGAATCCCAATATAGAGTCATATTAGATACTTGTAATTATCTGTAAATCACAGGTATAAATTATGATGTATAAACTAAGACTGATACTAACATTAAGGCCATGTTTGTTTGGGCAGATTAGATTAGGTTGGATTAGCATTCCCATGACTAATAGTCTTAAGACTACGAATCCCTTTGGATTATGTATCATATCCTATATTAGATTGAGTTAGGATTATAAGGAGTGACTAATAGTCCAGACTTTGACTTAATCCTCCAATTTATATCTCACCCCCCTCTGTGGGATTAATAGTCTATCATATCTGAGATACCATATCCGTATTGATTGTTAGTCCGTACTTCAATTGTATAACCAAATATCAGATTAGTAATTTTATTGAATTATTAGTTCAACTCCAAGTTCATGTCCACTCAAACAAACATGCGAGTAGTTAAACTTAGAATGATTGAATTTACTGCTCATTCAAAGAGAAACACTTATATCTTTGGATTCCTTGTGCAAATTGACTTATTTGAATGGAAATGATAGCTTTTATTTAGGAGAACTTACCATTTAATGTCACTTCAAAAAATTTATTACACATTTATAAAAAAAAAATTAAAATTTTAATTATTAATGTTTGTAAAATTTATAATTAATTTGTAATTTTTTTAAAATAATTGATATTCTCTTGTTATTTGTATCCTCTGTTACATGTCCATAGATTTTCAATTGATTGTGTGATTAAAATATACAATTTTTTAGTTCGTAACACTTATCGGGTTGGGAACACTTGGGATGGGTAGGGACCATACAAATTCTGCTATCATCCTTTTGCTCTTTAAAAGGACATCTCCAGATCTTTAATTAATGTGAAAGCTTTTAAGAGTTGACTCAAACATTAATCTTTAATGCTCTCTCTCTCTCTCTCTCTCTCTCTCTCTCTCTCTCTCTCTCTCTCTCTCCATTGTGTCACTGGATTTGTATAATATATGTTGAGGGTTCTTCAATTTCTTGCTGTAATTTTGACATTCTTAATGAATTGTTTATAAGTTTTTATTTTATTTTATTTGTATGGGATCCATTTATTTTTCTGAAGGATATAGTTTAAAATTGTTAAATCCATACATTTTTTTATCTAAAAAAGCTAGGTTCTCAGAATTAGGAATCCGTAATTTACCATTATATGTGTGGTGAAAATTAAATTAATTAAGTGTGAGATTTACGAGTGAGATAAATTTAAACTATTGATTTCTTTTTTTAGATAAATAATTCTGAATTTATAGTCTTGCTGCTTTTTATCAATTCACAACCTATTTTCATTAGTGTAGTTCAACTATTTAACGTCACTTACTGTCAAAATAGATCTCAAAGAAATTATTATTGCCGAAGGTTCTAACTTTTCAATAGTCTAATAATAAAAAGCATCATTTGGATGTTTAATTTAAAATCTCCAAAAGCCTTGTTCCTCTATAACTTAATATAACAAGAGGGTGTGAATTTACACTATTATACTATGGTGATAGCTATTATTTACTTTTAGATTTTATTGAAATTCTCTGGCTGGCTAGTATCCTCATTTAAATATTATAGAGGAGGAAGGAAGTGCTATCTGGCAATAGCAAAACGTAGATGCAACTTGTAAGGGTAACTATGCAAAGTAGGTAGTTTTTTTTATTTTTCATTTCATGTTTCTACCCTTGTACTTTGTAAGAATTTGTAGTGCATTTTGTATTCTTTAATCTTCTTAGAAATATCTTATCCTTTTTCTTTTATCTATTTTCTATCATGGTGTACTTACATACATGCAAAGAAAATAGCAAAAGTCAAGGCGTCAAAGAAAATATATCATTGTAATTAATATATGAGATTGGATTATCGACAAAGAAATGTGTATTTTTTTTTTTTTTTTTTTTTTGGTACTAATTTAGATGTAAATGTTTGTATAAAATAATTCTGAAATTCTCACAAGTTGAAAACTTAAAAGAAGTCTAACCCAATAATAATAATAATAATATATTTGGATATAAAGGTAGGTCATTGCCTTGACATTCATATATATAGTAATGAAAAGCATATGAATATATATATATATATATATATATATATAATTTGAGCTAGAGAAAAGAAGGTAATTTGCTAATCATCATTCAAACATTCTGTGACTTTGCATTCCACCTAGAAAGGGTGATACAATTCTTCAAAATCAATCAATGATATGTCTTCCTTCTAATGGAAAATCTATTTCTTAGGTAGAGCTTATGGGAATTACATTCAAGATTGAATAAGAAGTTGAAAGAAAAAAGAGAAATTGACGAATTCTTATTGCTTTTCCAAACAAAAAAAAAAAAAAAAACACGAGAGGGAGGAACATATTTTTGCCCTATTAAAAATTACAGAAATTAAAGGTTCAATTTGGCATCATTTTTGTTTTTTATGTTTTCGAAAACAAAAACGATGAAGATTTCAAAATTAAACTTCTCTTTCATATTATTCTATTTATGCATAAAAGCATTTTAGAATATTCAATTTGGTGTTTTCTAAAAGGTAAATTAATTTAAAAATATTTCTTGAAAACATTTTTTAGAAATAATTAATTTACCAAACCAAGTTTCGTTTTTTCTTCAAAAATTTAAAACCAAAAATGCACCAAAGAGGCCAACTTTTCTCCTAAAGGCAGTAAATTTCATCAAGGATCCTCTAGAATTTTTTTTTCCTAAAGTTTCTTAAAGTGGTGTATTGTGTGGTTGAGATTTAATTTAGCATTAAATTTCAACCACACAATACACCACTCTAGAAAACTTTAGAAAAAAAAAACTCTAGAGGATCCTTGCTCAGTAAATTTACTTTTACCCTTTGTTAATATTTCTATCACTATGATTAGCTAGGATTGTGTCATATAATTGTGGTAGAATAGATTATTTTTGTTTAATGGTTTTAGGATTAGCATGAATTTATAGTGTAATGTGAGGAGTGAGGTGTAAAGAGAGTCTCTCACCTAAAGGAAAGTGGGGATGTGATTGGTACAAGACAAGGACATATACCTCATCTTTTGGCCTTCTCAAGGAGCTTTGCTAAATGTTATAAAAATAAATAAATAAATAAATAAGAAAATCTACCTTCAATAGCCTATCTTTCAAGAATTGTTTGATTCGTTGAAATAATTTTAAATAGAAATAAAATAATTATTCTTTAACTTCCTCATATAATAACTATTTTTTAAAATTAGTTAATGATAGCTTTTTTTGGAATGGACATTTGTTTTCTTTTTACAAGTTTTAATAAGTTATTTTAGTCAAAAAGTCACTATTAAAAAATTAACTATTGTCTGTCTGCTTTTATGCACGTCTTTTCATTAAAAGCTAACTAAAATAACTAGTTTTCAAAATAACACACAAAACTACATATTCTAACAAAATGAATAATTTATTCTAACTTCTATTCTAATGAACTAAACAATATACGAATCTTAGTCATGCAATGCATATTTAGTACATCCCACAATGGACTCAAATCATGTAAAGAGAGAAAGAAACTAGAAATTTGTTTTCGTCTGAAATCTCTTTAGCAGTAAAAGCATATTATTGAGCTAAGAAAGTGAAACCATTATGCATTATATGGACCCAAGAATTTACTATTAGAAGCATTGTTGTCTAATTATAACTTTGATTATTAGTGTTCGAAAAAAAGGAATTCTCCTTGTTTTTTGATATTAACTGGTTTCAAAATAGATTATTGTCGTAATTCATATGTATACAACCTGGGCCCTTAGACCGCTGGGGCGGCTTAAAAAGGCCCAAGCTTATGACTTAGACATTCCAACGAACAATAGGAAAGGTTAGGTCCGCTAGAGTAGGATGAGCATAGTAACCCACCTTGGAGGTTAGAGGGTTGACCTAATTGAGCTAATCGGAAAGACTTGCGCTGATCTGATCCTACTATCATGGTCGGCTAGTCAGGAAGGTTCATCATCCTAACCTAAATGAGAGCACGAGGTTTATGATTAGTGGGATAAGGACATGTGGCACGATATAGGGTGGTCCTCTCCATTTGCAACCGTCCCTAGATAGCCGAACGATATATCACATAGCCTTAACTAACTGGAATGATGGTAGACCATATGGCATTCCCTAATTGAAGGAAAGAATAACAGAGTTATTCTCTTCACGTGGAGCGTAACCGTAAGACACAAGTCTGTTACGTCCCGAAATAAATGCAATATACCATCCAAAACCATAAATAAATAACATTGTGAATCAGAGTATAGTGTCCTTCTATTACATGAGATTTGATTGTACAAAAGGGTGATGATGTGATAAAAGCTAAACAAGTAATTATATGCCCTAAGGGCTTACATCTTTCCAAGTCAAGGCTTGGGTACAACAAAAGTGAGTCATAAGCTCAATATAAATAAAATCCTAGGCTTGTACAAAAATTAAATACAAAATAACAAAAATTGAGCACTCAGCTCCACAGTCCTCCCAAGCTAAGTCCTTAGTGGAGGCATATCACCAACACATAAAAATGGTTTCCCCAAATAGAGTGACCCAAAGCCCAGTAAAAATAATCTAACACAATATATGAATCTTAACAAAAATATAAGTGCGATATGTACATACAATGTCTAAGATATAATCATTTATAACTCTTTTGCAAAATCATATTATGTCGAACTTATATCTCGATCTATTTTATCTCCATTCATGAGTCATTTTCATTGTATTCAGACAACCAAACTGAGAATACAACTCAGTGGGTCTCTAACCAATACAGCTATCATACAAACACTTCTATTTTCCATTTTACGGATATTTTGTCAGTGGGAATCGACACCCATGTATATTCGTGGTTTTTGGAATTTTCACCCTAGACACTTCAGCCAACTTAATTCAATAAAGTACATCCATTTTCTTCTCCTAAACATGGAGTACAATCCCTTTCTTCTCACAAACATCATACATTTACAATGTATTAACGATGTGACAACACATAATGCAAATAGATGAGAAATTAGTTTCAATTCACCTAATTCTCATGCAATTTCTACAACAATCATAGCTATCCTCCACCGATAGCCTAAAACAAATATTTCTAAACAAATATACAATCTCCAAGGCAGATAAATTATCCAAATTTCATAGGTGAGTGATAACACATATCTAACTCCATCATTTATATAAATATCCATCCAATTTCACATTTTCAATACCAATTTTATTTATTTATACAAAATAAATATTTGAGACATTTTGGGACAAACCCCCATTTCTTTCCAAAATCCAACCCAAGTATCAAAATCAACAATTTTATTACAACACAACCTCATATTTACTTTCATAACCATTTTCAATACATCCATTTGTAAACCCTTCTTTTGAAATTAAACCAAAACCTTAGGTTTATTCAAAATCTCCCAAAATCACAATATTGTTTATACAAAACAAATAACTAAGTTAAAAATCATAGAAAAGTATAGAAAATATGTACCTCAAAGCTAGAAGACAAGCAAAGTAGGAAAGAAACTCGGATGAAGCCGAAACCCAACTCTATTAAGATGAAAACATAGCCCTTGAAACGCTTTACTTTTTTAACAAAGACATACGGGTAGAGAAACCACTAAATCTAGGTGAAAATATAGAGAGAGAGGGAGCTTTAGAGAGAGGAGCTCCAGATCTAGGGTTTTTAGAAAGCTTAGAGAGAAAGAGATAAGAAAAAGTGATATAAAAAATGATTCTTAATGACTGATATATGCACAGTACAAGAAGTGGCGCTCGAACGTCAGACACAATAAGTTATTCCGCTCGAGCACAAGAATTAACGCTCGAGCGCAAAATACACACTTCTAGTAGTTTGCCAAACAGCAAACCAAAACTCGAGCACAAGAAAGACCGCTTGAGTCGAGACTGCTCGAGCGCAGAAAGCACTACTTGAGCGTAGAATACACTCTCCCAGTAGTTTTACAGACCTGCAAAAGTATGGAGAGTTCACAAATCCCGCTCAAGCGCAAGAAGTGACGCTCGAGCAGATGAGTAAAATTATGGGCAACAAAAGTTTGAAAACCAAGCAACCAACCTGTTCCAAACACAAACACTACAATCTAATAGCCAAATTCAAGGAAATATAAGGAAAGTAAGACATGAACAACAATACGAAAACCATGAAACCCGAGTCCATAATACAAAATGGGTCGGGTCTAAACCAGAATCGCTATAAAATCTATACATGCACTGTCGCACCCTGGATTTCCAAGATCCGCCCAATGTAAATAATAAATTAAAGGAAATAATAAGCTAAATAAAATGATATCTCTCATGTAAATGGATATAATAATGTCATACATTACATGAGTTCTTCCGGTTACACATACCCTACAATTAACATCAAGGTGTGGTGAATGTTCTGTACGTAAAAACAAACAGTGATATCATACATAATTGAAATGCCCATAGGCTTACATTAAATACAAGGGTACAACCCTTACAAGCATGACACTCGGCCCACAAAACAAATGGCCCAAGGCCTACAAATAGTAGAGCAATCTCACTCAGCTCAAACACACATCCGATGCCTCATCTCCATGTCTGAGCATGTTGTTAACTCCTGAAAAAGATTTCAGTCACATAGAGTGAGCATAAAGTCTAGTAAAAAACATTTCAAAAGTCAATACAACCCAGGGTTCAAACCACAATTAATATCTTTGCTCCAAAACAGAAAACAGAGCAGTAAAAACACACACTGGGAATCTTTAGGTACATATCTGCCAGTAGGCTATAAAAGCACCACCAAAGCCACTTTACCAGCAACTAACCAGAAGGAAGGCATCCTAACCGCGCAAATTTCTAGACTTTCACCAAAGACACAAAGGCCAACTTAATTAATCACAACCACACCTCCTAACTAGATTCACTGCGGTATTCACCCTTTTTCTCAAAATGATACAAGTGTTCTAAAAAATAACCTTTTAAAAACTTACTGTTTCAAGTTCCCAAATCCATGACATGTACAATGAGATGTATGATTTTATGAGTAGCTCAAATTTATAACACACGACAATGATATCCTCTACTGATAGCCAAAATAGTTATCTCTAGTATAGTTATTAAAAGATAACAACATGGATACAAAATCCAATGTACAACCACATTCCGAAAGCCTCTATGATTTCCCAACATTTGAATAATTAATATTCAACACTCCTCAAGAGTTCCACAAGTCTCAACATTCCAAATCCAAAATTCCAAAAAATTTTTATAGTTTTCTCAACAAACTCAACATTTCAAAAGAGTAATCAATACTTTATTTCTAAAAGTTTCATAAGAATTCCTAACCAAATCCTAAATCTTAAACAAAACAAATCATTTCTCAATGATCCCACAACTCCCAAAACCTTAACATTTAGGGTTTTTCACAAATTGGGACTTTCCCATTTATAGACACCCACATGCAATTTTATATAAGGAAAATAATTTTAATAGCAAGATTATAGATAATCAAACCCCCAATTCAACCAAACCCTCAACCCTCAAATCATGATTTCCAAATTCAACTACAACAACAACAACAACAACACAACATAACCACAAAATGATTCTTTGTACCAAAAATACTACAAATATACTATCAAACTCATATTGAGTAAATGAAATAGAACCCTATCTCTTAAAAAGGAGAGGTTGAAAAGGAGAGGAGAAGGTAGGAGCAACATTCGATACCCGAATCAAAATGTCGCCGAGATTAAATTGAAACCCTCACCAAGCTCTCCAATAACCATGTTTGGGTTTGGAGGTCAAACCCAAGTGTAAACACTCCGAAATCAAGGTTGAAGCCCAAGCAATTAAGGATAAATCGCTTCGAGTGAGAAAATGGAAAGGAACAAAATTCTGATATTTTTGTACACTGAATAGTCTTTTATAGACAACATATCGCAGTCGCGAGCTTACCATTGTGGGCACTATAGACACAATCATGGCTGCAGTCCTAAACTTCGTGGGTGCGACCATGCAGGTCACTAGCCATTATCGTAGGCCACACAACTTCTCCAGGCCAACAGACCTGAAGGTTGGTTTTGGTCGTGACCCTTCACAAGCGCGACTAACCACACTCTTACATAACGAGCGCGATGTCCATAATCATGGAAGTGATCAACCTAGCACAGGTTCTACTCGTGGTTTTCCTTGGGACAGTTCTAAGGCATCAACAAGGGTCACAACCAAGGGAAATGAAGGAAAAGAAATACATGAAAGTAATAACAACACGACCTATGCATTCACAAGCCCAGAAGCTAAAAGGGGCATCCATACAAACGGGTTCAAGTCAGGTTTTAGAATCGGACACTACATACACATCCAACCACACTATAAAGGTATGCTATCTATTCTACTATAATCCTCTCCATTGTTATCTTCCTTAAGTACAATTCTAATTTGATCATTAGAGGGCTCTTCAAAATGACACCCACTATTATACTCTTAGGACCTGTTTGATTAGGCAAATTATAACGTAAGATTGAGATTATTAATCTAGGAGACTCACATTCCAGTATTTGGTTGCAATTTTTATTATTCGAATTAAATTCCAAGAGACATTTTATATATCCAACAAAATTTGTGAACTTTTTAATCTTACAATTCATTGCAAAACAAATGTGGACAAGAGAGGGTTATTTATCCCATTAATTCAGTTAGATAACCAATCCTACACTAATCCATGAATTGTTAATCCCCTCACTATTAATCTTACTAACCAAATAGGGCCTTAAGAGTTTGTTTTCAGGTTATCAACTAAAATCCCAATTTTTGCTGCAGTTGCGTTCTTCTATGCAAGAAGAAGACTTAGAAAGAACAAAGAGGTTTGGAAGATCAACCCATCATTTCCAAAGCCTAAATCATTTCCATGTCTCACCCAGACCTTGGACCATTTATTTTCTGGTTACTATTATGTCCCTTTTAAGATGAAAAGTAAGTGATTTTGAACTTTAACAAAAGCAAAATTGTTTGAAATCATACCAACTTTTATATGCCTACATAGATGAATGCTAGAGTTTTGAATTGATTTGGGGTCTCTTTGGTTGTTTCAATTTGAGCAATTTACAATTAGTATATTCACAAATTTTAAATTTATGTGTTTGGTAATTGTGAAAAAGAAACACCTCAAAAATATTCAAATCTTTTTTTTTTTCAAAAAAAATAAATTTGTTAATTTCTTTTACGACATGGAGTCAACTAATAAAAAATTTTGATATTTAAAATATTTTCCTTTAAATGTTTACACAAATTTCAAATAACCAATTTAGAAAAAAGAAAAAAAAGAAAAGAAAAGGGTAAATGAATAAATAGAAGTTAATTTTTTTTTTTCATTTTTTTTTTCTTTTCTCTTCATAAATTCTTTTACAAATATAAAATCCAAACACACTCTAAAACTCCAATAATACGAATACAATCATCTCAACTCTATTGTCACCATTCACTAGCAACGCTTAGTGGCTTCACATTTATCACGTCCGTCTTCATTCGACATCATTCACTCCATGAATCCAAAATTTTTCTTTTCCATTAAAACTCTTGTATCTATGATTATATGATGACTTATTATGTTATTTTATTGACTAGGATGGCATGTTCTTGCATATCTATGGGCATTACTTTCCACGATTTGTTGCAAATTAATTTTTGTAACATTGAAATGTTTGAAAAAGTATTCAAGGATAGCTCAAATAAATATAGTTAGTGAGTGATTTTTCTATGTCACCAAGGTAAATAGAGACTATCCAATTATGGGTTTATTATACTTTCTACTCTTTAATTATCGTCAAATTATTTATTTAGGCCTCATTTGACAAGTGGTTGTTTTAGCCTAAAAGCCAAAAACTTACTAAAAAAGACAAAAAGCCAATAACTTATACCAAAAAGTCAAATATTCCTTTTTCTCTCTACTTTTTGCACATCTTTTCGTAAAAAGTCAAAAAGTCATCCCAAACATACTAATTTTTTTTACCTCATATTTTAGCCAAAAAATTAAAAAGTTACTAAAATAGCATGTTCCCATACGAGACCTTAATCTTTCAACTATCGATTGAGTCTTTTAAATCTCTAAAATATATAAATCAAAATTTATTTAGTTCTTAAACTATCGATTGAATATATTAAATCTCTGAAGTATTTAATTCAAACATATTTAGTCATTCAAAGAATTACAAAAAATAAAATAAAAGCCCATAAGTATTATAAATTAATAAAAAAAACTCTACCTAGTTAAAATTTATTTAAAAGAATCTTAAATTTTGTTTTGTCTTCTACAATGGCTACTTGCTTGCTTTTATATAGTATCATAGATTTTGTCTACAATTTCTAATTTATTGTCTTTAAGTTTTTCGTTAAGTTCTTTTTATAACTTAATTAATGTATTATTTTGTTCTATTTATTATTTGTATCGAGGTGTTATTATTTAAATTATCTGATTCTATTTCTTCAATATATCTAATAATACTAGTGTAATTTTATTGACAAGATTGAGAAATCAAACTCTAATACTAATTTAAACACAAAACAAAACAAAACACTTTTTAAAGACAAAAGGAATTTAAGATTTTCTGAAATAAAATCTTAACTAATAAGTGGGGTCTTTTTCTAATCTATAATACTTATGAGCTTATATTTTATTTTTGTAATTCTTTTAGAAACTAACTAGGTTTGAATTAAGGAAGCAGCTTGCCTTCAGTCCGAGATCAGACTGGACAGTGCTGTTCGGCCCTTGGGAGAACACCACGAGTCCAGTTTTGGTAATCATATGCCTGTAAAAATCACATTGATCGGATATCGATAGCTATTCATCGAATCAATTTTTTTTCAACAATTAATTTGTTCACCGTCTATTTTTTTTTTTTATACAAAACTGATTTGATCACATAGCTATCGATATCCAATCAACGTGATTTTTTTACAGACACATAGCACTCGACGAGTTCTACACATTGAATGATTCAGATTATCAAAACAGGACCCGTGGTAGGCCCCTACAGGCCGAATAGTACCGTCCAGTCCGATCTCGAACTAGAGGCAAGTTGCTCCCTTAAATTAAATACTTTAAGGACTTGACTGATTCAATCAATAGTTTAGGGACTTAACAGAGTTTGATTTATATACTTTAAGGACTTAGTATAGTCAATCGATAGTTTAGGAACTAAATAAATAATTTAGCGATAGTTCAGGACAAAAAGTGTAATAAACCCTATATAATTAATTAGCTGTGTGCGGCACAGATGTATTTAGAATAATATAACCTTTTTTATTGATTTGTATATGATATTAGAATAAAATTCAATGAATTACAATGATAATACAAATTACAATATATAACACAAT
Organism: Camellia japonica; assembly: GCA_030407325.1. NCBI lineage: Eukaryota > Viridiplantae > Streptophyta > Magnoliopsida > Ericales > Theaceae > Camellia > Camellia japonica. The sequence continues at coordinate 146,738,791 of JAPPVO010000059.1, forward strand.
GTAGCAATCTGATATGCCTTAACTTGACATTAAAAAATTTACAACAATTAAATTACACGAGTATATCATTTTACAATTATTTTCCCAGAATAATTACAAAAAAAGGGGGGGGGGGGGGGGTTTTATATGCTAGGCATGTGTTTCTTCTGCCCATGATATCGGCTGCACAGAATCTCTATATATCATTGAATATTTCTGTTATAGTTCTATATATCTTTTAGATCTTATTTTGGTACAGTGAATTTGGACATAATTAAACTACTTAGCTAAGATCAGCTGATCAAGAATGAACTGAAATGTTGATGATGATGATGATGATATTAAATTGCTTATTGTCAAAGCTGTACATTCTTGGTCTGATTTTAACGAACAGAGAGCCAACATGAGCATGTAGTTGATATTTCATGAGAATATAAATGTGTATATAAATATTATTGAGAAATTCTACCAAACACATTGCTAAAATATTGAATATTGCATCGTATGTTCTTTTACTACAGCACAATGATTTATAACATAATAACGTAAATTCATAACTTTACTCATCATAAAAATTTAGAACTTCATAATCGTATGGTTCGTAACTACACTTGAGGGTGGGCATGGTATGGAGGGGGGCATTTCTCGATTTTTTTTTATTGGCAAAAGTCTGTTATTAGTTGTTAGATTAACATATATGGAAATTAGTCTTTCCACCTTTATAAAGCACCAAGTGTTTGTCTCTTAATTCAACTCTCTCTTAAGTGAGTTAAATCCATGACCTTCCCATTGGGACTAAGCCTTTAAAAGAGTTACAGTGATCAACTAGACTAATCCTAGTTAGTTAGCCATTTCCTGGTTAGAAAAAACTATATACTTCCAAGAATATGTTATTATGCATAACATGTTCACAAAATATTACTTTCAAACTAGTCAAACACCGATCAATATATCATTACATTTCAAATAAAAAAATTTAGAACTAATTATACCACTATTCTATAAAAGAGCACGATGCATGAAGTAACAAATTACATATTTATGTATATATCTAAATAGATTGGTTCAGTTTTAAATCAAAATTATAACTATAAAATCATAGATAAATCATAAAACATGATTCACATATTTTGAAAACTAGAACCGAACTGTATATTGCGAAAATTAAATAAAATCGTATAATTTAATATGAATTGAAACAATTTATGATTTTTCGGATTTTCTTGCTAACCCTAACTACACCAAAATAGTTCTTAAGTAACACCACAAGAAATTAGATTGAAGCAGTTGGAACATAGCAAAAATTCTTGGAAGAAAAGAATGGAACAGAGGATCAGAGCTGGTGGATGGCAACTAGTTTTGTATGGGAAAAGAAGACAAGATCAGAGGGTTGGAGTTCAGAAGGATAGAAAGGGTGTCATTACGATGCTTATGGATAATCTTCCATGATCAATGAATCCAATAGGTTTGTTCCTCTTATTTTCCAAGTTCGGGGTAGTTCAAGATGTATTTATCCCAAACAAGACCAGGAAGTCTACAAGATCAAGGTTTGGGTTTGTTAGATATGATTGTCCAATGGCAGCTAAAGTAGCAATCCAAAAAGCTAATGGTCTATGGTGCGACGACAAGGAATTTCATCTGAAGAAAGCAGCCTTTGAGAAGGTAAGAAGTAATATGAAGGTAGGGGTGGAACCAAAAAAAGTGGTTACTAGTAGTGATAAACCGAGTGGTTATGTGGAAAGAAATTATGGCGAGGCAGATAAGGAGATAATGGATCACCGATCATACGCAGAAGCCTTGGTTCATGGAAACAAATAAGGGAATAAAGGACATGTCATCTTGGGAGTGGAATCAGGAAACGGATGGCTGTATGATAGTGTTATCATCCAATTGAAAAGTTATTATGCGTTCTCTGACTTCCATGCTAGTGTCCTTCAAATTGGTTCCAAGGATGTTGTAGTCAGAAAATGAGGGGGAAAGATGGTCGTAGTGTCGTTTTCGTCGGCGGAGGACATGAATTCTCAACTGGTCCTCTTGGAAGATTGCTTAAAAGAATGGTGTGTGTCAGTAACAAAGTGGAGGAGGAGGTATATTTAGCTCCAAAAAGGGTTGTGTGGCTTTGTTGTTATGGGGTGCCCCTGAATATGTAGAGCAATGATACATTTATGAAGATAGGCCAGTTGTAAGGAGAAGTAATTCGAATGGATGATGATACATCTAACCAGGTGTCCTTTCATTGCGAAAGGATAAAAATAGCAACAAGCGTAATGTATTCCATTAACAAAGTAGTTCACATCAAATGTAATGATATGATGTATCCAGTTAGAGTGTGCAAAGAGCATGTGATGGTCATGAAAGTAATGGGTGAACTATGTAAGGATAGGTCATCTCAGATAAAGGAAGATCTATGCAGTGCTATAGGGATGGCCAGCCATGATGCTGGGCATGGAAAGCACTCGAACAATGAGGATGCTGAGGTGGATGATTCAGTACAAAATGAGCTGGACACTTACATTGATGTGGCAAGATCAACCAGGGATGAGTTGGCAGCCAATGCACCTGTGATGGAGGAGTTGATCTCTAATGATTGTTCTACATTTGTGACAACCCTTACTACTGTTTACTGATAAGACCACTGCTTACTGCTAAACTGTGACTGAACTGGATAAGTAAATGATTAGACTGAAATTTCGAATTAATTGCATGAATATATTGTGTTATTTGCATTTCTATCTGTTGACTGTTAAATTATCTGTTCATGTTTCATGCTTTAAACTGCAAATTGAAGGCCTTATTGGCGGCCGAATCTGAAATTGATTGATGTTTTGTGCTAATTAGAATTAATGTGATTTTATGGTGTATTTATCTGAAATGTGATTTGGTATGATTTAATTAGATTAAAATAAGCTTTATCCCACAAGTTGCATTATTTACAACCTTGCCCTATTAGTGAACCACTACACCAAACATTTTGAGGCTTGGTTTATTTCATCTTGGCATCATTTTGATCATCTCATTTTGAGACCCTTAACCGACCAAGAGAGAAGAGAGGAGAGAGTGAGAGAATTTGAGTTCCATCTTGTGAATTGCTTGGTGAATTAAAGAGATTGAAGGTTGATTTCATAATTGAGCTTCCTACACTTGATAATCAACGTCTAAGGTAGAAAATCCACCTTCTTAAACTTGTCTTTGAGTTAGCTCTTGCTTGATTCTTGTTATATCAAAGATTCGAGCCAAAATTAGCTTAATACATTGAATTGAGTAGGAATTCATGTATGCATGTTGCCATTCTTGAGTTTTGAGGATTTTTGTCCATGAAATTGTACATGCATGTTCATATTATAGTTCTAGTTCATGAATTCCTCATGTTTTTTTGAAAGGATTGGCTCATTTGAGCAAGTGATTAAAGCTTTGAATTAGTTTAAATTCATGCATGTTATGTTTTATATCATGTTCATGAGATTGGTTTGAAATTGTGTTTAATTAAACTACCCTTGGGCTTTGATTTCTCAAATTGAGCTTTGAAACATGTTATACTATGAGTTTATAAGTGTTTTCTAGAAAATTAGCCCAAGAGGATCGAATTTGGTGCATTGAAACTTGGTTTTGAGCTTGAGGTTCAAATCCGGAATTTCCAGAATTTGGACTCACGCTCGAGCGAGGAAATTGGCGCTCGAGCGTGAAATGCGTGCTCCCAGCACTTTGCATTGTTTTATAGTCCGCCCGAGCGGGGAAATGCACGCTCGAGCGGGGACATGTGTCACACGCTCGAGCGGGTGTCGAGCGCCCATCGAGCATGATTTTCACACATCCAGTACTTTTACCATGTTTTGCAGTCCGCTCGAGCGGGGAAAGCCACGCTCGAGCGGGACCCTGTTTTTCTGAAAATTCTGAAAATGTTTTTAAAGTGCATCTTTGCATCCTCTTTCTATCCTAGCCATTCCTAGGGCATGCTTAAGGCATCTTAAGGAGGATATTGATGTAGAACCACACCGAGACAAATTAGGGATTAAGTTATTATTTTTCCCAACTATGTAGCTTAGTGTGTGTGTTCACTCTGTAACTGTGTGGGGTTGGCATCCGGAGACACTCTAGCTTATCTGTAGCCCATAACTCTGTGAGTAACAATGTTGTAAAGATATGTTCAAAAATGATTATCTTCTGAACAATGGAACTGTCACGCCCCAAATCCGCCCCTAAAAGTTTGGGCATGACCATTTCAGAAACGGACACTTAACCTGTTTTATATCTATATATATGGGGCCTGAACGGAAGCACTAAATATCAAAATTTGACACTGGAAACAAACTCCATCGAGCTACTACTATCATGCCAGGATCACAAACTTTTAACAAACAAATAAAATCTAAAACATACACCTGAACATCAGTTATATACATACATATATACAGACCCAGCCCTATTATTGGGCATATACAAAAACATGAGAGCTATATACATCACTCTTAGATAGACATTCAAAAAGCAAGCCAACATCTTATCAGCTTAACAAAATCAATGGTTGTGTATAGTGCCTGGACACACGAAGGTTGACAAAAGAAAGCGGCGTCATGGCTGGGACTGACCATCTGATTGGTGACCTACAGAAACAGACATAACAGAGAGTGAGCCGGGCTCAGTGAATAGTAATACATAAATAAAACGATGCTTAACTTGAAACATAACACAGAGCAATGCATATAAAGATGTAGAGTTCACATAGTTAGTCTGATTCTGTGCTAAGTACATAACGGCCTTAGGTTCAATCTTGCAACATAAACATGGTGGCTATAAGCCCTTGAAACATAGTGGCACGAGGCCCTTGAAACATGTGGCACGAGGCCCTTGAAACATGGCATAAAGCCCTTGTAGCATATTTAAACTTGTAACATATACTTGAAACATACTTGAACATACTTGAACTTGTAACATACTGGAAACATGCCTGAAACATACTTGAACATCATTCATTAATTCAAACGGAACATATCATAACTAGTGCATTTCTTGTTGTATCATGTCATTATCGTACGCTTAATAATGAGAGACTAATTCACATTCTCATGAGGGTCACACAATGATGCTAAACTTTGCACTTATATCGTAGATTCTGAATAACTTCCACTTTATAAGCAACATAGCAAAATAACTTCAATTCATATGGATACACATAGTTACTCTTATATTTACTCGGAATCCATTCTTCAAGAATGAACATAAATTCTTTTGGGTAAATGACTTACTTTACGTGTTCTATTAATCAATAGCATACACCTTTGTTTAATCATTCTTATATGTTAACATAGTTGCCTTGCCTTGTAATTAACAGAGTCCTAATGGTAACCGTTACATCATTCCCATGAGTTGACATAATTAACGTAAAGTTAACAGGACATTCCTGATAATTAGTAACGAAAAGTAAGCACATTTTCATTAGATTACAGATGACTTTATCGGTTTCACAATTTCACAGTTCGGCCCTTGGCCTGAGAGGTTCTCACATTCACAATAGCCTTTGGGTTTCATAGATTCACAACTTATCACATCGGCCTTCGGCCCTTTGGATTCACAAGTTCACAAGTTTGGCCCTTGGCCTCATAGCTTCATAAGCCACAAGTCGGCCCTTGGCCACATAGGTTTGATCTTCACAAATGGCCCTTGGTCACATAACTTCATATTTCACAAATGGCCCTTGGCCACATAACTTCATATTTCACAAATGGCCCTTGGCCACATAGATTCATAATTCACAAATGGCCCTTGGCCACATAGATTCATAATTCACAAATCTTTTGATGTTCCCATAATTTCACAATGTTTCTCACATAGCATACATAACTTCACAACTTCTTTGATGTTTCCATGAGTTCACAATGTTTCTTACATAGCATACATAGCATACATGTCAACATAATTCTTGCGACGAAGATCATAACGTCAATAACAATAATTATTAACGGTTAAAGGTACATCGAAGTACTACTACTCACAGCGTTCAAGTGCTTGGTCCGCCCCTGTAGCTGACCCTACACAATTCACGTAATTCAAACATCATTTATCATAGTACATCACCATTCAATTCAACATTATTCAACACAACATAACTTCAACAAAAGTCAACATTTAGTTCATCAACACCATTTGTAATTTAACATAATTCAAAATAAATCCTTGAATCCCATTTCAACATTCCAAAACCAAGTTCATATCATTCATACCATTAATAGATTATTTCCCCAATTTTCCCTTCACATGATAGCATGAATTCCAATATTCATAACAAAGTTCATTCGCAAATTTTAAACATAATTTTCAAACATTTCCAAATTCTAATTAAACTTGAACACATATAATTCAATACCTCAATTTCATTATTCTACTTACAATTTGGGCCAAATCATTGGGTATCATCGTTAATCAACCTAGGGTTTCAAGAAAAATGAGGATTTTTAACAAAAATTCACACTTCTTAAATCACCACCTTTAATTCCAATTTTCCCAATGATTCTACATCTAGGATTCACAATTCATCATTTTAACCCACCAATTTAACTTCCAACATCTCAAACTCTAAACCCCCAAATCTCATAATATACCCTAGATGATAAAAATGAAGATTTTTGCATTAATATACTGAAGTTACCATAAATCTATCCATAGATGTAAGTATTGAGGAGATCTAGAACCCCTACCTCGAAGAACAAACAAAGGAGCGAGCTTGGATGAGATTCCACCTCAATTTCAAAATTCAATCGGTTGGAAATGTTGACCCTTTCTTGTTCTCCATCCTTGATACAAGATCCATGGAGGATTTGTTGATAAAAGTGGAGAAATCAAGGTTTTGGAAGCTAGGGTTTCGAACATGGAAGAGGGAGAAGAAGAGAGGAAAAGAAATTGCAAGAAATGTCCAAAAATCCCATTTTTGAGCTGCTGTCCCGAACAGACCGCACGTGCGGCGCTATTCCCCGCACGTGCGGCTCTGCTTCCAGCACAGATGTAAAAACTTCAAACGGGTATAACTCTCTCATCGGACTCCGTTCTAGGTCGTTCTTGTGTCCAAATTGAAGCCCCGGAAATAAGCTTTCCAATGGTTCTAACCTCACATTCAAATTCAAAGTGTGGAAAAAGAAAAGGACAAATGAATGACGGCTGATCGTAGGTTAACTATTCGAATTAAATTCGTTGGTCCAATCTTACTTTACCATCATACCACCACCTCAAATAATACCCCAAAATAAGGTAAGAACATTCCAAATACACTATTAAGAATGTCAAAAATGAGCCCATGCTCGAGCGGAGGGTAAAAAATTTCAAGCCGATACAATAAAGGTCGCCATAACTCAGCAGATAATTCTTTAATTCCGATAGATATAGTTGAATTAAAACACATTAATCCCTAATTAAATAAGGATGACTTTCTATACGCATTTTGGGGTCATTACAAGAACTGTACTGTTTTCTGAAATGATACTGTTACTGAATGAATGATGTCCTAATTGTGAACTGTATTGTGGCATCCTTAGCAACCTACTGTTACTTTACTGTACTACTACTGTCACAGAGATCTCTGTCGGTTCCCATGTTGGAACCACTACTGTTTACTGATATGATGGCCATCAACTGATTGTTCGGTCTATTAAGACCTACTGTACTGTTTTGCTATTGGATGTACTACATATGATTATTATAGTTTCTGAATGACTGTTATGGCCTGAAATATGAGCCATAAACTGAATGACTGATATACTGTTTAAATGACTGTTTCCAATACTGAAAGGACATTCATTCTTAACCTCTTTACGCATATGTTATTCACTGGGCTTTAGCTCACTGCTCATATATATATGTAGGTGTACAGGCACCAAACCGTTGCTAGGAGCGTCGGGATAAACTCCAGTTTTGTCAAGCCAACCACTGTGCCTCACAGAGAGGTTCCAAGTCCTTCAAGCTAGGGCTTTTGGGGTGTTTTAGATTTCCTCTTTTTGTATCTGGTTTTGTAATACTGTATAGACTGAATGATGTTTTACCGTACTATTCTAATAGGGATTAGGTCCCTGTCCTGGATGACTGTATATGGATGTATATGTACTGTTTATGTGTATATGTATGAAAGGTCTTTTTGCATATAGAATGTCACAGCTCATTGGACGTCTTCTATTTACTGTTTTGGCTTCAGCCAGCCCCTGTACTCTGTATTACTGTTTTACTGTTAAGCAGGCCTTCGATAATCTCGGATTACTGGCCGGTTACGGTGCTAAACCCATAGGGGCAGGTTTGGGTCGTGACAACATCGGTAGCGGAAGAGTTGGTGGACGTTGCTTCAGGAAGGCGATAAATAGTTAAAGTAGGTGTAGGAGTAACTCCTGGAGTTTTGTTTACTGCTCAAGGTCATAATGAAAGAAGTGGGAATGAGGACGGGAATGGACATGTTAATGGGTATATGAGAAGTTTGAGTGGAAATGGGCTGGATAAATGTGGTATATCATTGGAAGTGGACTTAGGTGAAGCCCACTATAGTGGGTTGCCATTGGGCCCATTGTCAATGGAAATCTTTTAAGAGGTGTGGGCTTGGATAAGATGGGGTCTCAGGCCCATGGGAATAGGTCAATACCATCACCAATGCCTTACACTGTTGTCCAAATAAACACAAGCACGAAAAGGGGTGAGGTGAAGCAAAGGAAAAAGTTGATAAAGAGGAAGGGGACTTCAATTACTAACAGAAATTCGATAGAAATTCAACGGAAAGGTAGTGGAGGTAGACGGGAGAGGATGGGAGGAGCAGTGGTTATGGAAAGTTGGAGCAAAGGTGCTGCACTTAGGGAAAAATTAGAGCTATCATCAAGACCTGTGCCACAAGGGTCGGTAGCAAAATTAGGTTCAAAGGGGAGCACTTTGAGTGTCGACAAGATATTGCAAGATGAGGTTGAGGCAACAATTCACATGGACAAAGCTCTAGGCATCTGTTTCGAAGGTAAGGAGATAAGGTAATTATCAAATTAAAAGATATGGAAGTCAAAGATAAAGATGGGGCAGCACCCAGGGTTACAGAAGCACAAAGTTGAGGTGCTTGAATTATGAGGAACAAGGCGTTAAGTATTATGTTTTAATGAAGTTATTATCATGGAATGTAAGGGGTTTGGGCAAAGCCGAAAAGAGAAGAAAGGTCAGGGGGATAATTAAAGACAGGAAAATTGAGTTTGTTTGCTTCCAAGAGACAAAGTGGTTTGATGTTTCATCATTATTTGTACAATCGTTATGGCCGAATGAGGATATGAAGTATATGGTAGTTGATTCTGTAGGAAGGGCAGGAGGATTGTTGTGCATTTGGAAGTCGTCAATGTTCCAGCTTTCTCAATGCTACAGCACAAGGCACTGTATTATACTCTCAAGGACATTTTTGCCTAATTTTAAATGTGTACTGGTTAATATCCATGCACCAAATGAGGTAAATGAGAGGGGTAAATTTTGGAGTGTATTACATAGATTGAAATCAGTGTTTAGTGATCCCTGGTGTTTAGCTGGTGACTTCAATAAAATTAGGAAAGAAGGGGAAAGAAGGGGATGTTCTAGAAGAGACAAAGGGATGAAGGAGTTCAATCATTTCATTGAAAATTTAGAGCTTATTGACTTACTTATGATGGGTAGGTAATTCACTTGGTGCAATGCTAATGAAGGGGAAAGATGGAGCAGGATTGATAGAGTATTGTTGTCAACTGAGTGGCTGGAAAGGGTTAATTTAAAATTATGGGGTCTGGAGAGAAGTGTGTATGATCATTGTCCACTGTTACTGTTAGAGGATGGGAGGGATTGGGGTCCAAGGCCGTTTCACTTCTTAAATGCTTAGACCCTCCATCCCAAATTCGGAAGTCTTATGAAGAAATCTTGGGAGAAGTCTGCATTTTCTGGATGAGGGCAGGTTTTGTTATAATGAATAAACTCAAGGTGCTTCGTACAGATCTGAAGAAATGGAATGGAGAGGTTTTTGGCAATGTTACTTCTGTATTGAAGTTAGCAGAGGAGGAGCTTCATGCCATTGATTTAGTGGCTGAATCGAGAAGTCTTGAGAAGAATGAGATTCGAAGAAGAAGAGAAGTGAGAAAAGAAGTGTGGACCCTATCTCGGTGAGAAGAATGGATGTGCAAGCAAAAGTCTAGGCTGAATTGGAACCTCCAAAGGGACAAAAACACAAGATTTTTTCATATTGTTGCTATAAGTAGACAGAACAATAATTTGCTGAACTTAATTGAAGTAGATGGGGTGATGCATGAAGACCTATGTAGGGTTAAGCAGGAGGTATTTAACTACTTCAAAAGGAATTTTCTGAAGAGTGGAAATCCAGGCCCAAGCTTAAAGGTCTTTTCAGAACCATTGGGCATGATAAAGTTTCAAATGGGTTAGTGGCCCCATTCTCTGAGGAGGAAATAAGGAGGGCTGTAAAGGAGAGTGACGGCAACAAGGCTCCAGGACCGGATGGGTTCAACATGGCTTGCTTTTAGAAGTGCTAGAAGGTGTTTAAAAGCAATATCCTGTAGTTCTTTAAGGAATTCTATGATAATGGGTGTCTAGCCAAAGGTATTAATAGCTCTTTTATAACATTAATTCCTAAGAAAGATTGTTCGGAGGGTATCTCAGACTATAGGCCAATGAGACTTATTGGTTCTATTTATAAGATGTTATCTAAGGTCTTAGCATCAAGATTCAGAAAGGTGTTAGCAAGGATAGTTGGGGAATCCCAAACTACATTTGTTGGTGGACGGAACATTTTGGATGAGGTGTTAATCTCAAATGAAATTGTGGATTGGTGGAAGAAAAAAAGGCAGAATGGGTTCATTTTGAAACTGGATTTTGAAAAAGCTTACTACTCGGTCAATTGGGAGTGTCTGTTTGCCATGATGTCCAGTTTTGGTTTTCAAAACAAATGGACCAGGTGGATAAAGGAATGTGTAAAATCATCTAGAGTTTCAATCCTTGTGAATGGTTGAGTTTTCTCTAGAAAAAGGTTGAGTTTTATCTAGAAAAAGGACTCAGACAAGGGGATCCACTATCGCCGTTTCTCTTTATCATTGTGGCTGAAGGTCTTAATATGTTATTCCAAAGGGAAAAACAGGTTGGGCTAATCAAAGGAGTGGTTATAGGTACTAGGAGGATTAATGTCACCCATCTACAATTCGCAGATGATACTATTGTGTTCTGTGAGGCTGGTGAGCATGAAATCTTGAATGTCAAAAGAATTTTGAGATGTTTTGAAGTGCTGTCTGGATTAAGGATTAACTTCCATAAGAGTAAGGTTTGTGGAGTGGGAGTGCAGGAGGAGGTGGTGGCTAATTTCGCTGAGAAATTGAACTGTCAAGGTCAAAAGCTGCCTTTTACATATCTTGGGTTACCACTGGGGGCCAGCCCAAAAAAAAAGCTCACATGGTTGCCAGTGATCAATAAATTCATGTCTAAGTTAGCTTCTTAGAAGAGAAAAGTACTTTCTTTTAAGGGAAGGTTAACTATGATCAAGTCGGTGTTAACTTCATTGCCAGTGTATTACTTATCTTTATTTAAAGTACCTATGGATGTAGCTAAGTTGCTGTCACGACCCAAACCCGCCCCTATGGGTTTAGTACCGTAACCGGCCAGTAATCCGAGATTACCGAAGGCCTGCTTAACAATAATACAGTGAAACAGAGTACAGGGGCATGGCGGAAGCCAAAACAGTAAATAAACAATGTCCAATGAGCTGTGACAGTCTGTATGCAAAAAGACTTTTCAAAACATATATACAATCAGTGCAAACAGTATGTACAACATTTACAATCATTCAGAACAGGGACCTAATCCCTATTAAACAGTACAGTACCAGTCTAAACAGTTATTACAAAACAGATACAGAAACAGATGAGGGAAAATTAAAACACCCGTAAGCCATAGCTAGGCAGTTGAGGCACAGTGGTTGGCTTGACAAAAAGGGGAGTCTAACCCACGCTCCTAGCTCCGGTCTGGTGCCTGAACACTTACATATATATATAAGCAGTGAGCTAAAACCCAGTGAATAACATAATGCGTAAAGAGGTTAAGAATGAATGTCCTTGCAGTAATGAAAACAATTCATTAAATCAGTATTTCAGTCGTTCAGTCATAACAGTCATATGTGGTACATCCATTAGCATAGCAGTACAGTAAACAATAGGTCTTAAAAGACCGAACAGTCAATGATGGCCATCATAACAGTAAACAGAAGTTCCAAAATAGGAACTGACAGAGATCTCTGTAACAGTAGCAGTAACAGTAAACAGTAGTTGCCATGGATGCCACAATACAGTTCAGAATAGAGGACAAACATTCAATCAGTAAACAGTATTAGTTCAGAAACAGTATAGTTTAAACAGTCACGTTTGAACATATCTTTACACAATTGTTACTCACAGAGTTCTGTGCTACAGTTAAGCTAGAGCACGTCCCCAGATGCCAACCCTACACAGTTACAGATTGAACACACACTAAGCTACATAGTTGGGAAAATAATAACTTAATCCCTAATTTGCCTCGGTGTGGTTCTACATCTATATCCTCATTAAGATGCCTTAAACTAGACCTAAGAATGCCTAGGATGAAACGAGGATGCACAGATGCACTTTAAAAGCATTTTCAGAATTTTCAGAAAACAAGGGTCCCGCTCGAGCGGACATAGAGACAAAGGTTTCCGCTTGAGCGTAGAATTACCCGCTCGAGCGTACTGCAAAACAGTCAAAAGTGCTGGATGCTCGAAAATCACGCTCGATGGGCGCTCGAGCATAAGACACAAGGTCCCACTCGAGCGTCCAATACCCCGCTCGAGCGGATTGCAAAACACAACAAAATGCTGGGAGCACGATTTTCACGCTCGAGCGCCAGTCACCCCGCTCGAGCGTGAGTTCAAAATCTGGAATTCCCAGATTTGAACTTCAAGCTCAAAATCAAGTTTTAAAATACCAATTTTGATCCTCTTGGGCTAATTTTCCATAAAACACTTCAAAACTCATAGTTTAACATGATTCAAAGCTCAATTGTAAAATCAAAGCCCCAAAGGAAGATCAATCAAACTCAATTTCAAACCAAATTTCATGAACATGGCCTCAATTGGACATGCAAGACTTTAAACAACTTCAAAGCTTCAAATACATGCTCTAATGAGCCAATTTCTTTTCAAAACAAGATGAAATCATGGTCCATTGTAAAAATATGAACATGCATGTACACTTTCATGAAGAACAACATCAAAACTCAAGGATGTAAACATGCATGCATGAAATGAGCTTCCAATCAACATTATAAGCCATATCTTGGCTCCAATCTTCAACAATCCTCTAAATCATGCAAGAAGTACTTCAATTCATAACTAAGAAGGTAAGAGCTCTACCTTATGTCTTCAATTACGAGAATATAAGCTCAAGTTTGCAAATTACTCTTCAATTCCTTCACTTCTACCAAGTTTCTAAGCCAATTAGAGATGAAATCACACTCTCTCCTAACTCTCTCTCTCTCTCTCTCTCTCTAGTTCGGTTGCTCAACAAAATGGCTGATGAAATGTGTTTTGATACAAAGGAATGAGTCTCAAAAGTGCTAAGCTAATGGCCCACTAGTGGTGGCAAAATGGTGAATAAATCAACTCATGCAATTTAGCTTATTTTAATCTAATTTAATCATACTAAATCACATTTCAGATAAATATGTCATAAAATCACATAAATTCTAAGGATCATAGAACATTAATTAATTTCAGATTTGGCCGCCGATAAGGCCTTCAATTTGCAGTTTAAACATCAATACACAAACAGATAATCAAACAGGCGACAGATAGACATACAATTAAACAGATGTACTCAATCAATTCAGTTCCAGATTTCAGTCAGTCAGTTCAGTATTTCAATCAATTCGATTACTAATCATGTTCAGTCTCAGTTTAGCAGTAATCAGTAATCAATCGGTAAACAGTGGTGAGGGTTGTTACAGTTGCTTGATAAAATCCAAGCCAGATTCTTGTGGGGTGATCTTGAAACTAAAAAGAAGCTTCATATGGTGAGGTGGGAGGAGATTACTAAAAAGAAAGGGTGTGGAGGTTTGGGTATTAGAAGGCTGAGGGATGTTAATGAGTGTCTCCTAGCAAAATGGTTGTGGAGATATGGTGGTGTTGATCAAGCATTGTGGAAATAGGTTGTGACTAGTAAGTACAGCAGTTCTGGTGGGAGATGGAGACCTTTTTTGGTGGATGGAATTCAGTGCTCAAGAATATGGGGTGATATTCTTAGTCTTGAATGCAGCAGTCCAAATTTATTTAACTTCTTCATGAAGAATTATGTCATCAAAGTTGGGAATGGGAGGAGAATTAGTTTTTGGGAGGATTATTGGTCATCTAATTGCAGTTTCAGGGATGAGTTTCCCAGGCTATTTGAGATGTCCGATGACAAAGAGGCCAATCTTAAACAGATGATTGATAGGAGACACAGTTCAGATGGGTGGATTTTTAGGTTTAGAAGAGGTCTGAGGGCTTGGGAGGAAGTTGAAATGGGAAGACTTAGAGTATTCTTGTCTACACATGAGCCAATGTTATTAGAAAGAGTTGACTCCTTAGTTTGGAAAGCCTCATCTTCAAGTGTGTTCACTGTAAAATCATTGTGTAGTAGCTATGATGCAGCACAGGGATTGGAGGATGCTAGGTGGATTTGGCAGAATTTCTCTCCACCAAAAGTGCAATTTTTCAGTTGGCTCGCTTGGAAGGGTGGAATCAAATCAAGAGCTTTCCTTCAACGTGTAAGGTGCCTCAGTCAAGACGTTTCAACAGAGTGTGTGTTTTGTGGGTGTGATGTTAAAACAGATTGTCATGTGTTGCTACAGTGCATGTGTACTTGGAAAATTTGGTCAAACATTCTGTCCTAGTGGGGTATGCAGTAAGTAACTCCTAAGAATGCTAGAGGTGTGATGGAGTAGTGGAGAGGGTTCAAATGGGGTAAGCTTGAAACCAAAATTTGGAATGTAATTCCATTTGCAGTGTTATGGTCAATTTAGACTCTAAGGAATGATTGTGTTTTCAATGGAAAACGGCACTGCCTGGTGGAAGTTTGCGAACTGATCAAAACTAGAATTTCCCTGTGGATAAAATCTAATACTAGTCTGTTGAATTACTCTATTCATGATGTGGTTAAGAATCTGCAGCAAGTGCGTAGGTGTTTGGGGGGTAGGGGCGTGTAACCTTGCTATGGTCTGTCTTTGACTTTGAATCTGATGTAGTGTACACCTGTTGTATACTGATATGGTAGTTTTGGTTGGTCTAGCTTAGGGTAGCAGTAAGGTTCTGCTGTTTTTCTTTTTCTTTTATTTTAGTATTGGTTCCTTACCAACTTAGTGGCTGTGCCTGCTCATGGTCAAGCTTTTCCTCGGTGCCAACCTAGTTGAAATTGGGGTAGTTTGCTGTGTTGCTGTTGCACCTCCCTTCTTTATTGATGTAATTTCGCTTGTTATGTCATCAATAAAGTCTTTTTTTGCTTATTAAAAAAAAAAAAAAAGTAACACCTCAAAATTTGTAACTTTTTATTGCATGACACAGTTGATAAAAACCCTTTATAAAGTTAGGTTGTTTATATATAAGAGTTTTAGATATCAAATATTTTAGTCTCTAAAAATGAAATTTTTGTTATAAAAGACATTTGAGGACCAATTTCTATTGTCATGAGGATAGTTGCTAAAAGGTCGTCCCGAAAAATAAAAAATAAGGCTTTTAGTGACAACATTTTAAAAATGTCACTAATAAATACACTTTTAGGGACAAAATAATTTGATCTCAAAATGGTTTATTTTTTTAGACAAAAATTTGGTCTCAAAAGGATAATAATTCATCACTAATGTCCAATTTTTGTTACTAAAATTATAATAACGACACTTTTCACAACAAAATTATTTGGTCCATAAAAAATAATTTTGTCTCTAAATTTTGGTCTCTAAAATCTTAATTTTTTGTAGTACTTCTTCATATTTATTACTGTTTCATTAGAAAGAACAAACAAAGAAAATTAGGACAATTACAAAAGAATTTCAGTGTTTGAGTATTGTAATAAAATAAATTATAAATTTTTAACTTTGTTAATTTAAATCTCAATTTTTTAATTTGTTTTTAATCTAAATCATTTACTTATTTTTGTTAAGTACAACAGACAGAAAAATGTATATTTTAATCATTAAACTTAATGTAAGCTTACATAAAATGTCTAAAATACTATTTTTTATTGAATTTAATAACTAAAATATCATTTTTTTTTCCCGTCGATTTTACTAACAAAAATAGACAAATAGTTTAAATTGAAAACAAATCAAAATCTTAGGATTTAAATTAATAAAATTAAAAACTTAGGGTTTAATTTGGTATAAGGGTCAAACTATAGATTTTTTTATTTTTTTAAAAAATAATTTCCCCCAAAAAATTATAAAGTTATATTTAGATCATAAATCTGATTGTGTATGTAAGGGTTCGAGAACATCACCGGAAAAGTCAAAGACTATCGAAAAAGTCATCAAAATCTTCGAAGGCTTGCCAGAAAATTTGAATGTCACCGGAAACTCCGAATCTCCTAGAACTAAGTGGTGAAGCTAAGATTCTTCAATGGTCACAACTAATGGAAACCCACATAGAGAAAAGATGATGGGAAGAAGAGGTTGGATGAAGAACAAGGTAAAGAAGCTAGAAGGAGATAATCCTAGCAAGCTCCCATAGATCCCACTTTCACTCTTAAGGAAAGAAGATAAGAACTCCCAAAGGCTCTCTCTCTCTCTCACTCTCTCCCTCCCTCCCAAATTCCTCTTCCTTAAAGCTATAGGGAGTGCTCTATATATAGACAACTCAAATGGTGGAGTCCCATATGCAAGGCACATGGGAGAATATTCTCTCTAGCTACTTTGTCCGAAGAGGTGACTTCTCCGAGGATAAGAAAAATCTCGAATATGAGATCAACCTCTGGGCGAACCCCTCTTTTTAGCCATATTGAACCAATGCTCCCCAACCATCCCAAAAGGTCGAGGTAGTCCTAGAGCAACCCCCACTGCTAATATTATCTAGTCTCATGGACCTCCGAGGTCATGCCACCTTGATCCGAGTATAGGCTAAATTGACCAGTGAGTGAATTTATCTCCACCCACCGTCCTTGTGATTCAAACCCTTTGTTCGGGCTCTAACCTCACTCATGTTTCTCGTGGGTTGATCTCGGAATACTACAAGTTTGCAAATGTTCTAGGATTTATGAAATAAGCAGCTTCTAGACTGCGATCGAATCCGTTTGAAGCCTGAATGCCTTGGATCGAATCCGTTCAAAGTCTCTCACTATCTTGATCCATTCAAAAGCATCTTGATTTAATTGTATCCATTGAACCCATCCATGAACAAGAACTTTTGGTGTCCTGATGTGGAATCCACGAGAGTGTCGATATGATGCAGAGGAAATTCATCCTTCGGGCAAGACTTGTTCAAGTTTCGAAAGTCTACACACACCCTGATTTTATCATTTTTCTTCTTTACCGGCACAATATTTGTCAACCACATAGCATACTATATTGGTCGGATAAAACCTGTCTATTGGAGTTTTTGATTTCTTTCTCGATTTTCTCTTCAAGGTCTATATTATATTTTCAAACAACTTGCTTGATTCATTTAGAGTTTGGAAACACATCAAGATAATAGGAGACTAGGCCAGGGTCTAGTCCAGGCATTTCGTTATAGGACCAAGCAAACACATCCGAGTATCGACTTATCAGCTTTACTAATTGTTCTATTTTTCGAGCTAAGGCTTGAACTTATAAATATCGGCCTCAGAGCATCTTGCCCATCACTTAGATCTACCTCAACAAGTTATTCGAGCTAAGGCTTCAACACATCCTACATGCATTCCGGAGTCACTTCAAGCTTTACTACTATGTCCTCATCAAGAGGTTCTTCCTTTGACTCGAATTCAGTTGCTAAAGAGATCGACTCTCGTACCTTCATAAATAATACACCATCTTGCCTCATTTTCGAACCATCATCACCTTCTAAGGAACATAAGAACTTTCAGGTCAGGATATCACTCACTTACTTGATTCTACTTTTGGCTCCTTATCATCTTTGATATCCTCCCAACGAGGAATTTTGACCCCCTGAGGCTTAGAGGTGGTAGGCTTTTATTTGATAGACAATTTGGTGAAGTAGACTGCACCTAAATTGTCACCGTCTTCTTTTCCTTATTTAGCCTTAACACACTAATGATAACTTGACGGTACAACCCTATATCTATGCATCCAGGTCCTCCCTAGAATGATGGGACAAAGTGGATAATGTGAAACTTGGTGGCCGAGCAAATCTCTCCAATAACTAGATCAACTGTTACATATCCCATAGTAACTTTTCTTTCTCTCCCGAAGCCAATGATGACTATCGGTTGCCTCACAATGCGCCCTTCGAAAATCCCAGCCTTTTCTAAAGTTGTCCAAGTTATAATATTGATAGAGGCTCCACTGTCTAGAAAGACCCTTTTGAGCTCAATATCGTTGATATAGACAGTCACATAGAGCAACCGGTTATGAGAAAAGGATACTTCTGGTCAACCTTAGAGAAAGTAATGGCACTAGATTGTTCTCTTTTCTTCCTTGGGATAGATCTCTCAATTGACATGCACTTTTCATAGTGTACCTCGGCGATGTTAATAATGGCCTTGGTGATTTCCGTCCTTGCCTCCCTGGAAAGTCCAAGTTGGTCGAAGAATTGCTTGAACTTTACACAGTCTTACAAGGTCTTTTGCATAGTGATCTGGGTCTTTTTCTACCCTCGGAGGCTCATAATTAATCATCTCATCGGTTTCTTCAAAATAGGATGACATACAAACGTGGTATTTGTCTCCGTAGTATTCTTCTCCTCCTTCTAGATCGAAGAGACCTCCAATATGAGCCATAAAGACTCTGCCCTCTGGATCGAGAACACCTCCATAATAAACTTGCTTACCCTTAGGCTTTATAGCGACCTCGGTCTTTTCCCATTTGGTTGTTGCATCCGGACTTAGGTTCCGTAGATCCTATTGTTATATAATTGTTGTTGTCGTCCTTTAATTCCTTATTTCTGAGTTATGGGATGCATTGAGCAGGTTGTTACAGGTTGGTAGTGTTTGGGAGCAAAGGGTTGCTACCCAGAATTTTGACCCTTCGCTCGAGCGAGCAGTTTGTCGCTCGAGCGAGCTCTTTGTTTTTGGTCCGTCGCTCAAGTCAGGGTTTCTTCGCTCGAGCGAGCAGCTGCGTCTAGGTATAGACCTGAGAGCTGTGTTCCTTGGCTCGAGCGAGCTCTTCTTCGCTCGAGCGAGCTGGTTTGTTCTTTGCTCGAGCGAGCGTTCCGTCGCTCGAGCGTGCGTCTGGTCGCAAACCTGAGGGTTTGAGTTTTTGGCTCGAGCGAGCAGTTTGTTGTTCGAGCGAGCTTCTGGGTTGTTGGCTCGAGCGAGACATTCTTGGCTCGAGCGAGGGTTTTCTGTGTCTGGTCGCTCGAGCGACGAAGTCTTCGCTCGAGCGAGCCTGTTTTACTTAAATAGGCAGCAGCGGTTTTTAAAACACTTTTTCATCCTCCTTTTGATTCCAGAACCCTAGGTCCGTGTTTTATCTCCCTCCACACACCTTCTCTCTTAGGTTTGATCTACTTAGAGTGTATTTCTACCCTAGGTCCTTTGTTAAAAAGATAGAGTGGGTCGAGGGCTTCACTTTATTCTGAACAATCTTGGATTTGGAGCACATTGGGTTTTCGCCATCTTCTCCATTTGAGTTCTTCACTTTGAGGTAGGGATTTCCTACTCCATATTATAAGTTTTGACCTAAGTTTTGGTATTTTTGACATGTTGGTGTCGTTTGGTAATTTTGGGAAAACTAGGGTTTGAATTATAATTTGAGAAATAGGGAATTGTTTATACATTAAAGTCCTTGTGATTGTGAATTATGAAGAATGACATTGGTAGTGTCAGGTTGATTAAAATTGAACCTTAGGGTTAATTTTGAGGAAAGAGGGAAAAACCCTAGTTGTTATAATAAATTAATTTGTATAGTTAATTTTGGGAAAAATGTAGAATTGAGTTTAATTCATGAAATTGGGGGATTATGAGATAAATGGTATGGTTGAATAGTTTAATCACTCACTTATGAAAATGTTGAGTTTACATTTGTTGATACATTTATTTCCTGTTTAGAAATAACTGTTTTGGGCTATCGGTGGAGGATAGTCGTGATTGTTGTAGACATTGCATGTTGATTAGGGAAAACTGAAACTAATCACATTGAATAAGTCATTGAAATTGACAGTTGAATTAATACAGCGAATTTGTGTATTGATTGAATATTGTGTATGATAAGTGTTTAATACATTGTATATGCATATTGTTTGGAAGGAGAAAGGGGATGTACTCCATGGTTTGAGGGAAGATAGGGGATGGACTCTCAAACCTGTTTAGGAGGAGAAAGGGGATGGACTCCATTAGTACAGCAAATCTGTGTACTTATTGATGTATAGAAGTGTATTAGTACAGCATATATGTGTATTTATTGAATTATGGAAGTGTTTTAGTGAGCCTTAGGCCTCGTTTGGCAAGTGGCTTTTTTAGCCAAAAAGTCAAAAAGTCACTAAAAAAATCAAAAAGCCAACAACCCATACCAAAAAGTCAAAGATTCTCCTTTCTCTCTACTTTTTGCACATCTTTTCGTAAAAAGTCAAAAAGTCATCCCAAACATACTAGTTTTTTTTTATATCACATTTTATCCAAAAAGTCAAAAAGTTACTAAAAAAGTCTGTTCCCAAACAAGGCCTTAGTCTCATTTTATAATGTGGCCAGATTCTGAGCCATGTCTGTATAAATGGAAAGTTGAATAAATAATGGAAAGTGAAACGTATCATGGACTTAATGGTCATGAAACTGTATGATGATGAAATTGACATTGTTGTGTTAACCATCTATTGAATGCTATTGCTTTAGTCAATTCTTATATTTGGTTTAGTATATTTCTGCTGGGCTGTGGCTCACCTTATACGGGAACATCATTTTCAGGTCCAGGTGATATGCTACCTCCAAGGACTTAGCTTGGGAGGACTTGGAGTTGAAGACTCTTTCTTTTTAGTTAGCTAGTTTGTTATTTTGATGTTACATGTAATTACAAGCCAAGGGCTTAACCTGTAGTTGAGTTAGTACTCATTTCTTTTATGTCCAAGTATTGGCTTGGAAAGATGTAAGCCCGTAGGGCATTTACTTTCGTTATTACATGTAATGTTTTCTTTTAAGAATACTCTGATGAATGGAATAATATTTTATTTTCTTATGTCAATGCATGTCAATGTTGTACGTATTTTGGGTTTGATTTTGAGGGCGTTACAGATGGTGTCGTCAAGATAGCAATCATCATCATCGAGATTGGTGATAGCTTCAATCATTGGGCCTTCATATGCTATTATAGCAACATTCTTGCCATTGTCCCGATGCTAAGGATATGGTTGCTCTCGTATGCCTTGAGTTCCTTGCTTTTTGAACCTCAATTCATCCATCTCGACTTTGTTTTTGAAAATTTTCCTAAGAATCCAACACTTCTCTGTTGGATGCTTCAATGTGCGATGATAGACGCAATAGTCGGGGCTCTCAGATCTTTCTTTGATAGGACTTCCTCGACATAAGGTAATTTTAGCTCTCTGCCGACCACCCATTCTTTGACTAGAGATTTTATCTCCTCGATTCTATATGGATAAGAAACATTGTTTTTCTCACCTCTATATTGCTTCCTCTTTGGCCTCTATGTCCCTTTCCTTGTGACTTCTGAATATTAGACGTCGTTGTAATGATAGGTCCCCGAGATGATTTGAAGCTAGTTTTGTAACTAGCCTTAAATATGGTCTCCTAAACCTGAGGTAAGCTAATATTCTGAGCTACTTCAACTAGTGCCAAGAAGGTGGGTAGGTTGTGATTAACAAGAAATAACTTGTACCGGTTTAATGCCCCTTACAGACATAATTGAACCAGATAACTCTCATCCACAGCTTTATCGCAATCTATAGCTTTGTCTTGAAACCTTTTGACATAGTCGAGGATATCTTCACTTTCTCGTTATTTTCGTTGGACAGGGTAAGTATGGTCACCTTCTCGGCCACTTGAAAGAATTTAGAGTGGAATTTATTGACCATCTCTTCCCAACTTTGGATAGAATTTAGAGCCAAGTTAACATACCATCTATGCTCGGCCAGTGAGGGATTTAGAGAATTCTCTCAACGATAGAACATGATTTGAACCATGAATCCCCAACATCTCGATAAACCAAGCAACATATTCCTAAACATTTCCTTGTTTTTCCATTGAACTTGATGAATTCTGGCACTGTGTACCACTCCAGGTGTGGGTAGTTTAGCATATCGATAAGGTATGGTGGCTTGAGATCTGGGTTGAGCAAATAAGGTAAAGTCCTTTTATCCCGTTTGAGATCGAACATGGCTTGCACATCGGTGAGGGTAACAAATTGTTGAATGAGAGAACTTGATGGATGTACTCCTGGAACTTGGCTTATAGACTTGAAGACTGAGCCTAAAGTGACTTGGCCATTCGGGTGTTGAGAATTTACCATCAGTGAGGACACATGACGATATTGGCCATCGGCACCTATGGACAAGCCATTTTGTGATGGAACATTGAATTAGGTTCCATATATTCCATTGCATGCCATGTATATACTGGGTTAGGCTTGCAAATCCATTGTCGGAGCCAAAGGAGACTTGTTCAGTACATGGATAGCATTTACCGTTGGTGGAACAAAATTGGGTACGAGCAGAGCTCCATTTTGTGCAAAAATACCCATGGAATTTGCTTGAACACCAACGTTGGAGCACCGTTCATTATGCCAGAAACTTCGTCAACCATCATTAGTTCGTGGCTTGGCCTGCTATGAAAACTATTGCCCAACACGCTGCCTCTGCCCGCAGTCTATACCCCAAACGCTGTTGTGATACCTATTATAGCCTGTATATTATGCACTGTTGCATGCTTCCCAGTCGCAGTCTGGCTATTCACTGCTGCTATAGTGAACAATGATGCTGCTATGTTGCCTCCTATCTGGGTTGTAACCTAGGCATGGCCTAGGCCAACATGTATCACAACTTAGCCATTGTCTAGCACTGCTACTGCTGTTATTTCATGAGCCATGGCCTAGCCGTGGCTTGCTACTCTATGGGTTGCAGCTTGGCCGTGAACTCTTCTCCCTTGGATTTGATTTTGTGCTTCAATTGGAGCAACTCTATCTCTGATTTGATTCTTATTTGGCGCTGTATAATTTGAACTCATCACTAATATAAAATGAGTTAGATTTTGAAGAGTAGTAAGAATCTCTTGTTGGGAGTTTTGGAGTCCTTGAATGGCTTCGAGCAAGAGTGGTTGATCTTAAGCCAAGGTCCTTTCATCACCACTGTTGGAGAATCCTTGTTGGTGAACTTATTTTTTCTCCCGCCAATTTCATCGGAGTTGTATGCGTTCCAAATCTCATTGAGACCATTAACCAATCCGCCTCCCCAACAAAGTTGCCAAAATGTATGTAAGAGTCCAAGAACATCGTTAGAAAAGTCAAAGACCGCCAAAAAAGTCGTCAGAATCTTTGAAGGCTCGCTGGAAAATTTGAATGTCGCCGGAAACTTCGAATCTCCTAGAAATAAATGGTAAAGCTAAGATTTTTCAATGGTCACAACTAGTGGAAACCCAGATAGAGAAGAGATGATGGGAAGAAGATGTTCGGTGAAGAGTAAGGCAAAGAAGTTAGAGAGAGATAATCATGGAAAGCTCTCATAGATCCCACTTTCACTCTTAAAGAATGAAAATGAGAACTCCCAAAGGCTGTCTCTCTCTCCAAAATTCCTGTTCCTTAAAGTTATGTGGAGTGCTCTATATATAGGCAACTCAAATGGTGGAATCCCATTGGCAAAGCACATAGGAGAATATTCTTTCTAACTACTTTGTCCGAGGAGGTGACCTCTCTGAGGATGAGAAAAGTCCCGAAGATGAGATCAACGCCTCGACGAACCCCTATTCTTAGCCATACCGAACCAATGCTCCCCAAACATCCCAAAGGACCGAGGTAGTCCTAGAAGACCCCATACCGCTAATATTGCCAAGTTTTATAGACCTCCCGAGGTAGTGCCATCTTGGCCCGAGTATAGGCTAAATTGACCAATAAGTGAATTCATCTCTACCCACCATCCTCAGGATTCAAGCCCTTTGTTCCGACTCTAACCTCACTCATGTTTCTGGTGGGTTAATTCTGGAATGCTCCAAGTCCACAAACATTCTGACACTTATCAAAGGAGCGTCTTCTAGATTGTGATCGAATTCGTTCGAAACCTCAATGCCTCGAATCTCTAGGCTTGCTCAATGCCCTTTCAAGTCCAGGCCCGAGGAAGTCTCTAGGTTCGTAGATCCAAACCCTTTCAAGGCTTAGAGCAATCCAGCCAGTTTGATGACGATAAATTCGGGCCCACTAATTTTGGTTTTTCTGATTGGTCCTAATTAATTTAATGAGTTCGAGCTAAACCCCTCTTACAGATTGAAATTTTGAAAAAGAAAAGAAAAGAAAAATATGAATAAACTATAAGTTGATTTTTTTTCCCTTAATTTCTCTCGCCTTTTCCTTTTCTTTTCAAAATTCTTATTTAAATTCATGATGCAAATACAATCTTAATAAACAATATTTTTCTCTTATAAATTCAGGGTAATTTGGTCTAAAATTTGTTGTATTTGGTATGTACACATTTGAATTAAATTTCCCGCCCATCACGGTCCACTACTTTCTCTTCATATTTTTTCATGAAAAATGCTAGAGGCCCCAAAATTCTACCAAAAGTTTTACCAAATGTCTCACATGGGTGTGGGACCCACATGGGACCCACATTGTGTGGGTCCCACACCCATGTGAGACATTTGGTAAAACTTTTGGTAGAATATTTGGGGTCTCTAGCATTACTCTTTTTCCATATTTTGTTCGCCTTTTTCTATTTTTGAAGATTAAAATTGTGATTTTGAGCTTGCCAGATTAGTTTCAAGCCAAACAATTATGAAGCAATTTTAAGGTTTTTCATCTCAATGAAGAGAACTTAAAACATTAAAAGTCAAGTAAAAATTAATTCAATGACACACATTAACTCTACATGAAAACTCACTACAACATATAAGAATTTTAAAGATTAAATTTTTTGGTGTTTAAATGTGAAAATTTTATTGCAAAAGACATTTAAGGACTAATTTCTATCGTTGTGAGGATAATCGTAAAAGGTCGTTCCGAAAAGTCAAAAATAAAGCTTTTAGTAACAAAATTTTAAAAATGTCACTAATAAATACACTTTTTGGGACAAAATAATTTGGTCTCAAAATGATTTATTTTTTTAGACAAAAAATTTGGTCCTAAAAATATAATAATTCATCACTAATGTCCAATTTTCGTTGCAAAAAATATAATGACATTTTTCACGATAAAAATATTTAGTCCTTAAAAAATAATTTTGTACTTAAATTTTAGTTTGGAAAATCTTAATTTTTTTTAATGACTTGAGAGAGAGAGAGAGTAATTTATAGAATGAACAATACAATTACTAATTCAAATAGTACATTAAAGCTATTCCTATTCATTTGAAGCAAAATACAAGTAAATTAATTGTAGGAAAAGGTAATGGAATTACAAGAATTTGTAAGAAAAGTACAAGGAAAAGTTGCACAAACTATGGCTATGGCTACTATTAATGGAATAAAAAAAAATAGAAGAACTGAAAGTTAAATAATATGTTGTGTTTGATGATTTGTTCAGGCCTCAAAAGAGGCAACAATTGCCTTGTATATCCTCCACCATGCTAATTTGAGAAGTGCATTACTTCATCATTTGAATTTGAATTACCATTGATAACGTCATCTCCTCTTCATACGTGGATTTCAATGCTAAACTGTCTCTTAAACTTTCTTCCATGTGTCCTTTGGCTCTTGCCCATAATGCAATGTAGTGGCCTGTTACATGTCTCCCTTCTATTGGTTGGTTTAATTTTGCAGCCAACACATTTCTTGTTTTTAGGGTAAGAAAAATATTAGGAATTCTAAATATTTTATCAAATATGTGAGACTTATTTATAAGTCCTATTAGGGAGATTTATGTTATATTTAGTCTTACTAAAAAATTTATATTCTCATAAGTCTTGTGGGAAATTTGTTGACACATTTACCCTCAATATTAGTTGTTAATATCATAAATAATAATAAAACCATATATAGGAAATTAAATGTTACTACAGATCATATCTATATAAACGTAACGTAACGTGACACCTACATAAACGTAACGTGAATGTTGCCATAGATCATATCTACATAAACGTAACGTAACGTGACACCTACATAAACGTAACGTGACACCTATGATCTATGGCAACATATAGAAAATTAAATGTTACCATAAATCATATTTATATGAAACGTAACGTGACACCAACATAAACGAGCAACATTTTCACATTCAATTTAAAAAAATAAAAACTCATTAAGTTTGCGAAACGTAACATGACACGTTACGTTACGTTTATGTAGGTGTTACGTTACGTTTATGTAGGTGTCACGTTACGTTACATTTATATAAGTGTTACGTCACATTACGTTTATGTAGAATCTTGTAAAATACATTCCTATCTAAATAGGACTTGAGACTCTATAAGAAATTACACAGAACTTAACCTACCATAAGTGTCTGAAAAAAGACTTATAAATAAATCTCCCCTTATATTATGTAAGTTTCATATAATCTTACACTCATATAAAATATTTGATAAAATATTTAATAAAATATTTAAAATTTCTAATATTACACTTACCGTAAACCATCGCTACACATCACTTCTTATGTCCCATTCCCTTCCCTTCCCACACTCTAATATATACCACTACCGACACTCATTAACCCATCACAATCTCTTCCCTCGTCTGCCCTCCACTGTTGACTACTACCACTCGTCACCCCTCATGACCTTGTGTGGGTTTGGATTTACAACAAAGTTGAAAAGTTACTTTTTTTTAGAGGCCAAAATAAAAATTTTAATTTTTTAGAGATCAAACTAAGAAACTTGATTTTTTAAAGAATAAAGATTAAAAATTTTAATTTTGAAACTCTAAATAAATGTGGTAAGAAGTGGGGTCTACATATGATGTGATGTGATGTGATGTGTGTGGTATGTTTTTGTTTTTTTATTTATTTATTTATTTATTATATCATTAGAACTCTCTTTAAAGTTTTAAAATTAAAACTATCTATTATTATGGATTTTTTGAATCTTAAAACTACCTCTTAACTATGACAGGAATTGGTAATTGATTTGAAGTGAGAAGTAACAAATAGCTTACTGCCAAAAGAATATTCTTTTTGAAGGATCAAGTGAGAAATGATCCATGCTTTAAAGGTGCAAATGTGATGGACTCTTTTAATCAATTTGGGATTCTTACTGTGCCCTGTTCTGACTCATAATGGAAGTCGATGTAGTTCTTTTTTTCGATAATCTGAATTATTTATATTATAGAGTTTGTCGAGAATATTATCTATTTGAAAAATTAACTTAATCGGACATTCTTAACCAAATGATTAGGTCCTAATTGTTTTTTAAAAAAACTATTAAAATTATGTTAATTGTTAATTTTTTTTAAAAATAGAAATTTTATAGGGGCCGCAGATATCCAGTCAATTTAATTTTTTGCATAAATGATCTACTTAACGAATCTTACCATATGAACTGTTCAAATTATCGAAAGAAACTCGGAACAAATCTCCACAAGGCCCCATTGCAGCCTTTTGTGTCCCAAGACACAGCAGGATCCCCAATTTCCCTTGGAATCTAGAAAGCAACTTCTGTCTATTCTATTAAGATGATTGAACGGTTCAATTCGGACTTGTAAGTCCACTAGGATTGTCACTTTGATCCTCCAATCTTATAATTCTTTAGGCTTTCATACGTATGTAGTTCTTCTAAAAATAAAATAAATTTCAAAAATGAATTATTAAATGATTTACTCAACAAATCTTAAAATATAAACGGTTAAGATTATTGAAAGAAACTCAAACAAATCTCCACAAGGTCTCATAACAGTCTCTTGTGCCCCAAGACACAACAAGATCCCCAATTTCCCTTTGAATTTAGAAAGAAACTTTTGTCTACACTATTAAGATGATTGAACGGTTCAATTCGAACTTGTAGTCCACTACGATTGCCACTCCAATGCTTCAATCTTATAATTCTTTAGGCTTCCATTTGTAGTTCACCTAAAAATAAAATAAATTTAAAAATAAATTAATTAAATTAAATTAAGAAAAATATTTGACACCCACAAAAACTCTCATAATATGACTTATAGTTTTAATTTTTGATTAATTTCACACTCAATGATATAAGATTTACTTTCGTTGCTATATTATTGTGAATAAATTTATTAGTTTATAATATGTCTCTCTAACATTATTATTTTTAAAATTATACTTCTATTATCCATTTTATGAAAAATCACTATGATGAAATACAAGTATCAAAAAATTAACGGACAAAATTGTTAAAATATCTCATAATGAATCAATAAACTTATATTGGATCAGTTTAATTCACACAATATCATAATGAATTAATCGATTAAATCATTGAATTATGACCCATAATAAATTCACAGACGTAGATTGGACCGATTTAATATTGAAGACAAATCCACAAAAAAGAATTAGAGACAAGTCGATCGCCAAAACACAAAACAAGGCAAATTCACACGACACAACGAAAACTTGCCATTCAAGCTCCACTCAACGAAGAGAATGGAATGTTACTATTATGTTGAACTCAGATTATCCAATAACATAGGCCCACGTTTCATGAGAGAGAAAATTAGTTTTAGAGAGAGAAAAAAGGGGAGTGTTTTTAGCAATTGAAATCAGATTATTATCAAAGCATTTTGATATTTTATTACTTGAAGAGAGAGAAAGAGAGCTCTTATAAACATTCGAAAACAAAGACATATGATGTATTGATGATGTTGGTTTTCTCTCTCTCTCTCTCTCTCTCTCTCTCTCTCTCTATAAGTCATTATAATTGAAGAAAGTCGAAGAAGAAAAGAGAAAGAGACTCTTCATATTTCTCTCACTACAATCCAAAACTCAGGTATGCCATGAAGTCATCTTCTCCGCCTTTCACTTTCTCTCTCTACAATAACACCATATATGTATACATATGGGCTAACTTTTTTTGTATTGTTTTTGTTTTTTGAGTTTTTGAAGTTATGCAGCCTTGTAGCAGAGAAATGCAAGCAATGAATTCAATCTTAAACCAAACCCAAATGTCTCTCCAAGACCTCCAAAATGGTCAGATCGTCAACACCCAGATTCAACACTTGGATCCCAATTCCTCTGAAGAAGATTTCCTCCATCAAATGCTCTCCACTGTACCCTCGTGTTCGTGGCCTGACCTCGCCGGAGCAAACCCAAAATCCCTCTGGGACATTTCGTCGAACACCATGTCTGCAACAATGATGGGCTCTCACAAATCCTTAGACATGGCCTCATCGGACGATCAGGATCAGTTCCATTTCGACCATGATCAGTCTGAGGCACTGGCCTCGAAGCTCCAGCAACACCAGATCAGCCCGTTTTCTTCCTTCAAACCTCCCAATTCGGTGAGTCATCTTCGAGAAACAGTGAAATTCTACGATTCCATACATGCAATAGTGATCAACAATGGCGAAAATTACAGGGTTGTGATGGTTCAATTCAAGTTCTGTACAATGGATTCGCTGGATCTCTGCATAGTACTGGTCAGACCTCGAATCAAGCTCAGCAATTCCACCATCCTCAGGTTAGTGACACTGTGATATATATATTTATATATATAGATTTATGTGATGATGATTAGGAGCTATTAATGGGTGGTTGTTTTACTGGGTGTAGAACTTCGGAGCCGCGTCGCCGGTGATTAACCAGGCAGCGGCGGCGAGTGGGGCGGCGGGAGGAGGAGCAGCGGGACAGCCGAGACAGAGAGTGAGGGCTAGGAGAGGTCAGGCCACTGACCCTCACAGTATCGCTGAAAGAGTAGGCTCTTCTTCTTCATCATCTGTTTTTGTTTTCTATGTTTGTGTTTTCTGAAATGGGTTTTGTTTTGTGTGTTGGGTTTGTGGGTTGGCAGCTACGGAGAGAGAGAATCGCAGAGAGAATGAAATCTCTTCAGGAACTCGTCCCCAATGGCAATAAGGTAATTTCACTTTTTCTTTTTTCTTTTTTTCTAAAAACAAATATACAATATAATTTGATTAATTTTTACAAAAATTAATTATTCAACCAAAAATTCTGCTCAATAGTTAATATCTGAATATTTATATTTTGTTTGAAAGTAAATATATGAACATTATACTAGACAAAGTGTAGCGTGCAAATAAAATTATGGAAGTATTTATTGTTTTAATTATAGATTCATTAATTTTTTTGGGAAAAATAAAAAATAAAAAAAAAAAAAAGTAGATAAAGCATAAAATTCTTTGTTCATGACGGCGAACTGTGTAACCGCCGCCGGATATGACCGGAGTAGTCTTAGTGTAATTAATGGAACTTCTGGGGACATTTTTGTCAATGTGTTCAGCCGTTGTCGTTTTCTCGTACGCGCGTGTGAATATCACAGTAAAGGTGGGAGGGTTTGTTGTTGTTGGGGTACGTGTCAGTGGTTGGTAGCGAGTATACTGGCTTGTGTGTACCGTCGTGTATGTACAGCTCGAATAAATGAGTATTTATTCATTTGTATATCTTTCTGTGCGTTCAGCTAAGCAGATAATTGGAGTTGCACTATAATAATAATAATAATAATTATTATTATTATTTAAGAATAATGCTATGTCGATTTAGAGCATCACTACCAAATTAGTTATATTTTATTCTAAAATATTATTAAAAAAATTATTTTTTATTTTAAGAATCACTTTTTCATCTACTTCTCCTAATAGGCTCCTTATTCTTTCCCTATTCTATTTACAAACTCTATATTTTTTTTTCTATTTTATTAACATATAATTTTTATTATAAATTTAAAAAAATTAAAAATCATAAATGTGTATTACAGTCCCTAAACAAAATATATATATATATATATATATATATATATAAGGGTGTTACAGTGTCTCTCTGCAAATAGGGGGGGAATGTAGCAATTCCTATTTTAGGGGAGTGTTTAAGAGTGTTGGAAGTGTATAGGGGCCATCAAACCCCTTAAAATAAGTAAGGAGGGGATATAAGGGTTCTATTAGGGATGCTCTTAATATATTAATTAGTGTATTAATAAATAATGTGACATAATTTTAGAGGTTTTAAGTCTTTATAGTTTGTATAATTGGTGGAATCATAGTTTTAAAGTGATAATATCATAGGATATGTTCGTACACTAATTAATATACCAATTAATGCGTATAGCATCACCCTTTATTTTTTGGAATAATATAAATAAGTTTACTTTTTAATTTTTTATGAAAAATATACAGAAAAATAAAGAGATGATATAAGTCAAAAAAATAAAGAAAAAAGTGCATTTTTGTAGTTCACCCCAAACACTATAAATTACAACTGTGAGATTTGTTTAATATACGATTTGTCTTTTGTGGCTTTAAAAACTATATCTTATCTTTGAAATTTTTAATTTCATAATAAATAATCTTTTTTATTTATAAATTATTAAATCAATTAATAATTTTTAATGATATCAGAAATTTATTTCACTTAATAGTTCAAATAATTTTATCATTGTATAAGAAAATAGTTAGAAATTTAATTTTTTTTAATTAATTTTATTAAATAAAAAATTCTAACAAAGAGTATTTGTAATTTTTTAAATCACAGAAGCAATTTATATTTTAAGCAAATCTTAAAAGATGTATGTATAATTTATCCTTTTTTAAATGATGGAAATAATGTATAATTATTTTAAATTTAAGTAATTAATATTTTTAAATTAATTATGATTCTACTATAATTTATTCTTAAATTAATTGTTAAATTTAAGCTGTTTTTATTATTATTAAGGCCTCTTTTGGCAACATGGTTATAATCTGATTTTCAGATTATAACCAACCTCTTCTCTCACAGAAAAGTTGATTATAATCTGCTTATAATCAGCTTTTCACCAAAAATCAGATTATAACCATCTTCCCAAAGCACCCTTAAATGTATTATGTATTATTTGTTGACATGTGTTTGGTGGGTTTTGGAATCACAGACAGACAAGGCTTCAATGCTGGATGAGATCATAGACTATGTTAAATTCCTCCAGCTCCAAGTCAAAGTATCTCTCTCTCTCTCTCTCTCTCTCTCTCTCTCTCTCTCTACATATATGCATATATATATATATAACAGGCAGAAAAATATTCTGTGTTATATAATATAGATATTTTTCAAGGATTCCAATTGTTATGAATTTTATGAGAAAAAACCTGTTTTTAAATTGAGTGGTTGAATGGTGGTGAGGTTTGGCTTCTAAAATTTCATTGTGTTTGGTTTAAATTTTTTGAATTAAGTTTTTTAAAAATTGAGTTTTTTGATTTTCGTATTTTTTTGTTTTTAGTGAATATTTTTAAAATTTTAAACATTTTTTTTTACTTTTTTAGATGCATCAGTAAAAAATTTGTGAAAAAATATTTTTAAAAATTAATAAATACATAAAAATAAAAAAAATGTACTGAATTTTCGTATTTTTTTTGTATTTTTGATATTTAGTGAATTTTTAAAAGGTTTTTTTCAAATTTTTTTTTACTTTTTACGTATATTTATGTTAGGTATGTCTAAAAATTAAAAAAATTGCTCAAAATATTAAAAAAATTCAGTAAAAATAAAAAAACATGAAAAATAAGAAAGTAGAATTTTTTGAAAAGTGTTTTTAAAAAATGATAACCAAGCATGTGTGTGTGGGTGGGTTCAGGTTCTGAGTATGAGCAGATTGGGGGGTGCTGCAGCTGTTGGTCCTCTTGTTGCTGATATGTCCTCTGAGGTAAATTACATTCTTATCTCATCTATATATACAGGTAACCACTTTTATGTATGAAGTATGTGCAATAATGTAAAAATATGGACTTGTGTTATTTAAAATTAAAATTTTCTACAATATATATATACATATTATTGTAGGATTCTTTTAATTTGATTTAGTTTTTGACAGATAGAATGACAACGTCAATAACAATAATAAAAAAAATTAAAAAAAAATCTCATCTAATTGAAATGTAAAGTTTAGTTTCATTTGATTATATAATATAATTATATATTATTGTCCGTTCATTATAAAAAATAAAATAAATAAATAAATAATTAGGTGTGAGATTGAATAAGTTTACAAATACAAAAAAAAAAAAATTATGTTACGTATTTTAACAGATATATATATATATATATATTTTTAATGTATAGAATATGACATTATTTTTCTTGAGCATACGTGACACTGTATTATTTTGGTGGAATGTAGGATGGTATTGCTAACACAAATTTCATATGAACTTTTCTTATTCTGTGTTTGGTTCATGCATTTGGAGATAGATTTCGAAAAGAAAAATGAAAAGATGTGTGAGAAATGTAGTTATATTTGACTCTCATTTCACCTATCTTTTCATTTTCTAAATCTATCTCCAAATTCATGAACCAAACACAATCTAAGAAATTGTTGTATATGTGTTGCTATGATGAGCAGCAAATCCATTTTCGAACATTTTTCTCTTTTTCTGTAATGTCTTACTCGTAAATAACCTCTTAAGTTTTCCATAAAAAAAGAAACAGAAACACAAGAAATGTAGAAGCATTAAAAATAAAAATAAAAGAAATATTGAAGAAACCAAACAACCCAACCCACCCAGCCGCCTAATCCTCTTGTCTCTCTCTGTCATCAAAGTTTTTTGCAAATTCTGATCAGCACATAACGTTAAAACAACAAGGAGCACGCGTGTCCCCACTTTTCTAGATTCCAATCCCTTTCCACTCTTTCCCTTTTCCTTTGTTTTTATCTCTCTATATATGCATACAATACACATGTATGTACACGAGTTAGGTTTGTCTTGAGGTGCTGTTCGGTTTCTAGTTGTTTTATATTATCTAACTAGGTGACATGATATTATTGATTTTCTTGATAATTGTCTTTGAATTAAAAGATCAATTACAAATATCTAAATAAATGGCCACCGGGAGTGGTGGCTTAGTGGAGAAAACATCCTTCTTCACAGGAGAGACTCAGGTTCGATTGCTGGGGAGCGAAATGCTAGGTAATTTCAATGGCTCGCTTCGGCGACCTCCCTCTGTACTTCACTCGATTCCTAGGCTTTGGCGTATGGTTGAGCTCCGCTGATGTATCGGTGATGGATAGGAATGCACTGATGACACCTCAAAGCATCATTTTCTCCTCGTTAAAATATATATATGTCTATATAAATGAGAATGATACAGTGATAAAAGATTGGGAAAACTACCTTCCAGTGAATTCTAAAAGAATCATTGAAAATTTTATGATTTTGATTATTAATATTAATAAAACACTTCACTTATCTGTGATTAATTTTAGAGAGCTACACTGATATGTAATTTCCTTTTAATAATGGATAACATTTCTCACAACTATATATCTTGCAGGGAGGTGGTGGAGACTGTATACAAGCAAGTGGAGGAGGGAGGGGCGGCAACGGGACGCAGACGGCGTCAACATCGAACAATAACGACAGCCTAACGGTCATGGAGCACCAGGTGGCGAAGTTGATGGACGAGGATATGGGGTCCGCCATGCAGTACCTACAAGGCAAAGGCCTCTGCCTCATGCCCATCTCTCTCGCTACCGCCATCTCCACCGCTACTTATCACTCCCGCAATGCCATCGCCACTAACCACCCACTTTTCGCTGAGGGCGGTGGGCCCACATCCCCTAGCGTCTCCGTATTGACCGTTCAATCCGCCACCATGGGTAACGGCAGTGGAGACGGTTCCGTTAAAGATGCTGCCTCAATCTCCAATCCGTGATGACGGCGTTGATTCACAACTACTGAGAATGACTCCGTTTGGTTGGTAAGAAAGAAAAAAAAAATATATATATATATATATGAGAAAATCAAAAAGAAAAAGGAGAGGAAAAAAAGGAGGCTATATATCCAATTTGGAATCTCACACTAAGCAACGTAACGACGCCATAATGCTAACGCCACTACCATCACAGAACTCTCTGATGTTTAGGAATGCTATTGTTTACCCTTTACTTTTTTTTTTTTTTTTTTCTTTTCTTGTTTCTTTTTTTAAACTTTAATATAAGATCTTTTTAAACATGGGCATATGTCTGCATTGATGAGTTGTCATGATTCAATTATGAAATGATTAAGTTGATTATTATGCTTAGAATATTTTTTGAGTAGTATTCAAGTGGGACTTGATAATCAACTATGTATCAAAGTAACCCGCTTTGGATTAAGTTCTCGTTTGGCAATATGATTAGGACTAATTTAATCCATTATAAGACAAAATAGGTATAAGATTAATAATATAAAATATCATATCTAAATTATAATCATTTCACTTTTTTCTTCGCAAAATTACAAAAAAAAAAAAAAATTAAAAGTTCATTCCAAACGGAACTCTTTTAGGTAGACTAAAATTGCCAAAAAATCAAGCTAAATAAGTTCTTTCCAACCAAAGCCTAAATTTATTACCTGAGATTGTGCTGATATATAAGCGATGTTTAATTCCTTCACTGTTACTGGAATTGAAAATAGAGAAAACATGTGAGGCCTACTGGATTATTAGTCCGGCATAATTTGGTGTTTTATTGCTTGATAAGAATGAATGGATTGAAGGTGGACATCATGTCCGTCATGTTTGTTTGACGGATTAGGTTGAATGAAATTATTAGTAAGAAATGATTAGTGAAGAGATTATTAATGTGGGGGTTGTTAATGAGGAAATTAAATGAAAGTGTGTTTATTTTGATAATAGTGTGGGAAATAGTTAGTGATAAGATTGTTAAATTATTTTTTATAAAATAAAACAAAAATATTTCTATATTAAAAAAAGTCTTCAAAAAAAAAGAGCATTATTCTGGTTGGCCGGCCGAACGTCTAGAAGGATGATCAGTCACACTCTAATCTTCTCACTATTTTCTCAGTCTCACATTCTTCTCAGCAAAACTAATCTACCCATTTAGTAGGCTTAGTAATCCGATAGGAGTATCGCTCCATCCCCTCATTTCACAACGAAATATGCCGTGGGTTTGACACACAACCAACCTAATCCACTTCGGTCCCTAAAGCCGTGAAACAAATGTGACCGTAAGTCTCACTTAATAGTCTATTCTAATATTTGTTTTGCACGGTATTAAATTCCAAACAATTTTAATATTGATATGGAAGATTAAATAAAGAAAAATAAGAAATTAAATTATTCCATGTGTAGGGTGGTATTAAAAGAATGATGCCTCTTCGAATTATTTTTTTCTTCGTCCAACAATTAAAAATAATTATATAATTCTATTTCATTCTAATCAAATATAATTCCTCATTTTTTCTATCCAATCATTTATCCCATTAGATTTGGCTTGTCTCCAGTTGAAAGTTGAAGTTGACCAGACAATTGAGGTATCTAACCGGTAAGAATCATTAAACGAAATATGCTTATCAATAAGAGTTTATGAAAATATGGCTCAATTGAATTTTTTCGAAGACTCTTATGAGTTAGAATATTTCGTTTAATGACTCTTACTAGTTAGAATATTTTATTTAATGTCTCTTACCGGTCAGAGATCTCAACTGTATGATGTTGTTGAAATTTCAACAGGAGACAAGCCACATCATATCTCATTTATTATCTCATGGTATAACTTATCCCCACAATCCAATGCATAATCCTATAATAAATGAAATTCTTTATCCCATCTAATTTCATGATATAACTTATCATTGATAATCCTTTTAATAATTCCATCGTATTTAATCATATCAAAAATAATCTAGCAATCAAACGTAACCATATAAGATAAAAGTTATTGAGAACTATTGAAGACTCACAATTTAGATCTTCATATTCACTCATAATATTTTAACACAAAAAAAAAAAAAATTCACTCATAACATGTCTCATCATTATGAATCAAATTATATAAATATTTTTTAGAATCTCAAACATTTTCCTTCCTTTTATTTCTACTCACCAATGCTAAAGATCTAGAAAAATTATCTAGAAAAAAGAACCAATAGTCTACAATCATTGTACATGATTCATATTCCACTAATTTATAATCTACACCACACATTCATATTCGGAATATGCTTTCATGATTCATACCATTTTTTTTTTAATTGGGAGACTTCTCTCTAATCTACAATCAAAATCGAATGTGTTGTTCGAGCATGGTGGGCTCTACTTCAAGCCTATTTCAATGATCCAAACTGTTCAATGCATAGGGTTCTTTGAGTATGTCATTTTTGTAAAAAAATTACATTGATTGGATATCGATAGCCACTTGATTACATTACATTTGTATAAATAGTTCATTTTTAAAATCATACTTGTTGATACAAATATGAACTGATCAAGTGATTATCGATATCCGATTAATATAATTTACTCAACAAATTCTATACATTAAATAATTTAAATTACGAAAATGAATCCAAAACAAAGCCCACCATAGACTAATAACACCCTTCAAGTCGTTTGCGAATTAGAAAGAAACTTCTCTCTCCTTTTCTTTTTTTCGTTTTTTTTTTTTTGGAATAATAAGCCTCTCCTTTTTTGGGTAAGTAAGCCTCTCCTTTTTATTTCTTCTAAACTTCACCCTACCGCTACATGAATTGTCAAATCAATTTTATTTTAAATTGATTTTTGACAGACCTTATGATAGAAAGCAACGACATATCAAAGGTTAAAACTTTATGGCTTTAAAAAAGCACATTGGGAAAATTTGTTGAAAATAAAATCTTAAAATATAATATCAGTTTCTTCTAAATACAAAGAGCAAATAATATTACAATCAACCATGATTGGTGCCCCGAATATGGGGGCACTAATGCCCCGAAATTCTTAAAATAGAAAAACAGAAAAACAGTTAAGGCAAAAAAAAAAAAAAAAAAACAATTACCCAAAATAGAAATTAGGGGCATTAGTGCCCATTTTTTTAGTGCCACAAATCATTTTTCTATTACAATTAAGGTTCGTTTGAGAAATAATTTTTTAAATAATTTTTTGATTAAAATAAAATGTGAAAAAAAAAAAGTAAAATGTTGAGGAATGACTTATATTTTTAACGAAAAAATGAGTAAAAATAGAAAATAAGAAGGAATCTTTAAATTTTTTGTTATATAATTTTTTAATTTTTTAATCTTTTTTTCTAATGACTTTTTATCTACAGTATAGAAAAATGATTTGTGGCACTAATTTGTTGAGCACTAATGGCACTAATTTCCTGTTTTGGTAAGTTTGTTTTTTTTTTTTTTTTTTTACCTGATATAGAAATTCGGGGCATTAGTGTCCCTGAATTTAGTGCCACCAATCACAACTGCTACAGTATATTAGTCTTTTCCAAATGAAAAGTAGATATTCTTCTTTTTCTCCATCAACAATTATTTTTAATTAACGTAAAGAAAAAAAAATACATAGTAGAAAAAATAATAATAATAATCATATGCATCTATGAACTCCTTTGACGTTTGATTTTTTTAGTAATTTTTAAATTTTTAACCTTTTTATAAGATGCAAAAAAAAAAAATAATGTGTTTAAGAATATTTTTATAATTTTATAAAAAAGAAAAAAAAAAACATAAAGGACTGATGTATATGATTAATATTTTTTATTAAATTTTTAATTATCTTAATAATTTTTAAATTTTGTAAATGTTTTTGAAAAATGTATCCATAAATCCCATAAGGAGAACGTTGATCTATTTAGTTTTAAAAGTATTTTTTTTATAAATCAATTAGTCCTTTTTGTTTTGAAAAGTTGTATTTATTTGATTTAGTACTATTTCAGTTTAAGTGAATATATTTTTGGGATACTTGCGTGTAAATCCTAATAAGTGAACTTATTGTCTAATAAGTCCTATGGGAAAAATTTGTCATAAAAAATGTCACTAATTGTAAGTTTTAGCGACAATTTATAAAAATTATGACAAAAAAGTCACTAATTGTCAATTTTTAACGACGTATGTAAAAAATTGTCACAAAAAAATATTTTTAACAACAATTTTATCAAAATTTATTTTCAATAGAACTTGATAGGAATTAAATCTAACTATTAGGACCTATTGACAGTTTACCCTACACTTTTATGATTCATTTTTCTAATTTTCTGATTCGTTTTTGAAATAGAAATGGAAAAGTGAGGCATGGAAGATTCTTTTGGGGGATTGGTAGTTGAAATGTTAGTTATCAAGCGTGGAAATCTATATTTTTAGTGTGATTATTTGGTATTACATTGGAGTATTACATTAGAGTGTTATATTTAGAAAAGTACACTAAGGAGTTGTGTGTTATATTAATTGAAGTATTACGTTTGGAAAAAATTCACCAAATTTTTTTTTTAGAATGTTACGTCGTTACATTTAAAAAAAAATACATTAAGAAATTTTTTTAGTGTGTTACATGAATTGGAGTGTTACGTTTAGAAAAAAAATATACTAAGAAGTTTTTTTGGAATGTAATGTTGTTACGTTTGAAAAAAATACACTAAGAAATTTTTAGTGTGTTACATTGGAGTGTTATATTTGATAAAAGTACACTAAAGAGTTTTTTAGTGTGTTGCATTGGAGTGTTACGTTTGAAAAAAATTCTAAAAAATTCACTAAGGAATTTTTTTGAAATGTTATGTTGTTACGTTTGAGAAAAATATATTAGGAAATTTTTTTGTGTATTACATTAGAATGTTACGTTTTGGTAGTGTTCATTAGAGTGTTACACCTGAAAAAAAAAAAAAAAAAAAAGTATATTAAGGCCTCGTTTGGGAACAAGCTAATTTAGTAACTTTTTAGCTATTTGGCTAAAATATGAGCTAAAAAAACTAGTATGTTTGGGATGAATTTTTTGCTTTTTACGAAAAGATGTGCAAAAAGTAGAGAGAAAAGAGAATCTTTGACTTTTTAGTATGGGTTGTTGGCTTTTTAACTTTTTTAATAATTTTTTGACTTTTTGACTAAACCGACCTGTTGCCAAACGAGGCCTAAGTAGTTTTTTTAAGTGTTACGTTTAGTAATTTCAATATTATAAGAAAACTCACATTTATCACTCAACACATAACATACGCGCATTTATATTTGGCTCTTTATATAATTCACACTAAAATAGAATCTTTGGGTCTATAAAAAAAAAATAAACAATTTATAAGATCACTATTTAAAATTGATTAGTGCTTCACCTATTTTTTAAATTTTTTACCTTAAAATAAAGTTGTGAAAGGAGACCATTATAACTATCAAGTAATAATAATACTCCCTCCGTCCCAAAATAATGGTCCTTTTTGGGGAATTCAACTTTTTTTGGTAGTGCAATTATTGTATTTAGAAAAAGTTGGTTTTCCAAAATTATCAATGTCATAATTGTACTTTTTGTATTGCTTATTAATTTAAAAGAAGGGCAAAATAGAAAATTTGTATTATTTTTGTACTTGATTTTTAAAGATGGACTAATATTTTGGGACAATAAAAAATGAAATAAGGGACTAATATTTTGGGACGGAAGGAGTAATAAAAAAAAGCACCTCTACAACAACATAAATTGCAGACACCACCCCAAAAGAAGACAAAATAAAACAACACTTTACGATTAACTACTTTGCAATTAAGCAAAAAAACAATGATCATATTAGAAATTCCAACCACATGGCTTTCTTCATCGTTTATCCTATATTTGTTGGCTAGAATATGAGAAAGAGCGTAATGAAATGGTCATTTTTAAAATTCTTTTATACTGTGTTTGGTTGAGAGATTTCGAGAATGATTTGAAAAAGAAAATAGAAAAGGTAGGTGAAATGTAAATAAAATATGCCTATATTTCACCTAGTTTCACACACCTTTTCCCTTTTCCTTTCCAAATCCCTTCTCAAATCCCCAAACCAAACACAACATTATGGAATAATTATTTTTTTATAATGATGAATGATAATTTTATTTATAATATATTATTTTTATAATTTTAATTGACTAAATTTAAAAAGGGTGTTCAGGTCATAGATCCAAATATAAACTTCTTTTAGCCAAAGGTTCACGCGTGAAAATACAATGTCCATAAAAATACATTTTTGCGAAAAGACCAAACCACCCATTTTATTTTATCTGTTTAAATTGTGTGAATGGAGAAAAGACATTCAAACTTCAATCTGCCCTAAAAAATCTCTCTTCTCTTTCTCTCTTTCTCTCTCTCATCGCAATATCGTTACGAGAACCACCACTACCAGAACCATTCCCTCTCCTTCACGACCTCATCTCCACCTTCCCCGGCAGGCCCCGTTCATACTTTTCTTTTTCATTCCCTCTCCTCCTCCTCTCCACCACCATTGCAACTACTATTCTCGCCGCAGACGGTTTCACAACTGTCAGAGTCGCCGCCAATGTAGATCAATTCATATCCAATATCGATCAACTTAGATATCCGTCACTGCCTCGACTCCATCAAATCTGAGAAGATCTAACCGTCGTTCGACGATGGTGATTTTGGTACTACAATCAGCTAGCTCGACTCTTTCTATATTTCGTTACCACTCTTGTGGCCCTCTCTCTGTTGCTTCTGTCGTCGCTAGTTCCCCTTGCACACTACTAGTCTCTTCGCTTCAACCAATAGTAGTAAGTAGGAGAGAGAGAAAGAGAGAGAGATCAAAAGAAGAAAAGTTGTTGGCTTTCGTCTTGTTGGGTATACCTCCTTATTGGAGTGTGGGACCCAATTGGTTTTGGAAAAAGAATTTTAATTTGACTTGGTTTAGGTATAATATATTTTTATATATTATATTTGTGGAGGCCCAATTCAATTTGGATACAATTAGGGTTTGATTCCAAAACCCTAGATTCAATATATTATGTTCATATTGGAGGCATTGTTTTTGTTCAACACACAAAAAGTGGCGGCTGCTATAGAGCTTTGGTAATAGTGCCGATTGGTTAAGGTTGGTCAAGGTGCTTGATTTGTTCATGTTGCCTCTGTTCTGAAATTAATTTGGTTCGTTATTTTGGGTCTTCTTCAACTCTGATTCTGAAGATTTTGGTTCATCTATTTGGTGAAGTCTTTCCTCTTGTTTATTTGTGATTATTTGGAATTCACCTAAGGGTGGTTTTGTGAGACCATTAGTGTCTCGTTTGTAATCGTTTGAAACTTATTTGGTTGATAGTGGAATCGGATTTCGATCCCGTGGACGTACCTCACATTGAGGGAACCACGTAAAAATTCTTGTGTTGCCTTTGATTTAATTTTTCTGCATTAGTTTTTATTCCCATTGATTGATTTACTTGTGGGGAATCACATCGATTTTTCCTAACAACTGGTATCAGAGCTTACGGGTTATTTGGGTTTATTTATTTGTGTAAATCAATGGAGGGGAATATGGGTCGCATGTCTAGCTTCAATGGAAGTAATTGGGTAATTTGAAAAACTAAAATGGAGGACCTATTATTTTGTAAAGACTTGTATGGACCCATTGAGGATGATAGTGGCAAACCTGCTGATATGAAAGATGATGAGTGGAAGAGGCTTAATCGAAAAGCCGTTGGTGTTATCCGTCAATGGATTGATGACAATATGTTTCATCATGTTGCCACTGAAACTTCGGCACATGATTTATGAAAAAAATTAGAGAGTCTTTATGATAGAAAATCAACCACAAATAAAGCCTTTCTGTTTCGTAAGTTGGTTAATTTAAAATATAAAGAGGGCAGCCCTATTCCGGAACATCTGAATGAAATAAAAAGTATTGTTAACCAACTTGCTTCTATGAAAATTGTTTTTGATGATGAGTTGCAGGCTTTGATGCTACTTAGTTCCTTACCGAAAGTTGGGAGACTTTGGTTGTGACAGTTAATAATTCGGTGCCCGATGGAGTTGTCACAATGGGCCAAGTTACTAGTAGCTTGTTGAATGAAGAAACTAGAAGAAAATCAGCCGGTTCCTCTCATTCGGAAGCATTTGTTGTTAGAAGCCGAAGCAAAACAAGGGGGAGGAGTAAGACTCCTCATGGTCGTGATCAAAGCCGTGACAAATCAAAAGATGGTTCTTTTTCAAAGAAAGACGTTGAGTGCTACTATTGCCATGAGAAAGGGCACATGAAGCGAGAATGCCGAAAGCTCAAGAACAAGGAGAAAAG
The DNA here is from genome assembly GCA_030407325.1 of Camellia japonica. Lineage (NCBI taxonomy): Eukaryota > Viridiplantae > Streptophyta > Magnoliopsida > Ericales > Theaceae > Camellia > Camellia japonica. The sequence goes on from JAPPVO010000059.1 coordinate 146,782,121, forward strand.
GCGTGACAAAAGTGTGGATAAGAAGCAAGAAGACACAACAGCAGTTACTACCGATGATCTCATGGTCGTTTGTGAAGATGATTGTATCAATTTTGTGGGCCAAGAGAGCAATTGAGTGATTGATTCCGGTGCTTCTTTTCATGTGACTTCTCGAGTTGATTTCTTCACTACCTACACTGCAGGAGATTATGGTTCTGTTCGAATGGGTAATGAAGGTTTGTCCAAGATTATCGGCATGGGTGATGTTTGTTTGGAAACAAATTTGGGCTGCAAGTTGTTGCTTAAAGATGTGAGGCATGTTCCCGACATTCGCCTCAATTTGATCTCTACTGGGAAGCTAGATGATGAAGGCTTCAACAACAAATTTGGTGATGGAATATGAAAGCTCACAAAGGGTTCTTTGGTGGTGGCTAAGTGCAAAAAGACTCATACACTTTATTCGATGCAAGGAAAAATTTGTAAAGGTGTTGTCAATGCACTTGAAGATGATACTTCTACCGAATTGTGGCACAAGCGGCTTGGCCACATGAGTGAAAAGGGGCTGCAAGTTTTGTTCAAGAAAGAGCTTCTACCCTGTTTGAAAGGTACACATCTTAAAACTTGTGTTCATTGTTTAGCGGGTAAACAATATAGAGTTTCTTTTCATAAAAATGTTGCTTCTAGAAAAGAAAATGTTTTGGAGTTGATTCATTCGGATGTTTGTGGTCCTTTAAAAGTTAGAACACATGGTGGTGCACTTTATTTTGTTACTTTCATTGATGATTATTCAAGGAAAGTTTGGGCTTTTCTACTAAAAATTAAAGATCAAGTTCTAGAAGTATTTAAGCATTTTCAGGCCATGGTTGAAAGAGAAATAGGACAGAAATTGAAGTGCATCTGTAACAAACCCGCGGGGGACCTCGCTACAGCTCGGACTCGATTCGCGTCACGGTTCTTAATCTTGAACCAAAGAGTCCAAATCCAGCAAATCGTTTTGGAAAACAGATTTTTGAAAGAAGTGCCAAACATGGACTGCTTTGCCAGATACAGAGTCGCTACCTAAATATTTTATTTTTGGAAAATTTAGGAAACCCTGACTCGGTGCCAAAGGCCACGTGTCCGTCATCACCAAAGTTACCTCGGCTCGGGAACTTGGGTACGATTGGGGAAGGTCACTTCGTGAGCACCCCCGCTCGCCCGGTCAAAGACCGGCCTCTACTAACCATGATATCTTATTTTGAAAACATTGTGAGTTCTTATTCCGGTTATTAGCCTAGGTTACTATGTGATGCTCGCAGCAAATAAGTATAGACTGGGCCGTCTGAATTGGAACAAAACATTTCATGTTTGTTTGTTTGAAAATGATTTGATGGTGCTACCCGCAGGTAGGCTAAGACGTGGATTTGCCACCCTCAGGTGGGCTTAGAAAACGTGATTTTGCCACTATCTAGTGGGCTTAAAACAAACATTCAACGCATTGTTCCAATTCAAATAACTCAACCTCCACCCACAGGCATTCAAGGCAGTTATATCACATAAGCACATAGCCTCATGGTAAGCATGCTATTCATGGCAGTCACTCGCACGCATGCAAGGATGCTAAAACATAAAACTCACCGAGTACTCCAAGCCAAAACAGAAGCTTGTTAGAAATCTATGCATGATCCTAAATATGCAGAATTGCCTAATGCAACACATGCAAAGATGCAAATATAGCAGGCTCGGCCATTCTAAGATGGCATGTGGAATGCTACAGCTAACATGTATTCAATTTGGAATTGAAATACAAATGCAGTTTGTATGATGCGCCGAGCCCGGTGCGTGCAAAACAGATGAATGATGCAAACATGCTGTCATACTTTATGCTAATTGAAATATGCCCTATATCTAACCATCATAAGCGGATAAATAAAAGGGAGAAAGACGTAGGGTTGGAAGACATACATCACACACACGCACACTTATTACAATTATGCCCTCGCGCAGAGGGTCCGAATAAATAATACAGTCCCAAATGAAAGAATGATACAGTCCGAAATATACAGATTCCTAATTAATTAACAAATTAAAGAAGAAAGCGGTAAACTGGCATGCAAGCCAGGGGGTGCCTCACTTCCGCTGAATGATATATGCTGGGTTGCCTTGTGCGGAAATCCACTGGGATGCCCCAATTAGCCTATGTTTGCAATGTTTCTCGAAATGTGTGCCAGACTCCGAAAAGTTGCTGATTTTCTGTTTTGCTGCAACAGAGAGCAGGAAAGGGGCACAGCAATGTATTTCACAAATATATGCATGCCTCGATCCTCGTGCCACCAATCACGCATATCGATGCATGATGGCCGAGGAATCGGATTGCACAACTCAATATAGGATGAATGCAGATGAATGCTACAACAAAACCTAACTCCATCATGGGTAATCCGGAGTGTCGGTGACTTGGGAATTGAGACCCGTTCCGTCACTCGGAGTACGGAACGTGCCTCGGTTCCCGTGCTCGGGCTAACTCCTATCCCGAACACGATGCAATATGCATGATATGCATGAATGCAACTAAAATACAATCCTAGCATGCACAATGCTATGAAAATGAAATGCCTCGAAATGCGTACACACGGGCACGCAAACCGAGGCGATGATCCTAAGGCATGAAATGGCATACGCAATGCAAATTGGACTTCCACTAACACGAGCGGACCTCAGCCACACTCACATAAGAGGCCGTCGGATAAAAATGAAGTGCCTCGAAATGCGTGCACACGGGCGCGCAAACTGAGGCAATGACATAAAGGCATGCAATGAGACTATAATGAGATATAGAATGCAAAATGGACTTACACTAACATGAGTGAGCCTCAGCCACACTCACATAGGAGGCCGTTGGATAAAAAATGAAGTGCCTCGAAATGCGTGCACACGGACACGCAAACCGAGGCAATGGCATTAAGGAATGCAACGAGACTATAATGAGATACAGAATGCAAAATGGACTTACACTAACATGAGTGAGCCTCAGCCACACTCACATAGGAGGCCGTTGGATAAAAATGAAGTGCCTCGAAATGCGTGCACACAGGCACGCAAACCGAGGCAATGGCATTAAGGAATGCAATGAGACTATAATGAGATACAGAATGCAAAATGGACTTACACTAACATGAGTGAGCCTCAGCCATACTCACATAGGAGGCCGTTGGATAAAAATGAAGTGCCTCGAAATGCGTGCACACGGGCACGCAAACCGAGGCAATGACATAAAGGCCTGAAACGGCCTAAAATATGATATGTAATGAGACTAAAATGAGATGTCTCGAAATGCGTGCCAACGGGTACGCATACCGAGAAAATGACATACGGAATGCAACAGGACTAAAATGAGATATGCGATGCAATATGGGCTTACACCAACATGAGGGAGCCTCAGCTATACTCACATAGGAGGCCAATGGATGAAAATGAGATGCCTTGAAATGCGTGCACGCGGGTGCGCAAATCGAGACAATGGCATACGCAATGCGATGAGACTAAAATGACATACAGAATGCAAAATGGACTTACACTAACATGAGTGAGCCTCAGCCACACTCACATAGGAGGCCGTTGGATGAAAATGAAGTGCCTCGAAATGCGTGCACACGGGCACGCAAACCGAGACGATGGCCCTAAGGCATGAAATGGCATGAAATATGATATGCAATGCATGCAAATGAATTTTGGCACTGAAATGTGGGGGAAAACAGCCCCGAAGCATGGCCAAAGCGCACCCGAAGCATGGAATGATCCCGAAATGCAATATTAGGCGCCCGAAATGGCCTATAGCCATGCAATGCATGCACAATATGGACATGGAATGAAAATACAGTAGCAAGGCAGCCCCAAGAAAAGCATTTTTCAGTCATAAAAAGGGCTAAACAGCAAGCATACATAGGATTAAGCAAGGATGCAAAAATGGCCCCGCAAGAGGGGTATTGAAGCAAGTGATTCATGCGATGCCCAAATGGAAAAGTACCCTTCTACAACACTGATGAGGGACTAAAAATATGCACATTTACAGTAGATGAAATCCCCCAACTCAGTATGAAAACATGCTAAAAATGCCATGCAAGATTGAGGATACATAAGGCTATAACATGAGGTACCCCAAACATCCATCAAACCAGAAAAGACCCTTAATGAAATATGTCAAGAAGATCAAAATATGACTCTTTCCAGTTCTGATGATGGCCGAAAACAGAAGCTAGATAAGCTTAAAAAAGCATGCAAAAATGGGGGTCAAAGAGGGGTATAATGACAAGTACAACATGGAGACCCCCAACAAGGTTGATCCCTTCTACAATGTTGTAGAGGGACACAAAATAAGCTTACTCACAGTTCATTACATGCTCCAAAAAAGACTACATGTAGGTCAAACAAATCATGCAAATTTACGGTAAATATGAGAGATTATGAAGCAAGTGCATGATAGAGAGGCCAAACAGGGTTGAGCCCTTCTTCAATGTTGAAGAGGGGCTCGAAATAGGCCTACTTACAGTTTACATTATGCTCTAAAACAGATCACACATGGGCTAGAAATTTCATGCAAAATATTGACATACAAGATGATATTGAAGCAAGTGTGCCATAGAGGGCTCAAACAGAGTTGAGCCCTTGAACAAACATGAAGAATAGCTCAAAATAGACCTAGTTTCAGTTAAGGTCGGAGCCCAAAACAATAAGAAAATAGGCTTAAGAAATGAGGCAAGAAAAGGCTACAAAAGAGGGAAATGGAAGCTTACCCTTGTAGACAAGTCTTGGCTGCCTTTTGCTTGAAGAATGGATGCCTTCTAGCTGCTGGAAAGCCCCTCTTGCTGCTGGAAATGGAGTGGTGGTAGTGGTGCTTGATGATGATGAAGAAAATGGAACCAAACTTGAGAGAAATGAGAGAGATAGAGATGGATGTGTGTATGTAAGCTTGAGAGCAATTTTCTAACCCTTTTTCTTGAGTTGGGAGGCCAACTATATGGGGAAAAAAGAGGAGGAAAAGAAGGGAGGAAACTTCCTCCAAGCTTTCCTCTAAAAATATCCCCCCCCCCCCGGATCCAGATCTTTTGGGAGAAAAAGGTGCATAGCTGTAAAGTGCACAGTGTGGGGATTATGGCCGGCCAATTACTTTTGCTGCAGGTGGCCGGCCGGCCACCCCCTATGGCCGGCCGGCCAAGGGTCAAAAATGAAACAATGAATTGCTGGCCGGCCACCACACATTGGTGGCCTCCCATGTGTGCTGAACAAGACCCTATGGTTGGAAATTAGCAACTATGAAACAAGAGAAACAACAAGCCACTTTTCAAAGAGGTTCAAAAATGAAAAAAAGAATTACTGGCCGGCCATGTGTTTTTAGGGTCCTCCCATGTGTGTACAACGCAAATATGTGGTTTTGGCTCGAAGAAAATGGTCCTAGGGTGGTCAACATTAGCCCGGAAGTGAGAAAAACGGGCGCCGGGGGGCGCCGGAAGAGCATAACTGCTTGCTGAGATAATTGCTGGCCTCCCACCCTCCAGTGATCTTCCTGGTGATAAAACAAAGGTACCTGCCAAAAATGAACGAAAACCGATGCAAAACGAATGCTCGGGGACCAAAACACGCAGTTCGGGGTCCCGAAAATAGGCTGTTAAGCACCGAAAGTGGCATTCGGCCACGAAGTGGGTATCCAAGACCCCAGTGTCCCTCGAAAGGGAGTAAATGAGATGCATGCCAAAAACCGGAGGAATCGGAGATGATTGGGTGGTCCCGAACCGAGGCACACGGCCTGACGGCTCCGAAAACCGAGAACCGGGCTCCGAAATGGGCAAAATGGCCTACGACCACGAAATGTAACCCACGGCCACTGAGAGATGGTCTATGGGACCTCTCCCTCCCCTCAGGAAAGAAAACAGAGAAAACCGAGTCCGGTTCGCAAACCGAGGCAAGGCACAGAAGAGAGTTCGGAAGTCCGGAGGCAGGGCGCACGGCCGCGACTCTGAGACTTCTGAACGAGCACAATATGCAACATCACCGAGCGCTCAATCGGTGACGTCTGAGTCTTAAGGTCGGTTAAAAATGGGGTGTCTACAGCATCCGAACAGACAATGGTGGTGAATACATTGGGCCATTTGATGAGTATTGTCGCAGCCAAGGTATTCGGCACCAAAAGACAGTTAAGAAGACTCCTCAACAAAATGGCGTTGCCGAGAGGATGAACCGCACCATTGTGGAAAGAACAAGGTGTTTGCTTTCACAAGCTAAATTGCCAAGATCCTTTTGGGGTGAGGCAATGAGTACAGCGGTTGACGTGATCAATTTATCTCCTTGCTATCCTTTGAATGGTGATGTTCCTGAAAGAGTTTGGACTGGCAAAGATGTGTCTTATGAGCACTTGAGAGTGTTTGGTTGCCGAGCTTTTTTTCACATTCCAAAGGATGAGAGGTCCAAGCTTGATAGTAAGTCAAGACAATGTATTTTTCTTGGCTATAGGCGTGATGAGTTCGGGTATAGATTATGGGATCCGGTCGACAAGAAAGTCATTCGAAGTCGTGATGTTGTGTTTCTTGAAGACCAAACAATTGAAGACTTTGGCAAAGGTGATCAACCGGAGCCAAAAACTAGTGGTCTCATTGACATGGATCCATCTCCTTCATCTCCAGTTGATGATGAAAATGGGGGAGATGTGCAGCCACCTATTGAAGATGTAGAAGATGATGCTAATCCTAATGAAGTTGAGCCAGAAATTGAGGAAGAGCATCCAACTCAAGAACCGCCACCACAACTTGAGTTGAGGAAATCTACAAGGGACCGACAACCTTCAAGAAAGTATCCTCCCAATGAATTTGTGTTGATTTCTGATCAAGGGGAGCCGGAGAGCTACCAAGAAGTAATTGAGCATGCAAAGAAAGGTGATTGGAAAAAGGCCATGGAAAAGGAGATGAACTCCTTACTTGAAAATCACACCTATGACTTAGTGAAGTTGCCTAAGGGGAGGAAAATTCTGAAAAATAAGTGGGTTTTCAAATTGAAGAATGATAGGAAGAATCTGATGTACAAAGCACGTCTTGTTGTGAAAGGCTTTGGGCAAAAGAAAGGTATTGACTTTGACGAGATTTTCTCACCGATTGTAAAGATGTCTTCTATTCGGGTTGTACTTGGCATGGCTGCAAGTATGAACCTTGAAGTTGAGCAACTTGATGTGAAGACCGCATTTCTTCATGGTGATCTTGAAGAAGAAATTTACATGGAGCAACCGGAAGGTTTTGTAGAGAAAGGGAAAGAGAAATTTGTTTGCAAATTGAAAAAATGTTTGTATGGCCTCAAGCAAGCTCCACGGTAATGGTACAAAAAATTTGACTCTTTCATGATGAATAATGGTTTTTCTAAAACCACTTCGGACCATTGTGTGTTTGTGAAAAATTTCCCGGATGGCAAATTTATTATTCTTTTGCTTTATGTTGATGACATGTTAATTGTAGGTCAAGATTCTACCATGATTAACAGGTTGAAATTGGAGTTGAGCAAGTCTTTTGCTATGAAAGATTTGGGACCGGCAAAGCAAATTCTTGGTATGAAAATTGTTCGTGATCGCAAAAAGGGGCTGATTTGGTTGTCTCAAGAGAGCTACTTTGAGACAGTTCTTGAGAGGTTCAACATGGATAAAGCAAAACCGGTTGGTTGTCCACTTGCGGGTCACTTCAAACTTAGTTCGAATCAATGTCCTACAAGTGAGAAAGACAAAGAAGAGATGTTGAAAGTTCCTTATGCTTCAGCAGTTGGTTCTTTGATGTACGCCATGGTTTGTACAAGGCCGGATATTGCTCACGCTGTTGGTGTAGTGAGTCGGTTTCTCTCTAATCTGGGTAAAGAACATTGGGCAGCGGTAAAATGGATTCTAAGATATCTTCAAGGGACTTCGAAGGTGTGTTTGTGTTTTGGGGATGGTAAGCCGATGCTTGATGGGTTCACAGATTCTGACATGGCTGGTGATGTTGATTCTAGAAAATCTACTTCGGGGTATTTGATGACTTTTGCAGGGGGATCTGTGGCATGGCAATCTAAATTACAAAATTGTGTTGCTCTCTCAACTACCGAAGCTGAATTTATTGCCATTACAGAAGCTTGCAAAGAAGAGTTATGGTTGAAGAAATTTTTGCAAGAGTTGGGTTTGAAGCAAGAAAAGTATGTGCTTTATTGTGATAGTCAAAGTGCTATTCACTTGAGTAAAAATTCTACTTTTCATTCGAGATCGAAACACATTGATGTGAGATACCATTGGATTCGTGATGTGTTAGATTCGAAATTGTTGCAACTCGAAAAGGTTCACACGGATGATAATATTTCGGATATGTTGACTAAGACTTTGTCGATGGATAAACATTTGAAGTGTCGAACTTTGGCGGGTATGGTTGATGTCTCCACCTAAGTCGGTAAGGGGAGAATTGTTGGGTATACCTCCTTATTGGAGTGTGGGACCCAATTGGTTTTGGAAAAAGAGTTTTAATTTGGCTTGGTTTAGGTATAATATATTTTTATATATTATATTTGTGGATGCCCAATTCAATTTGGATACAATTAGGGTTTGATTCCAAAACCCTAGATTCAATATATTATGTTCATATTGGAGGCATTGTTTTTGTTCAACACACAAAAAGTGGCGGCTGCTAGAGAGCTTTGGTAATAGTGCCGATTGGTTAAGGTTGGTCAAGGTGCTTGATTTGTTCATGTTGCCTCTGTTCTAAAATTAATTTGGTTCGTTATTTTGGGTCTTCTTCAACTCTGATTCTGAAGATTTTGGTTCATCTATTTGGTGAGGTCTTTCCTCTTGTTTATTTGTGATTATTTGGAATTCACCTAAGGGTGGTTTTGTGAGACCATTAGTGTCTCGTTTGTAATCGTTTGAAACTTATTTGGTTGATAGTGGAATCGGATTTTGATCCCGTGGACGTACCTCACATTGAGGGAACCACGTAAAAATTCTTGTGTTGCATTTGATTTAATTTTTCCGCATTAGTTTTTATTCCCATTGATTGATTTACTTGTGGGGAATCACATCGATTTTCCCTAACACGTCTCCGCCAGATGTACCTCATCGTGTTCACTAGGCAAATTATAGAATGTTCCCGAAGTACCACGTGTCCGTACTCCTTAACCGATTATCATTCAATATGTCCCCCTCATATTCCCCGATCACCCAACACAATACTTCACTTACCTACTTTTTTTACCAATCACTAGAGCTAAGCATAGGGTTATCCAAACTGCACAACCCACCCAACCTGAATTGATCCGCATACAAATGGGCAGTTTCGCAGACATAATGCGGGCAGATACGGTTTGAAATATGGCATTGTTGCAGGCTGCGGGTTTTACCCATACCTGCAAGAACCTGCCTGCACTTAGACTCTTTTTTTTAAAAAACAAAAAAAACCTGGACCGTTGATTTCATTCATCTTATCCTAGATATTTTTGAGCAATATGACTCGGATAACATGTGAATTTGTTTATCTTCATTTTTATTTGTATTGTTCATTTTATTATGTAAGTTTTATTGATCTTCTCTTGTTGACTCCTAATTAGGTACTTTGGAGTCAAGTTCATCTTCAAGTTCAACCTATAATATTGATGCTATAATTGAACTCTAATATCCATTTGCTCATTGGTAAATTTTTCATATACTCAACACATTTTCTTGCTATATTGAGATGCAATATATACACATTTGTTTATTTTTTCATTACTTTATTCTTTTACACTTTTTTTTTTTTTTTTGTCAAAGGAATTATGAAGATTGAAAATTAAATTATAAATTTTTCAGTTTGTTTTTGTGCTGGGTTCTTCAAACATATGCATGGAATTAGAATTTTTGAAAGTTGGATATGATTCATGATGAAGTTTGCGAGTTTGCAAATGTTTTTATTTTATTTAATGGGTGTAAATTGGATAAAGTTTGACAACAATTTATTGTTATTTTATTATTGCATTTTGGATAAATGTAATAGTTAATGGAGAATTACTTTTAGGTAAGTTTAGGATTTGAATGATTTACTTTAATTGTATTATTGGGTAGTGAATGATTTTGATGATTTAGTTTAGGATTTTGAAAGATGTGCTTGTATTAGTTTACGATTTTATTTAAAAATTTAAGATTTTGAATGATTTGCTTGTGTTAGGAATTGATTTTGTTGTATTTTTAATTTTATAAGTTTTAATTCATTAATTATTAATGTTGAGCATTTTAGAAAATGGAAGGAAAAGGGCCCAAAATAAATTTTACAAAACGAAAAAAAAAAAGATCCAAAATAAATTTTTAAAGAAAAAAGTTCAATCCGCAAACCGCCCACACATCCGCGAACCCTATCTGCACAAACCGCAACCCGTACTACAGGCAATTGCAGGTTCAATTTTCCCCTAACCGCACATATGCGGGGGGGTCCAAACCGCAAACGGAACAGTCCAAAACCGAACTACGAGCACCCCTACCAATCACAATGCTATGAAATACCACGTGTCTATACTCCGAGATAATTGAATAATTACCCGTTCAAGAAGATCTTGACAGCCCTTTTTGCCTCTTCAATCTCATTCTTCTTCTTCGAAGTTCTTGCATTCTCCTCCACTTCTAGGGCACTTTCTCTCTTTTCTCTCTTCTCCTCAATTCTTTAATGTTTAGACTTTTCGAGTGCTCTAAAAAGAATCTCAGCAAGTCTTTGAGGCAGCCATGACTCGCGAAAACCCTAGCACTGCATGCTAGGGTTAGAAGGTGGTGTTAGTCGAGCAAAATCATTGTTGTAAAAAAAACATCATTATTATGTATACTGTTTGTCCACAACATTTTTGTCACAATGAAAGCAAGAGAAGAATATATATATTGTTTGTCCACAATATTTTTGTCACAGTGAAATGTAAGCTTAGAAGGATTAAAATGATTTTGTGGTTGTGTTTTTATATATATGACTATATGAAATAAATTGAAAGATACATTATACATAGATAAAACCTTTCATTGAAAACAAGAATTGAATTCTAACATAGTGTGTGAGAGTGAGAGAGAGAGAGAGAGAGAGAGAGAGAGAGAGAGAGATAACTCTTCATTGAAGACAAGAATTGAATTCCAATACACACACAGAGAGAGAATTTTAACAGATAGATTGAATTGAATTTCAACAGATAAATAGTTCGTTTCAACAGATCAAACCTATTTTAATAGATAAAAAAATTGGACAGATAGATCAAAAAAATGAACAGATAAAGAAAAAAATTCGAACATATAGATATAAATTTGAACAGATAGTCAAAAAAGCCAAACGGATAAAAAAAAAGTAACATATAAATTAAAGAGTAAAATTGAAAATAAAATGCCATTCAAAACAAATAAAATGACTTCTCATCAAATTATTTCATAAAGAATGGACCTCTTACTAATAAAAAATATTCACTAGACCTAATGCCTTATACCCTACTTAGATTGAATTTATCACCAATTTTTTTATTTAAAAATAAATATTTTAATAAAATGATTAGTATTTTATTTCACTCTATTATAATTGAACCAAACACTACTTACTAGCTAACATACCTTTTCACATTTTCCTAGACTTCAATCTCTTTATCCATTCAATGCTACCCGTTTAGGAATAGGTTATTTTAGTTGGTTATTTGACTTTTTACGAAAATATGCATAAAAAAATAGAGAGAGTAATATAATAAGATATTTTATTTTATTAGCTATTTTAGCCTGTGATGGGCTATTTTGGCCGATCCCAAGAAAATAGTTATTATATCACATGTAAGTTATGACATTTGTGGTGTTAATTATAACTAAATAATAATAATTAGACATACCCAAGTACCATATAACCAAAGATATTTTTGATCATAATCAAAATAATAAATACAATAGGCTATAACTAATATCACAATGGGTCATAACTAACACCACAATAAGTCATAACCAAGTCATAATTAATATCATAATAAGTCATAACTCCAAACCACAAACGTCATAATTGGGGCATATGGTACACTCTCCAATTTCTTGAAAAGAAAATCATTGATGTCAAAACAAACACTTTGGTTTTACTTTTTACTTTTTTTTATACAAAAAATACTAAATATGTTTATTTATTTTTTTATTTTTGGTTGGCAAAAATGAAAATAAAAGAGCACATAAGTGAATATAGGGCGGAGGGCCGAAGGTGATTGTCAACGATTAAAGGGTGATTGTCGGTTGTCGGAGGTAGTAGCTGAAGGTGGTTGTCAATAGTAAGAAATAGTGTGTAGCTGCTAGAGGTGATTTTCGACAAAAAGTGGTGACTAAAAGTGATTGCTAGCAACTGAAAATGAATGTCAGTAGTCGGAGGTTGGTGGTCACAGGTGAAGATGCGCAATGGAGATGGAGGAAAGAGTTTTATTTCTAAATTAGTGAAACCAAATTTTTATTATTCCAATAATTTAATAAATTTTGCAAATTTTTTACAAGTTTTTAGAAATAAAAGTAAAAAATAAGTGAAACCAAAACAGCTTTTATTTGTAATATTTAAAATTTTTATAAATATAAAAAAAAAAAAATGAACTAGAAATGTATTTTTTTAATAATAAAGTTGTTAAATATGAGTTTTTTGTTTTTTTATATTTTATTTACTGTCCCTTCCAATTTTTAAGGTGCTGGCACCTTTATGCCTCATTGACTTCATCATTGAAAGAGAAATAAAATTGAAATAAAGAAATGGAGAAACGGTCTCAAGGAACCTTGGAAATGGGTTGGCAGGTATGCTTTGCCTTTTCTTCTTTTATGTATGTTTAGACTTTATATTTACTTATTTGTATATTAAAACTTCACTATCACTTTTGTGGTGTGGTTGGCCTTTCGACTCTTTAGGACAAAAGAATTGTATGATAATCATAAGATTAACATAGTACGAAATAATAAATAAAGTGTGGAGGATTAGTACGAGTCAAATGCGAGTGTAAAAATTATCTAATAGATTAGCAAGATCATTTGTCTATATACTTATTCAATGATATTTTATAATTTATACATTATTTCTTTATTTTCAAGATCTTGTATTTATTTAGTTCTTTGATATTCATTAGACGTATAATTAATGTAAAATTCTTAAAAGACAGAATAATTTCTCAAACAGCCTAAACTCTTGCTAGCTTTCCATGGCAGAATAATTTCAATTTTTTTTTTTCATTTTTTATTCGAGCCGCTCCACTTGATACGCCTATATCCCAAGCCAATATATGAGGGCTTTGTGTCAAATAAAAAGATAAATTTTTAATTCTATGAAATAATTTTTTTTAACTTTTAAATGAATCAATGGAGAAAAAAATTGCAATAGAGGTGAAATTCCTCACATTCGTTGTTTTAACTACACATCGAAAGATCTAAGGAGTCGAGACCCTATAGATTATCTTAAGGTGGTTCCTACATAGTAGGGCTACTTAATCATGTAGCAATAAGTCATGAACTCGCATACAGGCGGGGATTTGAACCCACACTATTGATACTGAGTAAGATTTGCCTAGGCCTGAAAGATTTATCTTACCAACTATATGTGTTGTCGCTCGGGTGGCTAACTCTAGGGAGAGTGAAACTTGGGACCTTAAGGCATATACCCCGAAGTCTTACCAAAGTGCCACACCCCATGGGTTGTTTCAACAACATATCAATCTCAACTTCTACCATTTTAGGTTATTTTATTTCTTGTCAATAGATAGGAGAGTAATTGTAAATATAAAAAATATTTACATCATCAACCCAAGCTCCCATAATGGGGGAGAAATAAACCCACCACAAAGAATCAACTTCTACCTTTTTATTTTATTTTATTGTTTGTCAATAGATAGGAGAGTAATTGTAAATATGAGAAATATTTACATCAACAACCTAAGCTCCCATAATGGGGAAGAAATAAATCTACAATAAAGAGTGTCAAACTTTTCATATCATACCACAAAAGGTGTTACACAATCACTAAGCCAAATATCCTGATTATCTTAACTTTTACCTTAATTACACTAAATTACAACCACCATATTAAAGCATCCAATTTAAAATCAATTGCCAATGAGTAAAGAGGCCCTTATGTTATATTAATCAATCTTGGGCGACTTAGATTGATAATGTGGGATTAAGTATAACACACCCTATATTAAAGATCTTAATTATTGACCTCAATTTAGGATGCAGATCATCCCTCTCTTCAAGATGGTCTTTAATAGAAGGCTTACATTAATACAAATTAATTATTGTTTAAGCGGGCACAATGTAGCATTTTTTAGTTGATAGGGGTAAAGTTATGTTAATGGATGGTTTAAGGAGGTAAAGTGTGATCTATCCTATAGTTGAAAGGGATTTTTTTCATAAAGGTCCAAACTGAAAAAAAATTAGTAGGGGTTAAGTATTATAATTTTTAATTAAAAAAGGTAAAGTAATACATAACAATAATTGAGGAGGTAAGGTGTAATTTTTCTAAAATGCTTTCATATGTCTCTATCTACTATAGCTAGGCATTTGAAATTTGTTTCTTCTTTATAATATAAAAAGGCTGTGGCTTGCCTCTACTCCGCCATCTGGACTAAAGGGTCCAGTCTACCCATTGGGCATATTTTTGTATCTCTTTTCAATAATTCAAACCGTTCACATTTTAGGACATGTTGTGTATATTATTCTTATAAAAAAATCATGTCAATCGGATAACGGATACTATGTATTCGGATCATTTTTGTCTAAAAAAAATGAATGATCAAAAAATTAACGATTCATAAAAAAGTGATCCGAATACATAGTATCCGTTATCCGATTGACGTGATGTTTTATAGGAATAATGTACTTAACAAATTCTAAAATATGAATAATTAAATTATCCAAAAAGGACCCAAAAGTGGATTGAATGGGCTAAACTGGATCGAACTATCTCAGATCTGGGCTGGAGGCTGTCCAGACCCATAAAAAATCTTATATGATAGACTTCACATCAAATTCTTAAATAATATTTTTCTCAATACATTGATCAAGTAATTAATTAGAAAACGATCAAGTAATTAATTAGAAAGCTATATTTGATGTTATTGTACGATTTTGATGTGACAAGTTTTATGATTAATAATACATATTTTAATGAGTAGTTAAAATGTTACATGTTTTAATGAGCAGTTAGACGGATCAATAAATTAAAGGGTATTGTGTAGGTCCTAATAAGTAGATTTATTATTTAATAGGTCTTATGAAAAAAATTTATCATAAAAGAATATTATTAATTGTAAGTTTTAGCAATAATTTATAAAAATCATGACAAAAAAAGTTACTAATTATCAATTTTTAGCGACATATATAAAAAATTATCACAAAAAAATTATTTTTAGTGACAACAATTTTACCAAAATTTATTTTCAATAAGACTTGATAAAAATTAAATCCAATTATTAGAACCTATTAATAGTTTACCCTAAATTAAAATTTGCATCAAACATAATTAATATTTTCATTGCCAAAGGATTTTGAAAAAAAAGGATAAAAAATAAAAATAAAAAATGAACGCAAAAAAATAAATAATAAAAATAATAAAAATAAAAATAAATAGATAGAAGCATCATGACAACATGCATATTTAAGGGCAAACTTCACTTATCCCATATAGTTTGGGTTATACATGAGTTACTTTCTTAACGTTTGGAAATGACCACATAATCTTTACGTGATATGTAAATTAAAATGTACAGTTAGAAATTGGGCGCTCATGTGGCATGACTCATGAACCTTTTAAACTTTATCCACATAAGTTTGAATTTGAATTCAAAACTTATTTGGATAACCACTCATGATATCTATATCTATCATATCAACTGATATGGATAGATGATATATTTGTCCTATATATCTGATATGATATATGGGATATAGAATAATGAAAACAATGTATGTTTTTCCCATACTAACTCTTTCCTATTAAACAAAACCACGGCGACTTTGAGTCATGTTTCCTTACTTTGGCTCAATTAAGGTCTGGCGTAAAATCTTCAAGACTTTTGCTCATCTAAAGAATAGGATTACATTGTTCACATTTGAACATCTCTACTAAGTCTAGGTCAACCAAATTAATTTCCATAAGCCAAGTTAATTTAGAGAGAAATTCGCATTGAGATTCATTTGATTAATATAATATAATTTTGCTACAAAAATCTAAATTAATTAGTGACAATATTACACAAGTCGCAAGGATCGAAAATCTGTTATGCTCGTAATCATCTATTGGGTCACAGGTGACAATTATCCAAAATTTAATTTAATTTATGCGCAAAATATTAGTTTTCGGGAGTAAATTTACAAAGATTTCTCTCAACCGAATAACCTTCCACTGACTATGGTATGTCTAAAAAATATGATAAAATATTCTAATTACATACAATAGTATCTTAAAGTAGATTCACAATCAACTCATGCTATGTTTTTTATTTAAATTCCATTATTAAATGTAACATTGCATGAGTTGATTGTGAATCTACTTTAAGATGCTATTGTATGGAATTAGAATATTTTATCATGTTTTTTAGACATGCCATAGTCAGTGGGAGGTTATTCGGTTGAGAGAAATCTTTGTAGATTTACTCCCGAAAACTGATATTTTGCGTATAAATTAAATTAAATTTTGGATAATTGTCACCTGTGGCGTAAGAGATGATTATGAGCATAGCGGATTTTCAATCTTGCGACTTGTGTAATATTGTCACTATTTAATTTAGATTTTTGCGGCAAAATTATATTATGCTAATCAAATTAATCCCAATGCAAATTTCTCTCTAAATTGACTTAGTTTATGGAAGTTAATTTGGTTGACCTAGACATAGTAGAGATGTTCAAATGTGAACAATGTAATCCTATTCTTTAGATGAGCAAAAATCTTGAAGACTTTAGGTCAGTCCTTAATTGAGCCAAAGTAAGGAAACATGACTCAAAGTCGCCGTGGTTTTGTTACCTTGTTTGGCATAATAAAAACTAATGTGTGCACTATGGTTAGCGGCACGCTACGTAGTTTTGGTTGGCGAGTTTTGGAGTTATGAAATTAGTAAGCCCTCAATAGATCTGTATATAATCTTGACTATTGAGCTGCGCGGATTGACTTTGTAATTTGACTTGTAATGATGTTGCATCATTGGATGAAGTAACATTCAAGAGTCACGTCATCCAAGAAATACGAGCTTAAATGAATTAGTTATTAAGTGTAAGATGAGTAGCTAGTATGAGCAGTGTTTTGCTCTCTATCCAACTGTTGGGAGTGGATGGAGCAAAATTTCATGCACTATAATAGTGTGAATTAAAGTATCACTTGAAGTGAAAAGATTAGTGCCAAGTGGCTGTAAAATCTATTAGTATTGCCAACTTATCTAAGTCTGGACACTTACTGTTTCCACACTTGAGTATGAGACATGAGGAGGTGCTTTGTATGATTCCTTAGCTAGGCTAACATTTTTTGAATGATGTTTACCACTAATCGCAAACGTAGCAGCATAGTAATGAAAAGTTCAAGGCCGACAAGGTTGTTATGACTCTAAGAATTTGACGCATCGCTCGTGAAAGCATTGTGTTGAATTAGACTCTTTAGCCTAATTCGCGCTTAAATTACTTCAGGAGTTGCCATAGATTGGTAGCTTATTCTCTCCTTCATATGGATAGTAGAATTAATTGCAAGTAACTATGAAGCGAGAAACAGAAATGGCAAGAGGAGTTTCTCATCTTTCAACTAGATGCAATAAAGTGTATGGAGAATAAAATTGACTTGAAGGTGCAGGGGATTAGCACTTACTAGTTAAATTTGCGACTTAGGCGCACTAGATATCTCTATGACATCCTTTTATGATCTAGTGAACATGAATTAGTCATGAGTCATTACCTAGTTGGGCCTAAACCTTTAAACTTGTCTTCGAAAACTCACACATTAGGATGATTGGAATTAGTTTATGACATTGGTCATGAACCGATGGCTTATTATTCTTAATCACATTAATGAGAAGATAACATGGATGGTTTGAGTTGGCCCTCTCGGGCCCACTCGTTTATGACATCCTGTTCTCATGTGAATGTGTAACTCTGTTCGCAGTGGTTGCGCACAAATAAGTAGGAAAGCCGCAGAAGGGCATTTGTATCGGCGCATTTAGTCCACTATGATATTTGTGACTGGATATGTGTAAGGGTATGATAACTAGGCCCAAATCTTGACACATTTATAGATTACAATATGCATCTTAGTCAAGACTATTTGATCTCCCATAAGTCAAAAATTTTTGAAATATTTTTTGACATTGCACATATGAGGTCGAGATCAATTAGATAAGCGCTTTCGTGCTTTTAGTTTTGACCAAGGTGGCGAGTATCTATTTGAGTTATTTTTTAGAAAGCTCTGTGAAGAGAAATGGATGCTTAGAAAATTGATTATTCCTAGTACTTAGCAACACAAGAGTATAGTAGAGATAAGGAATTAAGTATTGTTAATGTTAGGTGGATGATGGCACAAAATGTTTCCCAATTGGGAATTGCACTTTAGTTTGTTGCCTATATCCCTGACTAAATGCCCTCCATATCAGATTTTACACTCCATTTGAGTAATGGGTTAGCGGAGAGTCATCTATGGGCGATCTGTAACCGTTAAGCAACTTATCTTTATTTTACTTCTCATAAGGTTGTGAAGTTAAGACCTAGGGTTCTATAGCGCATTATTGTATGTTGTCTTGTAAACACATAGGGTCGTGTGGCACATTATTGTATGATGTCATGTAAACCCTCTGGGTCATGTGCATATAAGTAAGCAGCTTTGTGGTAGTGTAAATAAGTCACATAAAGTTTTCTTAGTAAAAGTGACATGAATAGAGTTTTGGAACTCCATAAGATAGAGAATTCTAAGCATAGCGCTTTTATGTAGCCTAGTTGAGAATAGAAAGAAATTTCCAATATCCTAGAGACAGTGGCAGCGATGTGCCTACTAATGGATTACTCCATTAGAGAAGAATACTCTACATTCTTAGTTGCGTGGTAGCGAATGTGAAAATTTTCCACATCATCACTAGGTGATTGAGAAGGAAACATTCATGATTGCTCCGCAAGATAATAAAGAGCCTAGGATAATGCCAAAGGCTCTAGTCCCCTGTTTTTAGAAAGTGGATCAATGTTGCGCAGTTTAAGACAAAGTCTTTGATGATTAACCATTTCTATAATTTGGTTGACTTTCCATTATGACGCGAAACTGTTCTAAAGTTATGCGCAATTTGGATAGTCATTGTTAAGGCATAAGGCTTGCTAGATACCAAAAAGTCTCACCATTGAGGAAGGTGTAGACCGTGAGAAGACTTCCTCCTGGGGAGTGAAGTCATTTTGACTTAGGCTATGATTGATATAAGTTCGGAACATTGATTTGTGGACATTGTGACCCAACTTCTCGTTGGAGAATTAGATGAGTAGATCCATAGGGATTTACCTTCTGCTTTTATGGTGAAAAGTTAGGAGCGCAAAAAGGTTGCTAGTTCTAATAAATCCTTTACAGCCTAAAACAGTTATCCAAATAGTGGTTCTTAGATTTCGTCAAGCCATGATAGGCCAACGATGATCGATGAAGACCACTGAGGCATGATCAATGGTCCAAAAGAAGTTTTTCCTTACTTAGTCATTATGAGCCAGGAATTTATAAGGTTGTCACCACCGAGGGTGGGCAGTCCTCTGTTTTTGATATGATAGATATAGATATCATGAGTGGTTATCCAAATAACTTTTGAATTCAAATTCAAACTTATATGGATAAGGTTCAAAAGGTTCATGGGTCATGCCACATGGGCGCCCAATTTCTAACATCTCCAACTCGCATATGAGTTGGCATGACACTGCCACATCTCTATCTCAATCTCCTCAAAAATGAACAATCTCATACTAGCCAATGCACCGTGCGACCGCTGAGAACACCTGCATGTGAGAGCTCTATACTAGAAACTCAATATGAGTCAGCATAGAGACATCAACCCAAAATAAACAGAAATAGTGTCTCATGTACCCATGACCCTTGACCCTTTTGAACCCATTACTCGGAAAATGGTCAATTTCAAATTAAATGATATGAGGGTGAAGGGAAAATCATCTAGTTCTACATCTTTGCTCTATATTCACTGTCGACAACTCACATCGCTCTTTATGGGATGCTGATTGGGTGTGAATATAATGCGGGACCTAGGAGAGTCAAACATGCTCTTTGAGGGATTAGAGATGTTTTTTTTTTTTTTGGACCGATGTAGCTAGATGGCTCTGGGTACATAAGACAATATTTCTGTTCATTTTGTGTTGATGTCTTTATGTTGACTCATATTGAGTTTCTAGTATAGAGCTCTCATATGCAAGTGTTCTCAGCGGTCGCACAGTGTATTGGCTAGTATGAGATTATTCATTTTTTGGGGAGATTGAGATAGAGATATGGCAGTGTCATGCCAACTCATGTGCGGGTGGGAGATGTTAGAAATTGGGCGCCCATGTGGCATGACCCTTTGAACCTTTTGAACCTTATCCATGTAAGTTTGAATTTGAATTCAAAACTTATTTGGATAACCACTCATGATATCTATATCTATCATATCAACTAATATAGATAGATGATATATTTATCCTATATATCTAATATGATATATAGGATATGAACTAATGAAAACAACGTATGTTTTTCCCATACTGACTCTCTCTCATTAAACAACAATCAAGTTTTTTGCACTATGACTTGTATGGGTGATACTCGTATTGTGGTATCACTCCACTGTTGGGTGTTCGTTGTTCTCATTTTTAAAGCACGTGATTTACCCACAAGATTCTTCGCTTCAGGTTCTATCACCTAAGGTATGATCTGATAATTTTTACCCACTGCGTTATGCTTGTTTTACATGTACCGTTATACCCATTAAAGATTTAATAAAAAACTAAAATATCCTTGTATATAAGTAACTAGTATGAGACTATAATATTTTCGTCATTTGTTTGTAAGGCAAAGAACACCTTTTTTTTTTTTTCTTTTTTTGATCAGCAAAAGAAATTTTATTGATGAAAATCAAATGTACAGAATACAAAGATGAACATCAATAAAGGGAGGCGAGCGCCAAAGCATCAAAGCAAACCAGACGATTCCAACTAGGTTGGGACCGAAAAGCAAGCCAATCATCTACTAGCACTATACCAAGGCTAGAGAGAAACCAACCAAACAAACAACAAAAGAAAGGAAATACAACCCACCCCCACCCAAAACACCGATCTTAACAGTCCATCTACACCTCATACCAAACAAACCCCATTTCAATTCAGACTCTCATAACAAACAATCACCTCAAACCAATACCCAATCTCTTGAATTTTGGAAGTACCATTAATGTTTTCAATAACTTCTCTTTCCTTTCTTTATTTCTTTGACTAGCATTGTTGAGGTTTGAGGCCTTATGATCACCTCTATCCTCATGCCTCTTAGAAGATTCCTCAATCTTGACTGAATTGCTACTCACTACTAGAATAGAAGGCTTTTTAACAATGTCAACCCCTTCCACTACTCCTTTTGGCCCAAGAAAGATAAGTAAACTTGGCTCATAGGATACTTGCACACTCTTATTATTTCCAATAAGAACTCCTAGATCTACAGCGGTGGATTTAGGCCTCCAAAATAATGAAAGAACACGCCCAGATTTTTGTTGTGGGCCAAGCACACTCCTAAATTTCAAAAGTTTCATTTGCACCAGGTTTAGCTCAAATCCTCCATAAGAACCATTACTCTTCAAACACTAATTGATAGATGTTGATGACTCATTTGATTTGTTTGAATTGGAAGAAAACACCATTTTTTTGTCTCCAAACTCTTTTTCCCCTATTGACAGAGATTTGATCTTTCCTTGAACTATATTTGAGTGCTACATCATCATCAAAATCAAAGGTTTCACATATCCTACCAGGGTATATGTTTCCTTTGTACTCCAAACTTATCACTGTATTTATAGGCCTTATGCTATTCGTTATCAATCTAATCTTGCCATACTCAAAGGAATCTTTATTGTTAACTTCAACAAACTGGATTACCTCACCCCATAAGCTACCAATGCTTTTGAATGTATTAGCATTCCACAAGTTAAATGAAACTCCATAATAGCATAGCCAAACACATCTCTCCTGATCGAGATTTATCCATTTTCTTCATTTTGTTACTGAAACACACCAATCATAGATCCATCTCTTCAGTTGGTCATACCCCTCATTCATAGCTTGTGATGAGTTGAAGGTTAGGACTACACTTCTACCTCCCCTTCTTCTGACTAATATCTCACCCAAACCTTTCTTGCAAAATTCGTCTCTAAATGCCGGAAAAGTGAAGAAGTTTTTGAGCTTCACTAGCAAACTGATAGAAAGCCATTCATTATCTAACTCAAAAGCTTTTGCCACTAAATAATCCTTCCTATCAGTAGCTCCACTTTTTACTGCTTCAGCATAAGATTTATAACCTCCAACCACTGTTATATCTTGCTTAGACTGCCTTTGTAAATCTATCTTCAAAGGTTTATTTGATTATAGCCTATGCTACTTTAATTGAGGCTTGGTGAACGCTACATTTTTAACTTTTAGCTCCTTATCCTCAACCCACAAAACATTTGTCTTTTGAACAGCCAATTTTCTTGCTACCAAGCAATCGAATCTGATGAAGCCGAATCTTGTACCTGTTACTATCCTTTTCTTTGCTGGGATGATCACATCCTTAACTGCCCCAAATTTGTTGAACATGATGTATAAGCTCTTTGGACCCATTGATTCAGGAATGTTATCCATAAAAATAGTGAACAATCCATCATTTTGGACACCAATATTGTTATCCTCTTTCATTCTCAGAACTGGGTTCCAACATCCACTAACTCTACCCTCTCAGAATCTTTTTTCCATCCCGTATGACGTTACTTTTTCCTCCATCCCATAGTCAAAGTTACTGTGTATATCTCCCTATTCTTGACTTCTTCAAATCATAAACCTAGAACAAGTCCAAACCCAATATTGACACAAACAAGTCCAAACCCAATAGTGTAATACCAATAATGTAATTGAAGGGATACCAGAGTTCACCCCCTCAATTAAAGGGATACCAGAGTTCACAAACAGAGACACCAGAGTTCACAAACAAGTCCAAACACAAACAAAGACACCAAAGTTCACAAGAATGATACCTAACCTTGCAAGATCCGTCACCAAAGATCGAAGTTCACACGACACGGATCTAAGCTGTAAACTCGCCACTGCAGATCTATATCTCTCTTTCCCCTTGTTTGCTGCCAAAGAGACACAATGACAAAGAGCAGCGTAAAAGTGAGATCGGCGATGGAGAACAACAGGAGGGAGAGATTGGCAATGGAGAGCAATGAAAGGGATAGATCGATGATTTGAGATGTGTTCTCAGCCGGTGGAGAAAATGGAGAGGAGGTGACTCAACCAAGCAAAATGTACAAGGCAAAAGGCACTTTAACCCCATGTGCTTTATTTCATATGGGATTTACTCATTTGAAATTTAAAAATGAGCATATAACCCTTTTATATTGCTTTCATGTGTGATTTACTCCCTTACAATTTAAAAATGAGCATATAAACTCTTTATATTTGTCACGTATTTTACACTTACTATTAAGTTGGATAGAATGTTTAGTTGTGCACTTTAATCCACAAACTACGTGAGGATTGCGTGGTTATTTCCAAACGTTAAGAGAATAAACTGCATATGGCCCAAACCACTACGGAAGTGAAGTGAAGTTTACCCTATATTCAATGACATACAAACCAAACATAATACGTGAACACAAACAAAAAGCAATAAAGACCTTTATATAGCTAGGCCCATTGTTGTTATTTTATTTTATTTTATCGTTTTACTTATTAAAATTTATTTTAATTGAACTTTAAGAAAAAGGGAGAGGTGATCTATAACGATTCCGGTTTTGACCCGACCCTTGTTGTATTATGGACTCAGGTTTCATGGTGTCGTATTGTTGATCTTATCTTGATTCCCTTGTATTTCTTTAAATTTTGGCTATTGGGTTGTTGTGGTTGCATTTAGGACAGGTTGGTTACTTAGTTTCCAAACTTTTATTGCCCGAATTTTTGCTCCTCCGCTCGAGCGGCACTTCTTGCGCTCGAGCGGGTTTTGCAAACTCTTAGTACTTTTACAGGTCTGCAAAACTAATGGAAGAGTGTATTCTACGCTTGAGCAGTTCTTTCTGTGCTCGAGCGAGCTTAGCTCGAGCGGCCCTTATTGCGCTTGAGCGTTGGTCTGTTGTCTACAAAACTACTGGAAGTGTGCATTCTGTGCTCGAGCAACACTTCTTGCTCTTGAGCGGAACAACTTATTGTGTTTAACGCTCGAGCGTCATTTCTTGCGCTCGAGCGGACTGTGCGTATATCAGTTCGTGAGAGTGACTTTTTACATCAGTTTTTCACATCTTTCTCTCAAAACCTTAAAGTTGAGACCCTCTCTCTCTAAAACTTACCTTCTCTCTACATTTTCATCTAGATCTAGTGGTTTCTCCACCCTTGGGCCTTTGTTAAAAAGGTAGAACACGCTGTGAGCTCTCTTTTCTTCCAAACAAAAGTGGGTTTCGGTTCATTTGAAGTTTCTCCACTCTCTTCTTGATCACTAGCTTCAAGGTAGGGACTTTCTACACTCTTCTATGAGTTTTAACTTAGTTAATTGTTGATATGTAAGAAATATTGGACCTTGAAGTGATTTTGAACAAACCTAGGGTTTTGGGTTTAAAAATCAAGAGAGGTTTTTCGAATGTATGTGTTATAAATGGTTATGGGACTAGATGTGAGGTTGTGTGGTGATTAGTATATTGATGTTGATACTCGGGATGGTTTTGGAAGAGAATGGGAGTTTTACCCTAAAATGTCTCAATTAATTATTTTGTATAAATAATTGTAATTAGTATTGAAAATGTGAAATTGGATAGATGTTTATATAAATGGTAGAGTTGGATGCTTGTTATCTCTCACCTATGGAAATTTGGATAGTTTATCTATTTTGGAGATTGTATATCTGTTTTGGATTATCGGTGGATGATAGTTATGATTGTTGTAGAAATTGCATGAGGATTAGGTGAACTGAAACTAATCTTTTATCGATGATCATTGAATATGACTGTGTTTTTGATACATTGTATATGTATGATGTTTGGGAGAAGAAAGGGGATGAACTCCATTGAATTAAGTTGGTCTGTGCGTCCAGAGTGAAAGTCCCAAAAATTGCGCATGTATACATGGGTGCCGATTCCCGCAGACAAAATTTTCGTAAAATGGCAAATTTTAAGTATTTGTATAATGAATGTATTAGTTAGAAAACCACTAAGTTGTCGCCTTAGTTGGATTGTCTGGATAACAATTGACTTGACTCATGGATTGAGATGAAATGAATTGTCATGAAATGAATTAAGATAAAATGGCTTAAGATACGAAACTTGGCATATGATAATCTTGTGACAATACGAATGATTTTATCATAGGCATTGTATATGCATATCATACTTATATCTTTGTTAAGATTCATATATCGTGCTAGATTGTCTCTACTGGGTTTTGGCTCACCCTACTTGGGAAAAACATTTTCAGGTGCTAGTGATATGTCTCCGCCATGGACTTAGCTTGGAAGGACTGTGGAGCTGAAGGCTCAATTCTTGCTTATTTTGTATTTTTTTTTCACATGTCTAGGGTTTTATTTGTATTGAGCTTATAACTCGTTTTGTTGTAACCAAGCACGGTCTTGGAAAGAGATAAGCCATTAAGGCATATGAATATCTGTTTAGCTTTCATTTCTTATTACCTCTTGTAACACATGCTGTAGATTCAGGATGAATGATTTATGAATGTATATCGTGTTGGACAATCTTCACTGTATTTAAATAAATTAAATTCTGTTGTGTACTAAACAACAACCAGAATAAAAAGAAATAAAGGAAATGAGAGAATTTGTTTGATTATAAAAATCAAACTCGAAATAAAAATAAATAAATAAAAAACAGATTTTATTTTGTCACAAAAACAAAATTAAAATCTGATTTAAATAAATAATAAAACACCGAAAATAAATTAAATAACTTACTTGATTAATTTCTTCGAATTATAATCTAATTAAGTCCAGTGTTTGACACTGTGTCCTTAAGACAGATTCGTCCTCTCCATAGTGCTTTCAGAATTTGGACGTCTATCTCACAAGATGAAATGATCTACTACAAACAATAGCAGCACTACAAATTGTTTGCCTTACGAACACACTAAGTGTTTACACTCTTTCTTTCAGAAATTAAATGCAGCAAAATGCAGAGATTTATAGCAGAGGATGGAGTACGAAAATTGGAGTAAAATCCAAATGGGAGGCTAGTCTATTTATAGATGTAAAGGTGACTGCTGGTTTTGAATTGAACAGGTATGAAACCTATTGGTTTTGAATTCAAACAGATTTGAATCTGTTGGGTTCAAATTTAAACAGATACAAAAACGGGAAGGGCCCTGTTTGGATGTACAGTAAAAACCAGACTAGTTTATTTCGGGAAGGGCCCTATTTGGATGTACAGTAAATCCAAACCAGCTTATTTCCGGTTTAATTTGAATTATGGATTTTATTTTATACAAAATTAAATTAAATTAAATTCAAATATTTTTTGCCCAAAAAGATTAATATTGGGCCGAACAAGCCCAACCTCACACCACGCACCCGCGCCCAAGCCCAGGCGCAGGCGACCGACCGGACAAACGGCGGCGGTGGCGCGCGCGTATGTGGTGATTTTTGGGTCCAATGGGTCTAGCCCATTTTGCCCATAACCTCTCCCTCTAAAACACTTGGGTACCCCTTGGGGCACACCCCAAGTACCAAACCCATGCCTTATAAACCCATTCAAAACTTCCCACCAAACCAATGTGGGACAAACCTTATTCAATACCTTTAAGGATTTTACACCAAAACTCTATTTCCATGGAGCATACTTTTGCTTCAATTTCCTGTTCACTCGGTAATGGTTTTGAGCAACCAAATATACCACGTGAATCACAACGCGGCATAGAACGCGTTACCACTTTGACCTGCGTAAATCGACGCACGGGGCCTACTTAAAAAATAGACCAAACTTAGGAAAAAAAATTTGATTTTACCCAGAATTTTATAACCATTTCCAACATATCGCATGTGTCACTTTTTGTATATTAACTCTGATTAATGAAAGTTTCTTATTCTATTTATATCACATTGTATTAGTGTTTGGAGTTAGTTTATTGTAATTATTTTGGTGGCGTTACATGATCACTCCCAATGCCTACATGAGACTTGAACTTCTAACCTTTATTATGGTGTTGAATAACATATTATTGTCACACAATATCATACTGGCTTATTAATATTAGTAATATTTGGTTAAAAATATTTTTTATAATGTTATTAAGGAGTTTGACTAATTGATTGTTTTTAAAAATGTAAAAAAAAAAAAATATACTTTTTTATATATTAACTAGATTGATATTAAATTTGAGAAATATTTTTTTAAAAAAAAGGAACAAAAACCATATTTTAGTTGTGGTCACCTTTATGCCCCTTTCTTAGTAAGAATGGCAGATTTCCTAATCAAAATTAGTTAAGACACGAGAAACAATAAAGAATAAACAAATAAGTATTGTAAACTCATATACATACATAAATATAAAAGGTTTATGTGATTCCTAAAATTATTTTTAGGCTTTGTAATTTAACGTTGATAAAAAATGAATTACAAACTAGATAGAGAGACAAACTTTCCTTTTTGACTATATATATAATTAGAGTTACATGTTACTAATTGAAGGAGTTAAATATGAATGGGGTGGATCCATGTCTTAGGTCGAACCAAATATCTAATACCAAATCCGTATGGTCATTTCACATGGGCCAAACACTTACGCGAGTTAAGTCATATTAAGCCCAACTCCACGAGGGTCAGACCCCAAGTCCTCTTGAGCCAAAGTAGGGCCAGCTCAAGCAGGGCTCTAAGTTGAGCCAAACCAAACAGACCGAGCCCATCAGTAGAACCGACATGGGCTAAACCCACATAAGGTCATCCATGTGGACCAGCCTATCACTATGAACAAATTCATAAAAGGCCAAACAAAGATCTGGTCGAGGAACCGAGTGGACCGAGCTAGGGCATCCTTAAGCAGGCATTAAAGTTGTGAGCACTCACGTGTGTAGGAAAGCCACCTCAGCTGCTCCCCCTGAGAATCACGGAAACAATTAGGAGAACAAGTGTGCTTTGTCATATACATAATTAGAGTATATGCCTCCATGGCTAACCACCTTGTGATTCTCCACATTGAGCAATGATAAAAAGAACCTTAAGGCACCAAAGCTTCATGACCCTCATCTTAGGGAACAAGTTAAGTTTCCTATATAAGCAAACACTCTCATCTCATTGAAGGTATTATACTCAATCTTACTCTAACTTAACTAACACACACTCTCTTCCTCTCTCTCTACACTCTGAGAGAGTACTTCTCCTTCTCCAATTACTAATTCTCACACCGAAGGGGTTTTTCGGTCAACCTAACCAGGTAGCTCTAATGGTGCTTCTATTTTGCAGGCCCTCGGTTTTCTGGATAGTCCAATTTAGTCACAAGGCTCCGATCCATTTCATCTAGTGCAGGAATTGGTACACACACTAATGTAGAATTATCAAAATATCTTTATTTTGAAGTGGAATCCCTAATCAAGTGATTAAATAACACTACTACAAAAATGCTTAAAGATCACACCTAAAGCAATTAAAACATGACACTTTTATTGAAAGTGTGATTAAAAAAATCAAATTAATATTTTAATCACACCTAATTTAATTAAGTATGATAGTATTTATTTTTTATGTTACTTTTCAATTAAATGTGATTATATCCTTCTTCTTTTTTAATCGCACCTTCTAATTAACGTATGATTATATATATATATATATATTTTTTTTAATATTTTATTTTTATATCTAATATTCCCACATCCTTATTCTGAAGAAACAGGAAACATCGTTCGAAATGTCTACAGCCTCCTCCCCTCTCTCTTTTTAAACCCTTATTTTGAATCTGAGGGAAACCAATCGACTCACTCACTCTCTCTTTAAACCTTAATCTCTCTCAACCGATCGAATCAACAATGATTCATCTCAATGATTTTGATTCATCTAGAGGGAGTAAGAGATTCATCGTAGTGATTAATCTCTCCCAACCGATTGAATCAACAATGAGACCTGTTGTTGTTGCCACTACTCTTTGTTTCATCTCTTCCACTCTTTTCCGTTTTATCTTTTTTCTCTCCTTCTACTCACACACGAAAACCACTACTATTGACCCAATGGTTTAGTCAATTCAAGGGTTTTCGAACCCAACACCTCAAAGGAAATGATGATACAGAATAAGAAAGGGTTTTCTCAAGAGAGGTCAAGATTAAGGATTTGTAGAAAACTAGATCCAAAGGTTTTTGTCTCTTCTCATCGGTACATCCCACTTTACAATTATTCTCTTTCTCTCTTATTATTCTTTCTCTATTTTGTTTCATGTTTCTTTTCTTGCGTTTTGATCTGAGGATTTTCGGGTTTTTTTTTTTAATAATTTTTAATGCTTAAGGGTTTAGTTTGTTGCTAATATGTACCCTATTTTTGGAGCTATTTATTATATTTTCAATTATCTTTTCTTTTTCTTTTTTTTTCCCCTCCCTTCCAAGGCTGCTATTAAGTGCATGCTACTAATCATTTTCATTTTCAGGTCTTGAAGGTTCGAATTTGGACCACAATGGAAAAAGAAGAACAATAGTTAGTCTATGAAAGTTTTTTTGGGGGGGTAATTTTCAAGCCTTATATATATCTCTCTCTCTAGGTTTATATATATATATATATATCTGTTCTAAGTTTTATATATATATATATATATCTTTAGGTTTATAGCCAACTACTGTTGGATATAGGCATCATGAATCACCCCATTGAGATGATCATGCACCACTAAACCACCAAATGGAGCTCCCACCTAGAGAGTGGAATGGGTTTGGTGAACCCACTAGGAAGTGGTGCACTTAGAGAGTGAAGTGTGGTGGTTGGAGACCAATGAGGCTCTCCCTCATTGGTGTATAAATAGAGGAAGAAAATGAGAGAGTGAGTGAGAGCCAAGAGCAAGACATACCAAAGAAGTGTTGAGATGTGAGGCGGAGAGACCCGTCTCCCTCGGTGTGAGCGAGAGAGACGGGAGAGTGGGTGAGTGAGGAGAGTGCGAGCTCCTCCTCTGTAATCTTTCTGTAATCTCCAAATTGGTATAGTGAAAACCGGCTACTCTCCCGTGGACGTAGGCATTGAGGTCGAACCACGTAAAATATTGTGTCTCCTTGTGAGTGGGTGTGTATTTCTGCTTGGTATGGTTTCTATAAGGTCTTGGGCGGGATCCCGGATCCCAACAAGTGGTATCAGAGCCTCGTCGGTGGCGTTTCGGAACCAAAACAGTGCAAAATCCGAATCTGCCCAGAAATCGAATTGCTCGAAATCGAGTTTTGAGCATACCAGGAGCAAGGGCTCGACGAGAGGAGTCCAGAAACATAAAGCAGACACCCAGAGGAGGCCGAACGCGCCCTCACGCGCCCCTAGAAGGTGGCTCGTGAGGCCCACTCGCAGGCACGCGCCCCACGCACCGAGGGAGCAACCGGCGCGTCAGTTCACGCGCGAGCACGCGCGCCACACGCGCGCAGAGGAGGAAGGCGAGTGGTGGAGGCCGCGCGTGGAAGACACGCGCCACGCCCACGCGCACGCCAGGTCAGCGTGCCGCGTCGGCGCAACGTCAGCAATATGCCACGTGTCAGTCAATGGAGAGGCAGAGTCAACGCCACGTGGCAGCCAGGTCAGCGCCACGTGGCCAGCCACGTCAGTGACACTTGGCACAGTGGACCAGTCACTGACCGCCACGTCATCTGCCACGTCAGCAGTGGGTTGACCAGTCAACCAGAGGCAGGGAGGGATCCTGTGTGACGCGGCAATGGTACAACCGCAGGGAAGGATCCAGTGCTTCGCGGCTATGGTGCAGCCGCAGATCTGAGGCGTACAAAATGTTTTGGCTAGATCTAAGCCATTTGGAGTCCGTTTTTGGCGATCCAATAGTGGTTTCCGACTATTTGGAGTATTCCGGACACATCCGTACGGTCAGATTTTGGAGACGGAGTTTTTTGTAAAAAAGAAGGCAGATTGAAGGGACGGACGGTATCAGGTGCAGTGGACGGAATATTCTGTTGGTACACGGAATATTCCCTGAACTTCTGAAAATTGCAATTGGCCCAGAATTTTCAAAAAAGTGTGGTGTGGCCCAGCTTTCGGGGATATTTTTCAGTGAGGTCCCTGGAAATGCAGCGAAGGTTGGTTCTAGCTAATCGGACCGTTCCGGACGCAACCGCGAGGTAAGAATGGTGAAATTCTGAACGGTTTGGAAAGATTGTCAAAACATGGGAGTTTGTCATCTTCAATACTCGAAGGGAGGTTACCGGATATTGTGGAACGCTGCGGAGTCACTGAAGAGGTTAGAATGGGTAGATTCTAACCAGATTGGACAACCAGGTACAACTCGAGATAGATCATTGAAGACCAGAGGAGATCAGGCTTGATTAAATGGCAGATCGAGGGAGATCAGGATTGGTCAGGGGCGATCAGAGGATTGCAGGTATGATTATCTCAAGATCAACAATGTCTAGGAAAGTTCTGTCAAAAAGACAATGTCTAAGGAGACTGGTTCTTAAGTGGGACCGAGTGTGACCCCACCAGTCTTTCCTGGGAACTTTCCTGGTTGTTGACGTCATCGGAGGGTTTGGTTCAATCAGAAGAGAAGACCATTCATCGACGGATAGATGATTTGGCAACCAGTTCAGGCTCAGGGAAATGCTGTGGCTGTTGGAGCTACTGTATACGAGTAAGTACTGGTGATACGTGGACATGTAGAACAATAGTTGCAGAGGGGCATACTAAGCGCAGGGGCACAAATGCAGATGTGCAGTAGTGCAAGGGTACGGTAGAGTATCGTACAGAGGCGCCAGAGGAGTGTGCAGCAGCAGGTTGTTGAAAGTTCACAGGAACTTCCAGACAGAGAAATTGAGACAAACGCAAGAGTGCGCGCCAACGAGTGGCAAGTCTTTTTTCTTCTATGGTGGTTTCTTCCATGGCAGCGGAGGATAGAGTTGATGCGGATCTCTCAGGCGAGCTCGACGCAGGGAGACCAGAAGCTATGGGTACGGGCACTATGCAAGGAATTGCATAGCTGACGATGCTTTGACAGATGGAGCTACTGTCAACCATCAATCTACTGGACAGCACATCAAGGATTGCACAGGCACAGACAACGAGCGTATGGAAACGCTAGGAGGTTGTTCAGCAGTGCAGAAGGCAAAGGCCGATAGTTCAGAAGAAAAGCTCCGAGCAAAGAAGACAGAGGATGTTGATGGGATAAACGACGAGTTTTCTATTGCTCCAATGACTGGTCCTGCAAGGTAATGCATAACAGTCAAGGGCATCCCAGCAAGGGGTGCAGGACATCCAATCAGGGGGTGTCAGATATCTTGGTTACGCAAGTTCAAGCATAGCAAGTGAAGGCATCCGAGACAGAAGCGTGGAAGAGATCTGTGGGAGATGGGAGCAGAGGCTCTCTCCAAATCAGAGAGTAGTGTAAGTTGAGTTGAGGATGTAGGATTCCCTCCTCCTCTTGTATCTCTGGTGTATTATCTCTAGCTTTCAGGGGATGCAGCGTCTCAGTGAAGAGATGAAGACTATGTTGAAATTTGGGCGTGACAAGATTAGCAGCAGTGTGTGCAGTTGATCACCTCACATGGGTTGAGGGGGTGATTTGTTGGATATAGGCATCATGAATCACCCCATTGAGATGATCATGCACCACTAAACCACCAAATGGAGCTCCCACCTAGAGAGTGGAATGGGTTTGGTGAACCCACTAGGAAGTGGTGCACTTAGAGAGTGGAGTGTGGTGGTTGGAGACCAATGAGGCTCTCCCTCATTGGTGTATAAATAGAGGAAGAAAATGAGAGAGTGAGCAAGAGAGCAAGTGTAAGCCAAAGAGTGTGTGAGATGTGAGACGGAGAGACCCGTCTCCCTCGGTGTGAGCGAGGGAGACGGGAGAGTGGGTGAGTGAGGAGAGTGTGAGCTCCTCCTCTGTAATCTTTCTGTAATCTCCAAATTGGTATAGTGAAAACCGGCTACTCTCCCGTGGACGTAGGCATTGAGGCCGAACCACGTAAAATATTGTGTCTCCTTGTGAGTGGGTATGTATTTCTGCTTGGTATGGTTTCTATAAGGTCTTGGGCGGGATCCCGGATCCCAACAACTACCATTTCAATATTTTATTTGTTTATTTTTTGAAGTACTGAAATGAGGATTTCACGTAACCAAGGAAGCATATATTTGTTGTGAGCTTACACTGGATTTCTAACTCCAGCTAAATACATTGTTTCTATTTTGGGTCTATGGTTTAGCTTGCTGATTGAATATGTGTTATATTACTCAATTTTCTTCATCAAAAAATATAGAACATTATACTAATATTTGATTTTCCTTTGTGGTAAACATTAACCTTTTGATATCTGTTCTATTTTCTTTTTAAATTCTCTTTTCTTGCTAGCTAAACTTTTAGGTAGTGTTCGGCTCATTGGAATGAAATAATCATTCCATCATAATATCCATTCCCATATTTGGTTAACTAAGAAAAAAAAAAAAAAAAAATACATTGTAACTAGAATCATCATTCATTATTATAAAGGAATGAACATTCCATTGTAGAGCTTTAGGAATGATCATGTCATTCTATCTCATTTTAATGAACCAAATAGAGCATTAAATTCAATATATTTGGAGCTGCTTTGATAATTGATTTTCATAATGCACAATGCGGTTAAAGAGAATTTTGATGCATTATTAAGATGAACAATCCCTGATGAGATGAAGGAATTGGTAAATTATGCTTCCAAATTTAATTTATTTAAAAAAAAATGATTTCTTGATAGAGTTCTTTTCAAGATGAGTTTTTTTTTTTTTTTTTTTTTTAAAAAAAATCTTCTTCTTCTAATTTTATTTGTGTGGGATTTTTTATTTTTTATTTTTTTAAGTTTATCAGTTATATTTTTTGCAAGCATTGATGCATTTAGATATGTGGTAGGGAAGAATGCTAATATTTATTATTATATGCACCAATTTTTTTATACCTATACAGTTTTGACGTTGCATTTTTTTCTTAATAAATTAAATTCATTTTCTGTGCCACAATTTTTTCATGTGTTAATCAATTAGTCTTATGATATGTTCTTTTTGGATTTTTCTCAATTTTAATAAGACAAAATGTAGAACTCAATTTCTTCTCTTTTTCTACCTAGGCTTCTTGAGTTTGTTTTTTCTTTATTATGGTTGGTGGTTCTGTTTTTTATTGAAAAAATCAATTCATTTGTTCAAAATATGACTTGATAGATTACAATTAGAAAAAAAATCAAATTTCATAACCTCCTTTAAGTTTTGCAAAATATGCACCATGGATTTTTTTTTTTTTTCCTTATATACTTTTATTCTATTTGTTCTGTAACCCTAAAGCTCCCATAGTGAGTTGGTCCAATATTTCATTCTATTTGTTGTGATTCAATTTCTTACGATTGATCTATTAATCCTTTGTGATTTCTATCTATAAATCCTCTCTTGTAAAGTTGTTGTGTTTGTTTTCCTCTTTTAATTTTAGTTTTGTGGAAACTCTGCCAGGGTTGTTAACAACTGCGCTGGTCCCAAACCTGAGTTAAGGAGGAGGGTTGTGTATTAGGTAGCCGACAACCAACACGTAAAAAAGTCGCTCGGATCTCTTATGACAATGAATCCTACTTTGAATCGTTTAAATGCTAGGCCATTCCCCTCAAGTGACGCGTTGAGCCTGCCTCCGGGTGTTTTTAAAAGTGAGCAAGGGGCACCGCATCAACGCCTGGGTGTGGTGAAAAATGGGCAAAGGTTCTTGCGTTTTTCTGGATGAGCATGGGTAAAGAAGCTAGTCCAAGACTATAGGTTTAGGGTAGCAACTTGGAATATAGGAACCTTAACTGGTAAGACGATGGAGTTGGTAGATGTTATGATTAGGAGGAGAATCAGTATAGCTTGCGTACAAGAAACTAAATGGACGGGTGAGAAAGCTAGGGAAATTGATGATACTAGTTTTAAACTGTATTATAGTGGTAAGGATAGACGCAGGAATGTGGTAGGAATCTTAATTGCTAAGGGTCTTGTGGAGAATGTAGTGACGGTCATTAGAAAAGGAGATAGGATTATGTTAGTTAAACTAGTTATTGGAGGGAATATAGTGAACGTTATTAATGCATACGCCCCTCAAGTAGGATTAGATTATCAGACCAAGAGGGATTTTTGGAAGCAAATGGATGAGATCTTACAAGAGATACCTGTAGGAGAGAACTTAGTTATAGGTGGAGATTTTAATGGCCATGTAGGTATAGATAAACTAGGCTATGAAATGGTACATGGTGGATACGGTTTTGGTAACAAAAATGAGGCTGGAGAGAGTATCTTAGATTTTGCGTTGGCTTCTGACCTGGTGGTGGCCAATACTATGTATAAAAACATTGAGGAGCATTTGATAACTTTTAAGAGTGGGTTAGTTAAGAGCCAAATAGATTAATTCTTAGTGAGAAAAGTGGACTACCTAAAATGCAATGATTATAAGCTGATTCCTGGAGAGAGCGTGACCTCTCAACATAGGATTTTGGTACTAAATTTATGTTTTAGAGAGTAATACCAAGCTAGGAAGGATGGTGGGCGTTGTAGGACGATATGGTGGGACCTAAAAGGAGATAAATTAGAAATATTTAATAATAGAATGGATAAGGAAGGTACTTAGGACATGGAAGATGATGCTAACTCTATGTGGAACTCGATGGCCAATTGTATGAGGAGAATCTCAAGAGAAGTGCTTGGAGGGTCGAAAGGAACGAGACCCAGCTCTACGGAAACTTGGTGATAGAGGGAAGAGGTTCAAGCGGTAATTAAGACAAAAAAAGAGTGCTTCAAAAAGTGGCAAAAGGATAGAACTGAGGAAAACCTTAAGATCTATAGATTGGCTAATAAGGAGGTCAAGTAGTGAAAGAGGCTAAGTTGAAAGTTTATGATGACCTATACACTAGACTAGATAGTAAAGAGGGAGAGAAGAGGGCATACAAACTTGCTAAGATACAGAAGAGGAAAACAAGAGATTTTAATTAACTTAAGTGCATCAAGAGTGAGGATTCTAAGGTATTGGTGAAGGATGAAGAGATTAAGGAGAGATGAAAGAACTACTTTGAGAAACTATTAAATGAGGAACATGGAGGTACGTCAATAGCGGAAGAAATAACTAGTAATACGATAAATCAAGACTATATGTTCTATCGTAGGATTAGGAACTTTGAAGTAGATATTGCACTAAAGAAGATGAAATCAAATAAGGCTTTAGGACTAGATGATATCCCTATTGAAGCTTGGAAGTGTTTGGGTAAAAAAGGGGTTGCTTGGTTAACTGGGTTGTTTAGCAAAATTTTGTTGACTAGGAACATGCCAGATGAGTAGAGGAAGAGTATTTTAGTGCCAATCTATAAGAATAAAGGAGATGTCCAAGATTGCAACAACTATAAAGGAATCAAGCTAATGTGTCATATAATAAAAGTGTGGGAGAGTGTGATAGAACACCGGTTGCGAGATATGACAAAGGTGTCAGAGAATTAATTTGGGTTTATGCCTGGCAGGTCAACAATGGAAGCGATCTATCGTTTGAGGGGAGTAATAGAAAAGTATAAAGAAAAGAAAAGAGCATTCATATAGTGTTTATCGACCTTGAGAAAACATATGATAGAGTGCCCCGAGATATAATATGGTGGGTGTTAGCGAAGAAAGGGGTGACAAAAGGTTACATTGATGTGATTGAGGACATGTATGAAGGGGTGGTGACCACTATTAGATCGCCTGCTCGAGAGACAAATGAATTTCCAAGCACTGTAGGATTACACCAAGGATCTACTTTAAGTCCTTATCTTTTTGCTTTAGTTATGGATGAGTTGACAAGAAATATCCAGGATGACGTGCCATGGTGTATACTTTTTGCAGACTATATAGTACTAGTGGATGAGACTAGAGAAGAAGTTAATATAAAGTTGGAGATTTGGAGAAAAGTTCTTGAATCTAAAGAATTCCGAATAAGCAGAAGTAAAACAGAGTACATGGAGTGTAAATTTAGTAACAGTAACAATGAAAGCAGAGAAGAAGTGAAGATTGAGAACCAAGAACTGCCCAAGAGTAAACATTTTCATTATTTAGGGTCAATTATCACAACAGCGAGGGAAATTGATACGGATGTGGCCCATAGGATTAAGACGGGATGGTGTAAGTGGAGATGTGCGTATGGGGTACTGTGCAATAAACGAATACCCACTAGACTTAAAGGTAACTTCTATAAAACGGCTATTAGACCAGTGATGTTGTATGGGACGAAGTGCTGGGCAACCGAGAAACAACATGTAGATAAGATGAGTGTGGCGGAGATAAGAATGCTAAGGTGGATGTGTGGCAAGACTAAACACGACAGAATTAGAAATGAGTGTATTCGAGAATGGATCGGAGTAGCACTGATAGAAGTTAAGTTTAGAGAGAATCAATTGAGATAGTTTGGTCATATTCAACGGAGACCAATAGAGGCAGTAGTGAAGAGATGCGATACTGTAACGGTATATAGAAGTGTTAGGGGACGGGGTAGGCCTAGATTAACGTTAGTTAGTGTTGTAAATAGAGATATGGATCTACGTAATTTGACTAACGAAATGGCTTTTGATAGGGCCGCATGGAGAAAAATGATTCATGTAGCCGACCCCATTTGATGGAACTTAAGGCTTGATTTGGTTTGGTTTGGTTTGGTAATTTAGTTTTGTGGAATTTCTAATCTGACACTATGATTCAGCCTTGCATTCTTTGGCTTCAGTGCGACTTTTGAAGGCAAAATCCCTACTTCTCTATCGATTCTTCAGTTAGTTTTGATATAATCGTTCTTGTATTGTGGTCTTGCTGGTATGATATGCATATTCTTTGATGACAAATTTACCATAAATGGATTTGATTTAGTTTGGTTTTACGGGATTTTTTTTATTGCCTTTTGCCTGCTTTCTCATAACACAATTGTTGTTACCTTTGAAGGTATGAACAAGTGCTCCTCAATGGATACTTAAATAATTTTATTTTTATTTCTATTTCTAATCTCTTACTCAATTCATTGATATTTACATTGTCTTATTTCGAAAGTCTGTTTTTTATTGCTTTTGTTGATTATATAAAGTTAAGAAGCAAACTTTAGGTGATCATCTTGTGCTAGCATTTGCTCCAAATTGATAAAATATAGTAAAAATGTATTAGTTGTCATCATCTGGTATCTTGTTAAAGCTCACACCTTTAGTAAATGCTATAGGAAAAAAAATAGAAGATAAATTATAAAAAGTTCAATTTTTGGAATGGGATTTGATATTTTCATCTATTTTCATTCTAATTATTCACTACATGTATATGAAGTTGTTCATTTATAACAATTCCGACCCTTTTGTATCTTGGACTCAAGTTTTATGGCTTTGTAGTGTTGTTCATGTCTTTTTCCCCTCATACTTCCTTGATTTTGGCTATTAGGTTGTATTGGTTGCGTTTGAAACAGGTTGGTAGTTTGGTTTTCAAACTTTTGTCGCCCAGAATTTTGCTCCTTCGCTCGAGCGTCACTTCCTGCGCTCGAGTGGGATTTGTGAACTCTTAGTACTTTTGTAGGTCTACAAAACTACTGGGAGTGTGTATTCTGCACTCGAGTGAGACTTTTTGCACTCGAGCGAAATAACTTATTGTGTCTGACACTCGAGCGTCACTTCTTGCGCTCGAGCAGACTGTACATATATCAGTTCACAGCAACACCTTTCTACATCACTTTTTCAATTCTTTTTCTCTCAAAACCCTAGATCTAGAGCCTCTCTCTCTCTCTCTCTCTCTCTCTCTCTAAAACTCACTTTCTCTCTACATTTTGACCTAGATTTGGTGGTTTGTCTACCTGTGTGCCTTTGTTAAAAATGTAGAACGCCTTAAGGGCCACGTTTTCATTCGAATAGAGTTGAGTTTCGGCTCCATCCGAGTTTCTTCCTTGCTTGCTCGTCTTCTAGTTTTGAGGTAGGAACTTTCTATACTCTTCTATGAGTTTTAACTTAGTTATTTGTTGATGTGTAAAGAATATTAGAATTTGGGATGATTTTGAACAAACCTAGGGTTTTGGTTTAAAATCAAAAGAGGGATTTTCAAATGTATGTATTAAAGATGGTTATGGAAGTAGACGTGAGGTTGTGTTGTGATAAATTTGTTAATTTTGATACTCAAGATGGATTTTAGAAAAAAATGGAGTTTTGCCCTAAAATGTCTCAAATAGTTATTTGTATAAATAAATGAAATTGGTATTGGGAATATGAAATTAGATGGATGTTTATATAAATGTTGAAGTTAGATATGTATTACCACTCTCGTATGGAAATTTGGATAATTTATCTATCTTGGAGATTGTATATCTATTTAGAAATATCTGTTTTGGGCTATCGGTGAAGATAACTATGATTGTTGTAGAAATTGCATAAGGATTAAGTGAATTGAAACTAATCTCTTATTCATTGTCATTGAATATGACTATGTCTTTGATACATTGTAAATGTATGATGTTTTGGAGAAGAAAGATGATGTACTCCATGTTTGAGAGAAGAAAAGTGATGGACTCCATTGAATTAAGTTGGCATGTGTGTCCAGGGTGAAAGTCCCAAAAACTGCACGTATACATGGGTGCCAATTCTCACGAACGAAATATCCGTAAAATGGTAAATGGAAGTGTCTATATAATGGTTGTGCTGGTTAAAGACCCATTGAGTTGTACCCTCCATTTGGTTGTTTGAATAAAATAATGAATGACTCATGAATTGAGTTAAAATGAATTGAGATATAAAGCTTGGCATGGCATGGTTTTGTAAAAGCATTATAAATGATTTTATCATGGGCATTGGATATGCATATCATACTTATATCTTTATTAGGATTCATACATTGTGTTAGATTGTTTCTATTGGGCTTTGGCTCACCCTATTTGGAAAAACCATTTTCAGGTGTCGGTGATATGCCTTCGCCAAGACAGCAGCTTGGAGGGATTTAGAGAAAGAGCTTCTCTTTTGTTGCATTTATTTTGTATAACCAAGGGCTTTAATTGTGTTGAACTAGACTTATTTTTGTTGTAACCAAGCAGTGACTTGAAAACATATAAGTCTTTAGGGCATATGAATATATGTTTAGTTTTCATTTCTTTTACTACTTGCAACAAGTGTTGTAGACTCAGGATGATGAGCTATTTATGAATGTATATCACATGTGTCACCTTTTGTACATTAATTCTGATTAATGGAAGCTTATCATTTCATTTATGTTACTTCGTATTAGTTGTCTTGGGTTGGATCATTATAATTATTTCAGGGCGTTACATCATTTATGGTATCTGATTTGTGTCAAATATTTGGATGTGGATTAATGGGCTAGAAAGCATTAGGGAAACCCAATAACCTAATATGTTAAATCCAATTGAGGTAGTTTGATTGCAGTGCTCATTCTAGTTTTTTGCTAT
Organism: Camellia japonica; assembly: GCA_030407325.1. Lineage (NCBI taxonomy): Eukaryota > Viridiplantae > Streptophyta > Magnoliopsida > Ericales > Theaceae > Camellia > Camellia japonica. The sequence continues at coordinate 146,822,850 of JAPPVO010000059.1, forward strand.
TAGTGGATGCAGAACTTATTCCTTGTGAAATAGTATCTATACACATTCCTCACAACTAGATAGCATCTATTTTCAAGGCAAAAAGGAACACCACCTCACAAATTCACAAACAGTTTATTTAAGACAAAAAATATACAAATTATGAGAGCATAATATCTCACAAGTAAGAACTCCAAACCCAATTAAAATGAATAAGGATCAGTTGCAAATCAAAAAACAAATTATGATAAAATATTTTTTCCTTTTATTTTTTGGTTGGTTTTTGGTTTTGGTTTAAAATAATCATGCAATGTTTGCTTAAATTTAGTCAATATATTGAAATAGCAGCAAAGTTTTATCCATATTATTGCTATTTTTTAGTTTTATACTAGTAACAATCAAAGTGGTTCTTCCTTTTTTGTTGATGCAGGAGATGAAGAGTCAGGTGATGAGAAAAGATCCAACTTTATCTTTTCTAAGACTAGAACAATCTCTTATTCATATGCTTCTAGCGGTCTCTGAATTAATTTATGTTTTCATTTTTCAGGTCAGAAAGTGTTTGAAGAGATGCAAAATGTCAAAGAATTCAAGAACTTTATGCTTCAAGTTTTTTCATTTTTTAATATATGTAATCATAGTTAAAAAAATATTATTAATTATTTTGTACATACTTTTGAACATTCAACTTTCATTTATGAAATATATGACGTTATTCCATTCAATATGTAGTTATGATTCAAAGGATAATATATAGTGTGTATTATATTTTTCAAATGCGCGTACAAAAATAATATTGCTTATTCTTCAAATATGTCAAACCCTTTTTTTATCACACGCATTAACTATGATGAGAAATGCATATAATGTGTAATCTTATCTCATTAGTAATCACAAGTTTTATTAGATATTAATCATACTTAAAATATATGATCTAAATGTTTATTATCACAGGTTTATTAGTTATTAATCACACTTAAAATATGTGATCTAAATATTTATTATACACACAAAATGTGTGATGGAATCATCTTTTAATGACACTCAAAACATACACTTTGATAAAGCTTAAAACGTGTGATAATATATATCACATATAAAAAGTGTGACATATTTATAATTTTGTAGTAGTGTAAGATTCACGCTTACAAAGAGAAAAGAAATGGAGAAATGGTCTGGAGCCCTTGGAAAAGGTTTGGTAGGTTTGTTTTATTTTTTATCTTTTCTTTTTTTTTTTTTTCTTTGTTTTCTGTTCTTCATACTTTTTGTTTGGTTATATGTATATTAAACTTTCAGTATCCCTTTTTGTTTAGTTATTTGCATATTAAAATCTCTTTTTGTTTTTTGTTATATGTATATTAATCCGACCCTTTTGTATCTTGGACTCGGGTTTAATGGTTTCGTAGTGTTGTTCATGTCTTTTTCCCCTCATACTTCATTGATTTTGGCTATTGGGTTGTAGTAGTTGCGTTTGAAACAAGTTGGTAGCTTGGTTTTCAAACTTTTGTTGCCTAGAATTTTCCTCCTTTGCTCGAGCGTCACTTCCTGCACTCGAGCGGGATTTGTGAACTCTTAGTACTTTTGCAAGTCTACAAAACTACTGGGAGAGTGTACTTTACGCTCGAGCGGTGTTTTTTACGCTTGAGCGGTCTTGGCTCGAGCAGCATTTCTTGCGCTCAAGCATTGCTCTGTTGTCTGCAAAACTACTGGAAGTGTGTATTCTGCACTCGAGCAAGACTTCTTGCACTCGAGCAGAACAACTTATTATGTCTGACGCTCGAGTGTCATTTCTTGAGCTCGAGCAGACTGTGCGTATATCAGTTCGCAGTAGCACCTTTCTACATCACTTTTTCACATCTTTTTCTCTCAAAACCCTAGATGTAGAGCATCTCTCTCTAAAACTCACTTTATCTCTACATTTTCACCTAGATTTGGTGGTTTGTCCACCCGTGTGCCTTTGTTAAAAAGGTAGAGCGCCTCGAGGGCTACATTTTCATCTGAATAGAGTTGGGTTTCAGCTCCATCCGAGTTTCTTCCTTGCTTGCTCATCTTTTAACTTTGAGGTAGGGACTTTCTACACTCTTCTATGAGTTTTAACTTAGTTATTTGTTGATGTGTAAAGAATATTAGAATTTGGGATGATTTTGAACAAATCTAGGGTTTTGGTTTAAAATCAAAAGAGAGATTTTCAAATGTATGTATTAAAGATGGTAATGGGAGTAGATGTGAGGTTGTGTTGTGATAAATTTGTTAATTTTGATACCCAGGATGGATTTTGGAAGAAAATGAGTTTTGCCCTAAAATGTCTCAATAGTTATTTTGTATAAATAAATGAAATTGGTATTAGGAATATGAAATTGGATGGATTTTTATATAAATGGTGGAGTTGGATATGCATTACCACTCACGTATGGAAATTTGGATAATTTATCTGTCTTGGAGATTGTATATCTGTTTAAAAATATTTGTTTTGGGCATCGGTGATGGATAACTATGACTATTGTAGAAATTACATGAATATTAAGTGAATTGAAACTAATCTCTTATTTGTTGTCATTGAATATGACTATGTCTTTGATACGTTGTAAATATATGATGTTTGGGAGAAGAAAGGGGATGCACTCCATGTTTGGGAGAATAAAGAGGATGGACCCCATTGAATTAAGTTGGCTTGTGTGTCAGGATGAAGGTCTTGAAAACCGCGCGGATACATGGGTGCCGATTCCCGCGGACGAAATATCCGTAAAATGGCAAATGGAAGTGTCTGTATAATGGTTATGCTGGTTAGAGACCCATTGAGTTGTACCCTCAATTTGGTTGTTTGAATAAAATAATGAATGACTTATGAATTGAGATATAAAGCTTAGCATGGCATGGTTTTGTAAAAGAGTTATAAATGATTTTATCATGGGTATTGGATATGCATATCATACTTATATCTTTATTAGGATTCATACATTGTGTTAGATTATTTCTACTAGGCTTTGACTCACCCTATTTGGGAAAACCCATTTTCAAGTGTCAGTGATATGCCTCCGTCAAGACAACAGCTTGGAGGGATTTGGAGCAAGAGTTTATCTTTTGTTGTATTTATTTTGTATAGCCAAGGGCTTTAATTGTATTGAGTTAGACTCATTTTTGTTATAACCAAGTAATGACTTGGAAAGATGTAAACTTTTAGGGCATATTAATATCTATTTAGTTTTCATTCCTTTTACTACTTGTAACACATGATGTAGACTTAGGATGAGCAATCTATAAATGTATATCACATATGTCACCTTTTGTACATTAACTCTGATTAATGGAAGCTTATCGCTTCATTTATGTTACCTGTTATTAGTTGTCTTGGGTTGGATCATTATAATTATTTCGGAGCGTTACATCATTTATGGTATCTGATTTGTGTCAAATATTTTGATGTGAATTAATGGGCTAGAAAGCATTAGGGGAAACCTAAGAACCTAATATGTTAAATCCAATTGAGGTAGTTTGATTGCAGTGCTCATTCTATTATTTTGCTATTAGTGGATGCAGAACTTATTCCTTGTGAAACAGTATCTATACACATTCTCACAACTAAACATCATCTATTTTCAAGGCAAGAAGGAACACCACCTCACAAATTCACATACAGTTTATTTAAGACAAAGAAGACACAAATTATGAGAGCATAATATCTCACAAATAAGAACTCCAAATCCAATTAAAATGAATAAGGATCAGTTGCAAATCAAATAACAAATTATGATAAAATATTTTTCCTTTTATTTTTTGGTTAGTTTTTGGTTTTGGTTTGAAATAATCATGCAATGTTTGTTTAAATTTAGTCAATATATTGAAATAACAGCAAAGCTTTATCCATATTATTGCTATTTTTTAGTTTTATACTAGTAACAATCAAAGTGGTTCTTCATTTTTTGTTGATGCAAGAGATGAAGAGTCAGTGTAATGAGAAAATGTCCGACTTTATCTTTTCTAAGACTAGAATAATCTCTACAAATAATGAGTTTATTCATATGCTTCTAGCGATCTCTGAATTAATTTATGTTTTCATTTTTCAGGTTAGAAAGTGTTTGGAGAGATGCAAAATATATATGGTCAAAGAATTCAAGAACTTTGTGCTTCAAGTTTTTTCATTTTTTAATATATGTAATCACAGTTAAAAAAAAATTATTACACTACTAGAAAAATGACTATTTGCGTCTAATTTTTTGCGATTGATTATTTAACCGTCGCACAAAAAAAAATTTATTTTTTTTATATTAAAATCTCATTTTACTTGACCCAATCTGCCTTAACACCCCCCCTCCCAAAAAAAAAAAACAAAAACATAAAACGTGACCTATGTCCATTTTTTCCTAATTTCCCAAATTTGAACTCTCTCTTTCTTCTCTCTCTCTCTCTCTCTCTCTCTCTCTCTCAAAATCTGTCTCGCTCGACTCTTTCTTTTGAATCTCCACTCTCTCTCACTCGAATCTCACTGTCTCTCTCGCTCGACAGTGAAGATTTGAAGATGCTGTTGATGAAGATTTGAAGCCAAATATTTGAAGATTTGAAGATTTGAAGATGCTGTTGAAGAAGATTTCGATTGATTCATAATCGAGATTCATAATCGGTAAGCCTAAACACTTCTCTTTGTCTTTGTCTGTAACGTTTGACACATCTTCATCGATTCATCTTCATCGCTCGAATCTTACTCTCTGTAATGACACATCTTTATCGCTTAATTGGTAATATGTAAATTGAACATGAATTACTTTCTGTAATGGTTGATTAATCTGTAATCTTCATCTTCATCGATTACTTTTTGTAATGATTGATTAATCTGTAATGTTGGAAAGTTGATTGAATAATAATAGAATAAATCTCTCTATCTCTGAAGGTTAATTGAATAATAATAATGTTGGAAGGTTGTTCCCAGATTTCCAAGTTCAGTTTAACAAAGGTAAATTGCATTTGCACTGGTAAGCCAGTTGACAGGGATAAAACTAATCTGTAAACGGTACACACACAAGTACAAACACTTAAGTCTTTAATGCTCAACCTCATTTAGTTTAATCGAAAGTATGCATTCAAATCTGTTTAACGCTAGAATTGAGGATATATCGATAAAACACTTAAGAACACATTCCATATACATATTCTTCATTAACCAGATTCCAGCATGGATGAGGTAATTAAAATCTCATCTATGATCTAACCATCACTCACAGACTATAAAATTATTTCGCAAGGTGCATACACACACACACACAACATGGAAGAAAACCCCATTGAAAGGAAAATTTTCAAAAGAGTACACCGCACCAAACCTATAATAATATATTAAAATATGGTGATAATTATAATTATCAAATTCTTTGCCTCAGTTGATAAATAATTTGTTTATATATCACAAATAAAAGCCAAAATTACTTTTTTCATTATTATTATTTTTTATAGTTACACCTCATTATATTTCTGTACTATTTTTTCCACAACAATTAGTTAATGATTAATGCATTAGTATGAAAATTTGTGACTTTCATATGGATGGTTTGCCATGCCATTATGCTAAATGTAGAAACTTACAAATATTAGTGATAGGTAGTTTAATGCATACATTTATGGGAAAAACAAAAATATTAGTTATTGAGCTTTATTTGTTCGATTTGGTTGGGGATACAGGTTTAGAAAAGGAATTTATTGTCTTCTGTTGGTTTATGGGGCCAGTAATCCACCTTGTAGTTGAGATGCCACTTGTATGGGTAGGCCAAATGAAGGGAGGAGTAATCACTTCCATCTGTCGGTATTGTATGGGCAACATTGCAAAGTGCCGATTTTGTAAAAAATTGAATCCAAAAAATTGAAACCAAACACACATGTTTTTCAGATTCAATTATGACAATGATTAGTTGTGCCAATGAGCCATGCACTTGTTATTGTGATACTTTGCTAACTCATTCTTTTTATGGATGTGTACAAAAACAGTTAGAGAAATAGAAAGATGGACAAGAATTGGATTGATTTGCCAAATCGGATGTCAATTGATTACGTGAATGGGATTGATAACTTCTTGAGATTTGCATACAACAATAGAGATGGAAGTTCATCAATTAGTTGTCCATGTCAATTTTGTAGTAATCGATACAATTTTTCACGAGAGGTTGTAAGGGAGCATCTTATTTCCAATGGGTTTGTAAAAAAGTACAAAAATTGGATTCATCATGGGGAATCCTATGTTCATTTACATGGTAACCAAGAAAACCAAACATTAATGGTGGATTCAGGGACTAGAGATAATGTGGTTGGGATGGTACAAGAGGCCATAGGAATTTCACATGTGGTGTTGAGAATGATGAACCAACTACAAGTGATCCAACCCAAGTAGAGGCAAGTGATCCAACCCATATAGAGGAAGATGATCCTGTTCAGATAGGGGCAAATGACGAAACTTTGAAATATTTTAAACTTTTGGAAGATGCACAAACTGAATTGTACTCGGGTTGTCACAAATTTACTTCACTATCATTCATTGTTAGAATTTTGCACATGAAGGTGCTCAATCAATGGACCGACAAGTCCGTTGACATGTTACTTAAGCTTTTGAATGAGGCTTTTCTTACAGGTACAAAACTTCCAAGTTCATATTATCAAGCTCGGAAGGTTACTACAGATTTGGGTTTCACGTATAAGACTTTTGATGCTTGCCCCAATAGTTGTATGTTGTTCAGAAAAGAGGATACAAAGCTTGATAATTATGTTATATGCAGTAGTTCTAGATGGAAACAAAATGGTGGTGTTGGAAATGATGAAAGGAATCTGGTAAACAGGTAGCAGCAAAACAAATGAGGTATTTCCCTTTGAAGCCAAGGTTACAGAGATTGTTTATGTCATCGAAAACGGCAAAGCTCATAAGATGTCATGCGGAAGAACGGATTGATGATGGTGTGTTAAGGCATCCTACTGACTCCCTGGCATGGAAGGACTTCGATCGGCGAAACACTTGTTTTACAAGTAATAGTCGTAATGTACGTCTTAGGTTGGCTACAGATGGATTCAACCCATTTAGATCGATGAACAAAGTTCATAGCACTTGGCCAATTGTGTTGATTCCGTATAATTTACCACCATGGATGTGCATGAAGCAACCAAATCTGATTTTGTCTGTGCTGATTGATGGGCCAAAAGGACCTGGCAATAGGATCGATGTGTATTTGCAACCATTGATTGAGGAGTTGAAGGAATTATGGGATGAAGGTGAACAAACATTTGATGCATCAACCAATGAAATGTTTCAATTGCATGCAGCTTTGTTATGGACAATCAGTGACTTTCCTGCCTATGCCAACTTATCATAATGGAGTACGAAAGGTGAATATGCTTGTCCTTGTTGCAACGTGAATACTCAATCATGCTGGTTGAAGCATGGTAAGAAGTATTCATACATGAGTTATCGTCGTTTCTTACCAGTTAATCATAAATTTCGAAAGGATAAATTATCATTTGATGGTAGTCGAGAATGGAGACTAAAACCTCAAATGTTATCTGGATTTGAGATGTTGCAACAACTGGAATCAAAAGGTGTCCTTAGTCAGTACAAGAGGAATGACCTTAAGGAAATGTTCAGGAGACAAGAAGAGAGAGAAAATAATGGAAGAAGAAGCCATAATTGGAAGAAAAAAAGTATATTCTATGAATTGCCGTATTGGGAGCACAACTTAATAAGACATAATCTCGATGTGATGCACATAGAGAAAAATGTCTGTGATAATATATTGTGGATAATACTAGGAGTTGGAGGAAAATCCAAAGATAATGTGAATGCTCGACGTGATTTGCAAGAAATGAATATCAGAAAACCATTGCACTTGCAGTCAAGAGGGTTCAATAAAGTTTATGTACCTCCTGCACAATTCACAATGATCAATGATGAGAAAGATTTGTTTCTCAAAGTACTCAAGGAAGTAAGAGTACCGGACGGTTATGCATCCAATATCTCGCGACACGTGCGATTACAAGATAGAAGTATTTGGGGTCTTAAGAGCCATGATAGTCATATTTTGATGCAACAACTTATTCCTTTAGCTATACGAAGGTCCTTGCCTAAGAATGTGATTGAACCATTGATTGAGTTGAGCACTTTTTTTAGACAATTGTGTTCCAAAGTGAATCGTACAAGTGATTTGGAATATATTCAGGATCGTATCGCGATAACTCTTTGTCATCTTGAAAAAAAATTTCTACCATCTTTCTTTGACATAATGGAACACTTGCCTATACATCTTGCTGATGAAGCTTTGATCGCTGGAGCAATATAGTTTCGATGGATGTACCCGATTGAAAGGTTTTTTCTTACATTGAAACAATATGTGCGTAATCGAGCTCATCTGGAGGGCTCAATAGCTAAGGGATATTTGATGGAAGAATGCATGAACTTTTGTTCTCGCTATCTCCTTGATGTGGAAACCAAATCTAATCGATCGAGGAGAAACAACGAATGTGATAATAACATGGGTCGAGCTGTAGGCGAAAGTACAACATTTTATCTTAATGATAATGAATTACAATAGTGTCACCGATATGTGTTGTTCAACACAAGTTCAGTTGCACCGTTCATAAGGTATTTTATCACTTCCCCAGTATTGTAAAATTCTAAAGTGAAATCTATATAATATTTACTATTCTCTTTCAATTTACACAGCAAACACCTTGAAGTCATCAAGAGCAAAGTGCCACATGCAAGCGATCATCAAATTTAATCTGAGCATTTCGAAACATTCTACACTTGGTTTAAGGACCATGTATGTATTTAGATATTTCATTTCACATATCTAAATATACATAAATTTTGAGTTGAAGTTGAAGTTGAAGTTGAATTTATATTTGTCTTTTTAATAGGTTCAGACCTTACGAAGGACAAGTAATATTACATTTACTGAAGAAATCAATAGATTAGCAGATGGTCCTCATACCTTGGCTAGGCGGTTCAATGGTTACATTATCAATGGGTTTCATTTTCGTGTGAAGGCTGTGGATGATCGTCTGGTGACTTAAAATAGTGGTGTAGCTTTAAAGGCTGATACAATGAGTTATGCTAGTCGGAAGGACAAGAGTCCTCGCGTCGATGCTGTGTACTACTATGGACAGTTGACTGATATTATCGAAATCCGGTACACTAACAATATGAAATATGTGTTGTTTAAATGTGATTGGGTTGATAACACTAGGGGGAAAATGGAAGACGCTTTCAAATTCACATTAGTCAACTTCAATCGTTTGTTGTACCCAACCGATCGTGTTAGCAATGAACCTTTTATATTATCATCCCAAGCCGAGCAAGTTTGGTATGTTCCTGATCCCTTGGAACCAGATTGGCAAGTTGTGGTAAAGATGTCTCAAAGAGGTCTTTTTGATATGAATTCTAATGATGACCCTCAAGTTGAACCCTATATGACTCAACATTTGAAAGACAACGCTATGTTTCGTGATGAAGAAATTGGTTGGGTGAGAGAAGGAATAGAAGGAGCAACAATTGATGTTGAGGAAGATGGTTGAACTTCGTTTGTGATTGTTGAGGAAGAGGGTTGAACTATGCTCCGTGTTTCTTAGGTTTCTATTATTTGCAAATAAGAAAAGTTTAAATATTGTTAAAATGACCTGTGCTTAATTGCTGAATTTGTGAGAAATTTTTATATGTTTATGTGTTGTTTTATTATCAAGTGTTGTAGAGCTTCATAAAGATTTTCTTTCTTTTTATAATGAATGTTTACTTGTTGGGGTGGTTGTTTTTTATTCAATTACAATGTCGGTTCTGATAGTTACGAGCTTAGGAGACATCGTTGTGGACTTGCATACGAATCTCAGTTCTTTGAAATGGCCAATGCAATTGAGAGGGAAATCACCACCTTGCAATTGAAAGTATGTTAAAGAGTTTATAGGTAATGTTTATGTTACAAGTTTTAGTGTTCGATCTAATTATAAATTATTTGTTAATATAGGAAAAGAAGCTTGTTACGGAGATAAAGAGAACTGCTAAAAGAGGAAATGAGGTACATTCTGGGACGTATTTCTCTTTTTTGTTTTTATATTCAGATTTGTCTTCTTATTTTTATTTGTATCTGCATTCTGTAGGCAGCAACTAAAATTTTAGCGTGTCAGCTAATCAAGCTTATGCAACAAATAACAAAATTACAAGCTTGCTTACAACAAATGTCCCCAACTAAGCAGACTGAAGAAGAAACTGAAGAGCTAACCAACCAGGTTTTTCTTGTTCTTCTATTGGTTTGCATCACCCATACTTCATATATATTTGATTATTGCTTTATTTACTTGACAGGTCCTAGATGAAATTTGAGTTGATACTGCTGTAACAAGCCCGTGGGGGGACCTTGCTACAGCTCGGACTCGATTGTTGTCACGGTTCTTAATCTGAACCAAAGAGTCCAAATCCGACAAATCGTTTTGAGAAAACAGATTTTTTGAAAGAAGTGCCAAACATGGACTGCTTTGCCAGATACAGAGTCGCCACCTAAATATTTTATTTTGGGAAATTTAGGAAACCCTGACTCGTTGCCTAAGGCCACGTGTCCGTCATCACCAAAGTTGCCTCGGCTCGGGAACTTGGGTATGATTGGGGAAGGTCACTTCGTGAGCACCCCCGCTCGCCCGATCAAAGATCGGCCTCTACTAACCATGATATCTAGTTTTGAAAACATTGTGCGTTCTTATTCCGGTTATTAGCCTAGATTTACTATGTGATGCGCACAGCATACAAGTATAGACCGGGTCGCCTGAGTTGGAACAAAACATTTCATGTTTGTTTTTTGAAAATGGTTTGATGGTGCTACCGCAAGTAGGCTAAGACGTGGATTTGCCACCCTCGGGTGGGCTTAGAAAACATGATTTTGCCACTATCTAGTGGGCTTAAAACACACAGTCAATGATTTGTTCCAATCCAACTAACCCAACCTTCACCCACAGGCATTCAGGCAGTTATATCACATAAGCAGTTAGCCTCATGGTAAGCATGCTATTCATGGCAGTCACTCACACGCATGCAAGGATGCTAAAGCGTAAAAGCTTACCGAGTACTCCAAGCCAAAACAGAAGCTGATTAGAAATCCATGCATGATCCTAATTATACAAAAATGCCTAATGCAACACATGCAGAAATGCAACTATAGCTGGCTCGGCTATTCTAAACATGGCATATGGAATGCTACAGCTATCAAGTATTCAACCCGGATTTGAAATACAAATGCAGTTAGTATGATGCGCCGAGCCCGGTGCATGCAAAACAGATGAATGAATGCAAACATGCTATCATACTGTATGCTAATTGAAACATGCCCTAATCTAACCATCATAAGCTGGTAAATAAAAGGGAAGAAAGGCGTGGGGTTGGAAGACATACATCACACTCACGCACACTTATTACAACATTGCCCTCGCGCAGAGGGTCCGAATAAATAATACAGTCCCAAATGAATAGTTACAGTCCGAATAAATGGTACAGTTCGAATAAATACAAAATCCTAATTAATTTACAAATTAATCTAAGAAAGCATTAAAACAAGCATGCAAGCTAGGGACTGCCTCGACTCTATTCCGGATGATGGATGATGCATGTTTGAGCTGCCTTGCGCGGAAATCCACTGCGATGCCCCAATTAGCCTCTGTTTACAATTGTTCTTGGAAAGCGCGCCAAGCTCCGGATGGCTGCTGATTCTTGATTTGCTGCAACAGAGAGCAGGAAAGGGCATAGCAATGTATTTTCACATATGTGTGTTTGACTACTCTACAGGGAGCGTAGTCCTCGATCCTCGTGCCACCAATCACGCATATCGATGCATGATGGCCGAAGAGTCGAATTGCACGACTTAATATGAAATGAATGCGCACATAAACACAACAATACCTAAACTCCATCATGGATAATCCGGAGTGTCGGTGACTGGGAATTGAGACACGTTCCGTCACTCGGAGTATGAAACGTTCCTCGTTTCCCGTGCTCGGGCTAACTCCTATCCCAAACACAATGCAATATGCATGACATGCATGAATGCAACTAAGATACAACCTAACATGCACAATGCTGTGAAATGGCATACACGATGCACGAGATAACATGGCATACACAATGCGCTAACATGCAACCTAGCATACACAATGCTATGAGATGAAATGGCATACACAATACATAATGGACTTACACCAATACAAGTGGACCTCAGTCACACTCACATAGGAGGCCATTAGATGAAAATGAGACACTCGAGATGCGTGCACACGTGCACGCAAACCGAGGACCGACCCTAAGGCACCGAATGCCACTCTAACAAAGCGTGGCAAGGCATGGAATATGGCATACTAGCATGTAAATTTCAGCGCTAAAATATGATGCAAAACAGCCCCGAAACATGGAAACATAGCACCCGATACATGGAATGAGACCTGAAACATGAAATTAGGTACATGGAATGACCTATGGCTATGCAAAGCATGCGTTATTTGAACATGAAGTATGAAGACAGAATCAAGAAAATCCCAAAAAAAGCATATTTCCAGTTTTAAGCAAGGCCAAAAGGTGAACACAAATAGGGCTAAACCAACATGCAAAAATGGCCCCGTAAGAGAAATAATGAAGCAAGTAACAGCTGCTGGCCCTAAATGGCCAAGAGTCCTTCAACAAAGTTGAAGAGAGGCTCAAAATGAAGCACTTTACAGTTTACAACAAGCCACGAAAACAAACACAAGTATAGCCAAACTATTATGCAAGAAATGGGCCAAAAGGGAGACAAAGAAGCAAGTGATGGTTGCTGGCCTCAAACAGAGGAGGGCCCTTCAACAAAGTTAAATAGAGGCCAAAAACATGGTATTTTACAGTTAGTGACCAAACCAAAAACAGTGCACATGCAAGCTTAAAATACTATGCAAAATAAGGCCTAAAAAAGAGGTTTAAACACAAAGAGCAAAAAGGGAGTTTCAAACATAAAAAGTCCCTTGATCAAACATGAAGAGGGGGTCAAAATAAGGCTATTTACAGTTCGGACCAGAGTCCAAAAATACAAGCACAAGGGGCTAACAAAACATGCAAGAATAAGGCCAAAAGAGGGATAAAGAGACAAGTGGCAAAAGGAAGCCTCAAACAGTAAAGAGATCTTCAACAATGTTAAATAAGGGCTCAAAATAAGCCACTTTTCAGTTTATAATCAAGCTCAAAACAATTTACAAATGAGCCTAAAATACTATGCAAGAAAGAGGCATACAAGAGAGGTAAAGAAGCAAGTGTAAAAAGGAAGCCTCAAACAGGGAGAGGCCCTTAAACAAACATGAAAAGGAGCTCAAAATAATGCTATTTTAAGTTAGGTTCGGAGCCCAAAAATGTAAGCAAGTATGGCTTAGATATAGAACAAAATAAAGCACAAAAGAGGGAGAATGAGAACTCACTTTTGTAGACCAAACTTCAGCAGCTCTTGGCTTGAGAAAAGGTGCTCCTATGCTCTGAAAAACCAGCTCCAAGTGTTGGAAAGGATGGTGGTGGTGTGGTGCTAGGTGGTGGTGTAGAAATGGTGTAGGACTTGGGAGGTTTTGAGGGTTGAAGTGTAGAGAGAGAAAGATTCAATATAGGAGCTCCAAAGGGTTTTTTGTAACCCTCAAAACTGAAGGGAGGGCCTGGTTTTATAGGCACAAGAGTGGGGGAAAAAGGGGGGAAATGAAATTCAAGTTTCCCCCCAAAAGTTGGCCCCCCAGATACAAAATCTGGGGGGAAAATGAGGGTATATTTGTAATGTACCAACAGTGAGGAGCAAGGCCGGCCGGTTAGAAAGGTTACAGGTGGCCGGCCGACCCTCCCCATGGCCGGCCGGCCAAGGGTCAAAAGGGTCAGGCAAGATTAGTGGCCGGCCACCACAGATTGGTGGCCTCCCATGTGTGCACAACACAACCATGTGGTCAAAAACTGGAGAAGGTGAACCAGGAGAGAGAAAAGCCCATTTCTTGGAGGGGTTCAAAAGGGTCAGAAGCAATTACTGGCTGGCCATATGATATTGGTGGCCTCCCAGGTGTGTGCAACACAAATATGTGGTTTAGGGCTAGAAAAAGTGACCCTAGGGTGGTCAACATTGGCTTTCTAGTGAGAAAAACGGGCGACGGAGGGCGATGAAGGAATAAAACTGGTTGTCAGAACAATTACTAGCCTCCCACCCTTCTACGACCTTCCTAATAGTGAAACAGAGGTCCCTGCCAAAAATGAGCCCAAACCAATGCAAAATGAAGGTTCGGGGGGCCGAAACACGCAGCCCGGGGCCCCGAAAACTGACTGTTAGGCACCGGAAGTGGTGTTCGACCACGAAGTCGGTCTCTTGGACCACAGTGTCCCTCAAAAGGGAGGAAATAAGGTATGTGCCAAAAACCGGGGCAAACGGAGGTGGTTAAGCGGTCCCGAACCGAGGCACACGGCCAACGGCTTCGAAAAATCGGAAACCGGGCTCCAAACGAGCAAAATGGCCTATGACCACGAAACGTAGCCTACGGCCACTGAGAGATGATCTTCGAGACCTCTCCCTCCCTTCGGGAAGAGAAAACAGAGCCTGGTTCACAAACCGAGGCAAAGCATGAAAGAGTCCGGAAGTCCGGAGGCAAGGCTCGCGGCCGAGACTCTGAAACCTCTGAACGAGCACGATATGCAACATCACCAAGTGCTCAATCGGTGACGTCTGAGTCTTAAGGTCGGTAAAAAATGGGGTGTCTACAGCTGCCTCTCTAGTCAATATTCGTAGGAGTTTTTTTTTTATGAATTTATCTTGTTAGTTGATGCTATTTTTCATGTATTAAATTGGTTTTGAATTTAACTTGCACTCTTGACAGTTATCAGTATCGCCCAAAGGAAAAATTGTTGGGAAGACGACCGAGGATGCTAACAGGTATCTTGTGTTATATTATAAGTAAATTGATATCCATATTTCTTGTGTATTAACATTTTCATATTTCTTTCATTTTAGGATGAAGCGGAAGAGGAAGACCTTTAAGACCCCTTGCATTATGGATGAGGCTTTACGTGTGCGGGCAAGTCCTTCACTACCTCGCACTATTGATGGAGCATCTTCTCCATATGTTTCGAGGTAAACTTTACTTCTAAAATTCTATTTGTTCTGAAACTAGTTTGTATCATTTGTTTATATTTATATCTTGTGTTATATTATTAGTAAATTGATATCCATATTTCTTGTGTATTAACCTTTTCACATTTCTTTCATTTTAGGATGAAGCGGAAGAGGAAGACCTTTAAGGCCCCTTGCACTATAGATGAGGCTTTACGTGTGCGGGCAAGTGTTTCGCTACCTCGCACTATGGATGGAGCATCTTCTTCATCTGTTTCATCTCCACATACAGTATCAACTACCTTAACACAACGAGGTCGAGGATTCGCTTGAGGGATGAAGGAATAGGGTACAGGCACTAAGATCCAAGTAAAATTTGATGATAAGTTTCAGCCGATGGAGGATGATGGCAAAAAGTTGAAGGGACAATTGGGGTTGATCGTGCGCAGCGGGCATAGAGTCCCACTTACATATCTCAGTTGGAATGTGATGCATGTTGATATAAAGGAAAATATTTGGCAGGAAGTGAAGGTATATGGTTTTTCCTTTTGCTAATTACGGTTAGGGTTTATGCTTAGATTTTTGAATTTTTCCAAGTTACTAGTTATTAGTTATTTGATTTTTGATTTCTTGTTAATTGTGTTTAGTTATTAGTTATTAGCTTGCTTGTGCGTTTGTGTATGCTCTATAATTGTGAGGATGAAATTGGCTTTCAATTTGTGCTTTGTAGGACAACTTGGTATACTGTCCACATGAATTCAAGGAGGTTTGTATCCGACTTTGTAGAACATCGTGGAAAGATCATAAAAGCAAGACAAAGTCCAAGTATTGGGTTCCATTCAAGAATGATCCGGACATTGCTTCTGGAGTACCTAGTAACATAGTGCCAACCCAGTGGAGGAAACTTGTGCAATATTGGGCGAGTAAAGAAGTACAGGTATATGTATTCTTTATAAAATTTTAATTGATGTTTTAATGATAAGTAACTAATGTTTGATATTCTAACCAATGTCATAGGCGATTGCTAAGAAGAATTCTTCTAATCGCGGATTTCGTGGGCCTCCACATATGACCAGAAGGACATCTTTCTCAGATATTCGTTTCAATGTATTGATCTTGTGGCTGCACCTAAGGCATCATCTGAGACTGCATTTGGTGTTGCAGCTGCAGCTGCAGCCGCACCTAGTGCACTTGGTGTGACACTTGTGGCTGCAGTTGTGGCTGCACCTAGTGCTGCACCTTTGACTTATTATGTTGTAAAGACTTGAGCTCCTAACTTGAAAAAAATTACAGATGACACATAAAGGAGAGCAGATAGATAAGATGAGTCTTTGGAAGAGGGCACACAACTTGAATGATCCCGATGTGGTGGCAATTGTGGTATGTCTATGGTTTAAAAGTTTTTACACATATTTTGCTTTCTACCAAACATTGTCCTTATGTTTTCAAAATGTAGAAGGAATACAATGTGCATCTTTGGAAAGTACCTAAGGAGCAACATACGATTGAATATTGCGATGGGATTTACCATAAAATCGTTGGGAATGATGGACATGGGTATTGCAAGACCTATGGGAGAGGAGTGCTCTGGAGTGCGGTGTATGCGCGAGGCAGCGGCCCATCCCAATCATTAGCAGCCCCTTCATTTATTGATGAGATCACACAGCGTGTGACACAAGACATCGAGTCTAGGTTCACTACGACGATCAAGAACCTAACGGCGCGTGTTTTGTTCTTAGAGTCACAAGGTGTAGCTGGGAGTATGAGCTTGAGAGAGGTGCAATATTTACAAATTGACGAATTTTACGTTTTATCAATTTGTATATATACATATGGAAATTATTAACACATTATACTAACTTATTGTAGGTGTCAGATGCATCCAGTGGGCAACAAGCTTCAAAAGAAAATGAATAGGTATACCACTCTGCTCTTCAAAAGGAAATTATTAACACATTATACTAACCTATTTCTCTGCTTTTAATGAAGTTTTCAGCTTATTATGAATTAGGTTGCCTATTTCTCTGAGAGTCGTCGTTATGGAAGTAGCATTTTAAATCAATTCTTTTTTGGTGTATGTATGGCCTCAACATTGTTCAGTAGTTTTTTGTTGGGGAGAGGAGCATTCAAGATTGTGTATGGTTTCTGGACCCGTCTTTAGTTTTTTTTTTATCCGCATAAATTGTGTAGTTCATATATGACATGGTTAATGCTGCTCTTTTATTGCTATAAATCAGCATCTGCTTGTTTTCTTTAATCTGCTTGTAAAGAGTCAAAAACAGGGGTCATTGATTACCACCAAATATAGCTCACTTGTTTGGCTATTATAGTGAGCCGACGGTGCAGGTTCAAATATTGAAATTTGTTGTGGTCTTTAGATTTTTAGATAATGCTATATCATATAGCTAATAGGATTAGTGGACTTAGCAATAGGTTTGAACAATGTCTCAGAATGAAAATGAAATCTATTTATTGTCTCTATTTTGCTCATAACCAAAATGGGGTAGTACTCCTAACAGGGCTACTTGTACACCCTGGAAATTTTGAAAGTACTCCAAAATAGAGCACAAAATGGGGCAGTATACTCTACACCACAGACCAGTAGCCATACACCCATTGGAAATTGTGGAAGGAAGCTATCCTTGATAACCTCGTAGTAGGGAAATCAGGTGACTATAGTGAAGAAAATAACCTCTTTGACCACTCTAGATTGGTTTCTTGAAGTGCTAAAAATCAGAAGCTTCCTTTTTTTCTCAAACGTTAGAAGGGCTTTCTAATTTTCTTTCATTAATATTACAACCTATTGGATGGATGGCTTGGTCCTCTTTTCGTTCATTTTGGTAATAATGCACCAATGAAAATGGCTAAGTTTAGTGTATATGACTGACTGGGGAGAAACAGAGTGGGCTCTGTGGTGCACCAATGAAACACATATGGTCAGTCAAGCAACTAGTGAAATTACACTGACGCAATGCAAACCCACATACACAGTTGCAAATAATTAGTGTGAAAAGAAAGCCAAAATAGTTTATCAATTTTTATTTTTATTTATGGCTTCTATTTATTTAGGTTATTGGATGCTTTTAAAAAGTAGTTGTTGATTAAGGCCAAGGTACCATTATTTTAATCCTTCACGAATTCCTCATCCATTTTCAAATAATTAGATGGATTGACTGGCAGTAGTAGTGTCCAAGTTTACAAATTACATTGCTTATATCTGGGCATTCATGTCAGCTAAGAAATCTAAATATTGACATGTGATTTATTTCATGAGAACTTCAAAAAATGGTGATATTTTGGTTGGAGTTAGACTTCATATTGAAACTTAAAATAATTGGATAAATTTAGAGTGAGTGGCCTAATTCTGGGAAGTTGTATTAACAATTGTACTAGAAAGCAACGCCAAATTAACTTAGACCTTTGCCAAAGGAAAGGGAAAATATTTAAATGCCTTCCTACTATTAAATTTCTAGGATATTTTCTTTATGCTGGTGTTCCAATAATTAGTATTAGTTTTTCTATCCTTTGTCATTCAATACAGGCATAATGCTAAGAGAATGTTTGTGATTTGTTGAAATTAAAGGTGTTGCTGGTGGGACTGCATCTGGAAAAACAACAGTTTGCAATTAATTAATTTTTTTTGTACATACTTTTGAACATTTAACTTTCGTTTATGAAATATATGACGTTATTTCATTCAATATGTAGTTGTGATTCAAAAGATAATATATAGTGTGTATTACATTTTTCAAATGCGCGTACAAAAATAATTTTACTTATTCTTCAAATATGTCGAACCCTTTTTTTATCACACGCATTAACTGTGATAGAAATGCATATGACGTGCGATCTTATCTCATTATTAATTACAAGTTTTATTAGATATTAATCATACTTAAAATATGTAATCTAAATGTTTATTCACACTTAAAATATGTGATTTAAATGTTATTAATCACACTTAAAAGATATGACCTAAATATTTATTATCACATGCAAAACGTGTGATGGAATCATCTTTTAATAACACTTAAAAAGTACATTTTAGTAACACTTAAAACATGTAAATAAATAACATATCACACATAAAAAGTGTGATGTATTTATAATTTTGTAGTGTAAGATTCACACTTACAAAGAGAAAGGAAATGGAGAAGTGATCTGGCGCCCTTGGAAAAGGTTTGGTAGGTTTGTTTGATTTTTTATCGCTTCTTTTTTTTCCTTTGTTTTCTGTTCTTTATACTTTTTGTTTAGTTATATGTATATTAAACTTTCACTATCCCTTTTTGTTTAGTTATTTGCATATTAAAATCTCTTTTTGTTTTTTGTTATCTATTTGGTCTTTTGACTCATTGCACAAAAGAATTGTATAATCATCATCAGATTCATATAACTAATGTTTGGAGGATTTGTTTGAGTCAACTGGTGGACCTAATACCTTGTTTGCTTTCCATGGCAGATAGCTTTCCCTTTGATACCCCTACATGGTAATCAATATGAGGGATTGGTATCACATTCAGTTTTTTAATTTTTTTAATTTTGTTAAATAAAAGACTATCGTCAAATCAACAACCTTAGAAATAGAACATAATGACCTAGTGATCGGTAGAGAGATGGATTTGGCTGAGAAGAGAGTAATGTAGAGAAAAGTTGCGAGGGTAATTTATACCTAAATTGGGCCGAGCTGGGTAAACGGGCCGTTCTTTGGGCCACAGTAAGAAGGGCTGGATGAAAGGGGCTTGTAGTTAGTCCGGTCCCAGTAAGCCCTGTTGTTATCCCGGTCCCAGAGAGCCCTCTTGTTATCCCGGTCCGAAAGAGCCTTGAAGATAGTCCAGTCTAAAGAAGCTATGAAGTTAGTCCGGTCACCATACTCAGAGTTAGCCTGGTCATGGCGTATTGTGGTTAGCTCGGTCAGAACCTTGCTATTTGTTAGCTCGGTCTAATCACACCATGGTTTGTACATAAGAAACCGAGGTAAGAGCGGTGAAAGGAAGAACCGAAATAACTATAGTTCGGTCTACTCTGCGGCTCAGCATAGCCATGCTTACCTCGGTCCTATTAGAATCCGACCATGGTAAAACCATCTCACTTGGTTTAAGCAGTGAGGGGGGTGTTGAAGGATAAGCATTATCTTTCAGGAAAGTAATTCCTAGGAGGACTCTACATGGAGGAATAATAGTCCTACTTGGATTGTGCCACGCGGAACCTATAAAAACTCATAACATCACTTTTGGAGAGGTAACACAACTTTGATTCCCGAATACACAGAGCTTTTTGTCTATTTGTCTATTTTGCTGACTTCGGCATCGGAGAGGTATCCGGCACACACCCGCCGGCTAGCTCACGTTTGTGTTTTCAGGGAATAAAGCGACGTCGTACGGAGGAGCGCAATCTTGATCAACAGGATTATACGAGAACAATATTTCGTGCTCGTACAAAAGTGTATTTTTCCACATTGTTATGGACGATCATATCCATTCAAGGTTACTAAAACTTAAAGCGAGCACTTGAATGCATTTTATCTTAATATTTGGATGAAATTCTTAAATTATTCAAACATTTGAATGTGATTATCTTAACTATTATATTACTGAATGGTAGATTTTTAATAAGGACCAACTCCCCTCTAGTCTAGATCTAGAGTGCTGTCTGGACTAGTCGGATCTTACAAAAAAATTTATTATAAAGTAAGCAGTTTGAATAATCAAAATGAGATAGGCAGTGGGTCTTACAAGTCTAGAAAGCACCCTCCAATGTAGATTATAGATTAAAGGGGAGCTCTATCTTTTTAATAAAGAGATTTCATTTTCCCTCTACAATTCAGTCATCTAAAGAGAAAATTTCATTTTGCTCTTGTCACTTAATAATCAATTTAACCGCTATCTTTTTAATTATATCAAATTTACACTTAAACTATTTAATTTTGAATCAATTTGATCCATGCTGTTAACTTCTATCTAAATCAGAAAAAGTTTGTTGTGTGGCATTGCAACTTTAACTGAAATTTTATTTTACCTTCTAAACTATTTCCAAATATCAATTAGATCCTTGAATATATTAGAAAAATTAAATTTAAATATTTAATGAATAAATTTTTATCTAGAAGAATATATTTTAAGTAATAAACTTTACAAATCCATTAATTACACTTTTCACGCTTATAGTTTGGCTAAATTTCACTTTATCCCTATTATTTCAATTTGAACAATTTGCTTTCTAGATTTTAAATTTAGTTTCAATTTGGTCATTCGGTTTAAATTTATGTTAGTTTTGTTTATGTCTACACCTAAAATTGATAAGTGTCTCAAAATTATTAATTTTAACCTCCAATTTGGATGGAATGACCAAATAGAAATTACATTTAAAATGTAGAGTCGAATTATTCAATTTGAAATTATAAGAACTAAATTGAAGTTTGGATCAAAGTATAAGGGTGAAAAGTGTAATTAATCCAAAGTCTCATTTTAAGAAAGAAAAATGTTATGAATTCCAAATAAATTATCAATTTTTTACCAAAATCCACACAAACATACCCATGTAAAAAATTTTGTAAAAAATTTAATAATTTATTTGGGGCCTTCTTAAATTATCATTCTAAGCCTCAAATTACCTCAAGCCGGCCGTAAGAAAACTAATCAAGCCCAAAATTCCTAGTTCATTTTCTCTCTCTCTCTCTCTCTCTCTCTCTCTCTCTCAACAATTGCAACTAGTTTATCCTTTGATAAACTGACAATAAGTTGAAAACTATGTAACACGTGTTGTGAGAGAAACATTTCTTTTCAAGATTTTGAAAATGATATAAAACTACAAAGAGAAATATCCTAAGATCTCAGTCTACAAAATCGTAATTAGCACCCACCCAATCATATCATCGACCCAAAGGCATTCCGATGCTAAAATTGGAAACTCTCTAGAGAATATTTAATAGCACAAATACTTAATATTCTTATTTAAAATTTATGTTTCTTGCTTTTTTAAATGAAAAAATATTATTAGATTTTTAAATTTAGTATTTTTTTCCCCCCTAATCCACATGTCTATTTGATATTTGAGTATAGTTTGAGAGATAACATGAAGTTTCATATGAAATTTCGCTGCATATTAGCAAAGTTTGTTTGATTTAGACGATAACTAATGATAAAATAAAATTAATTTAAATATAAAATTAA
Source organism: Camellia japonica (assembly GCA_030407325.1). NCBI lineage: Eukaryota > Viridiplantae > Streptophyta > Magnoliopsida > Ericales > Theaceae > Camellia > Camellia japonica. The sequence continues at coordinate 146,845,081 of JAPPVO010000059.1, forward strand.
CGTAATTAAAAGAATAAGAATTGAATTGATTCTTAAAAGATAATTTAAGAGAGGAATGAAATATGCAAGTATGAAAAGGAAGGATTTCAAAGGGTCCAATCGGCCACTAGCTAGCCATGAGAAAAATCCATGTTTGGTAATTGACCTTAGCAATTAACGGAGGCCCAAGTTCAACCGTGGGATTAGATTGTAACCTGTCTAGGATGTCATATTTGATTTTTTTGTGATTTGGTCGAATTGGGGTCACATTGTTAGTCAATCATTTGGGCTAAAAGTCAACTATAGTGTAGATAATGATCAGCTGAAAGTTTTGAATAATTCACAAAAAATTGTGCTTTCAGCAAAAAAATAAATAAATAAAATAAATTATAAATGCAATTTATATTTTATTTTAAATATGATTCGTTTTCTGTAATTTTTAAAATTATATTACAATTTTTAATTTCATAATAAATGACTCCATTTATTAATAAATCATTAAATCAATTAACTATTTTTAATAATGTCAAAATTTTATTTTAATTAATAATTCAAGTAATTTTATCATTGTGTAGAAAAACAGTTAGGAATTTCGGTCATATTTGGGTTGGTTTTTATAAACTTGTTTCACAATTTTTTTCTAAAAAAGTAAAAATAAATTTGGTGAAAAAAATAAAAATAAAAAACACTTATTATTTTATATAATTTTATCTTGGGGATTTTTTTTTTTTAAGATTTCTCATATTAAGATTTTATAGCATGAAGGATATGAAATATTTTCATAATAGTTGAGGTCCCTCAAATTTTTGCAGAGCAATTTCGAAGCAGAGAAATTTCGAACACAGAAATTTTTCTGAAATTTCTTTGGATCGAAATTTCTCTAGTTTGTTCAATTTCTCTATGTTTTCAAAATTTCTCTCTATTTTTAAATTTATCTGGTTTGCTCACAAATTTCTCTGTGTTTTGACTAATTTTGTCTGATTTGCTAACAATTTTCTCTATATTTTGAACAAACCAAAAAAAATTGAGCTATCACAAACAATTTTCTTTGGCATCAATTAAGGCACTAATGACAAAGAAATTATAGAGAAATTCATTTCAACCAAACTACTAGCTTCGACAAGATCAAACAATCACATAAAGTAAAGCAAATCCCATATGTTCAGAGAAAATTGTGATGCTAGAGAAAATTCATCTCAAGGGGAAAATTATACACAAGAAAATAACTAACTAGTGAAAATTAAATAAGCAACATAATTTGATGGGTTAGGAAAAATTCAAATGCCATAGAAAATTCAGCTCAAGGAACTCCTTCATCCGCCCAAATCCAAACCCAACCCAAACCCAAACCCAATCTAAAATTTATGTGTCACCCATAAACCAAAGGCACAGTACATCAATCAAAATCACATGATTCCTAATAGTTGTAGTAATTGGTGGCCTTTCTTTATTGAAATTTCAAATAGAAAACACAGAGACGGAAATATAGTGATTCCAGTTTTGACCCAACCTTGTTGTATTCTAGATATGGGTTTCATGGTTTCGTATTGTTGATTATATCTTGCTTCCCTTGTATTTTCCTCAATTTTTGGCTATTAGGTTGTCTTGGTTGTGTTTGGAACAGGTTGGTCGCTTGGTTTTCAAACCTTATGTTGCCCAGTTTTTAGTCCTCCGCTCGAGTGGCACTTCTTGCACTCAAACGGGCTTTGCAAACTCTCAGTATTTTTTCAAGTCTGCAAAACTATTGGAAGAATGTATTCTACGCTCAAGCGGCGTTTCCTAAGCTCGATCGGGTGGGCGCTCGAGCGGCCTTTTTTGTGTTCAAGCGATGGTCTGTTCTCTGCAAAACTACTAAAAGTGTGTATTCTGCACGCGAGCATCACTTATTGCGCTCGAGCGGACTGCGTATATATCAGTTCGCAGCAGCACCTTTTTACATAACTTTTTCATATCTTTTCACTTAAAACCCTAAAGTTAAGACCCTCTCTCTCTAAAACATACATTATCTCTACTTTTTCATCTAGATCTGTTGATTTCTCTACCTCAGTGTCTTTGGGAAAAGGGTAGAGCGTCTCAAGAGCTTCATTTTGATCTGAGTAGATCTTGGTTTCAACGTCTTCGAAGTTCCTCCTCTTCTTCCTTGGTCTTCTAAGCTTGAGGTAGAGATTTTCTACACTCTCATATGGGTTTTAACTTAGTTATTTGTTGATTTGCAAGAAACTTTGGAACTTGAGGTGATTTTGAACAAACCTAGGGTTTTAATTTAAAATCAAGAGAGGGGTTTCTAAATGTATGTGTTAAAAATGGTTATGGGAGTAAATGTGAAGTTGTGTTGTGGTAAATTTGTTGATTTTGATACCCGGGGTGGATTTTGGAATAAAATGGAGTTCCTAAAATGGTTCAAATTGTTATTTTGTATAAACTAATTAAATTGGTAATGGGGAAATAAAATTGGATGAGAGTTTATGTTAATGGTGAAGTTGGATTTGCATTATTACCCACCTATGGAATTTTGGATAATTTATCTGTTTTAGAGATTGTATGTCTATTTAGAAATATCTGTTTTGCGCTATCAGTGGAGGATAGCCATGATTGTTATAGAAATTGCATGAGGATTAGATGACTTGAAACCAATCTCTTATTGGTTGTCATTGAATGTGAATGTGTTTAATACATTGTATAAGTATGATGTTTGGAAAAAGAAAGTGAATGTACTCCATGTTTGGGAAAAGAAAGGTGGTGAACTTCATAAAATTAAGTTGGCATGTGCGTCCAGGATGAAAGTCCCGAAAACATTGTGTATACATGGGTACCGATTCCCGCAGACGAAATTTTCATAAAATGGCAAATGGATATGTTTATGTGATGACTATATTGTTTTTGAGAACTTTTGAATTGTATTCTTAGTTTGGTTGTTTATGATAAATGGAAATAACTTTCATGAGATAAAATGAATTGAGATAAAAATGTGATTAAGATAGCATGAATTGTGATACAAAACTTGGCATAGCATGGTTTGCAAACGAGTTGAAAATGATTTTGTCACCGGTATTGTATATGTGCATCATATTTTTATCTTTGTTAAGATTCATATATTATGTTAGATTGTTTTTACTAGGCTTTGACTCACCCTATTTGGGGGAAACCATTTTCAAGTGCTGGTGATATGCCTCCACCAAGGACTTAGCTTGGAAGGACTGTGGAGCTAAAGGCTCAATTTTATTATTTTTGTACTTAACTTTTGTACAACCAAAGGGCTTTAAATGTATTAGACTGAAAGTCCTCTTTTGTTGTAACCAAGAACTATCTGGAAAAGATGTAAGTCTTTAAGGCACTTATTCTTTGTTTTGCTTTCAGATCTATCTCATGCTGTAGATTCAGGGACAGACTCATGAATGTATAATTACATATGTTACTCTCTTGTATAATTGGATGTCATGTAAAAGAAGGACTTTATACTCTGATTCGTATTGTCATTCACATATTGTCTTGATTGGTTTATTGTATTATTTTGGGGGTGTGACAAGAAAATTGGTATATGTATATGTATATATATATATATATAGAGAGAGAGAGAGAGAGAGAGTGAGTGATATATGGGTGTGTGTGAGGTATCTTAGGTTACAAAAAAAATATTGTGGACCTCTCTTATTACTAAAAGTTAGAAGGGGATGTTAGACCAATTTTTCCTTTTATCTTTTATTTTATCTTTTGGGAGGCCAATAATATATTTTTTGAAATTTATTTTTATCAAATTATTTTTCATTTTTTCAAAAAAAAAAAAAAAAAAACACTAAGGTTTGAGCCATTTAACAAAATATTTTCAATTTTATCAATTTAAACTCTATGATTTGATTTGTTTTCAATTTAAACCATTCACTTATTTTTGTTAAGCAAAACCGATAGAAAAATAATATTTTAGTAATTAAACTCAATGATACTATTTTTTGGTCTATTTTACTTAAGAAAAATAAGCAAATTGTTTAGATTGAAAACAAATCAAAAGTTTAGAGTTTAAATTAATAGAAATAAAACTTCAAAATTTATTTTATTACATGAGTCAAATTTCAAGATTTTTTTTTTTTAAAAAAAAAAAAAAAATTGAGACAGATCGTGCTGACACATATTAGGGCAGCAGCACATCCACTCGATTTATAAGTGCTAAAAAATAACAACTAGAAAAAGCTTCTAGCATATTAAAATATATTGTGCAAGCATCACAAACCCATGTGCTTCTAATATTCATTTCAAAACTTCATTGTAAGGTTTTACTTTTGATGATACTGCGGGTTCCAGACGGAATGGGTCGAACTGATCCACGCTTCCCAAACCGATGTCTGAGTGACCAAGCCCACAGAGGAACTTGCACAAGAGTTCAACGGGGAATGGGGAGTCCCCCAACGAACCCTCCAACGAGCAAGTTAGAGAGAGAGGTGGAATGTAAAGATAGATTAAAGTTAGAAAGCTTAACCTTCTTCTTGTCTTCGACGTCTGCTTATATCCTCTAGTAATCATTTCGTTGTCCCTTCCGACCTGTCACCTTGGCCGAAAGTCTATGCTCTAGCTTACCTTGTTCATGGTGAAGGCGTTCTGTCCTGACGGAGAGGGGTTATCGCAATAAATGCTATAAGGGGCTTCATTAATGGCGATGTGCAGTGGCAATAACTTTGCAGATCTTGTCTGCTTATGTGGCTTGCCCTTCTCTTGCCATGGGTCTTGATGTCATTAGTTCTTATTGCTACGTGGGGCTTCAACAATGCTGGGCTTTAGTATTTGAGTTATGTATTGGGCCCTAAATGGTGGGCTATAATCTTTATGGCCTTACCCATGTCAGTAGTCCCCCATTCTCAAGTGCAGCTTTAGTCCAACAAAGGGGATAATGAAGAAAATGAGGGTTGTGAGAGACCGGCAGGGTGAAGGCCGACCGAAAGGGGTGACCGACCATAAGGAGGGCCGACCGCGAAGGGTAGTCGAGTGGAGAGACCGACCATGAGGAGAGCCAACCGCGAAGGGTGGCCGAGTGGAGGGACCGACCATGAGGAGAGCCGACCGCGAAGAGTGGGTGGTGTGGCGCGGGCTCGAGAAGTGATAGGGCACGTGTTGAAGTGAAGTGGAAAAGACAAGGAAGGGGAAAGGGCAGTAGATTGTGGTCGTACACGTGGCAGAATCTCGTAGTGGGGAAGGTTAGGCGTTGGGCAAGAAATGAAACGATAGGTCATTATAGGGTGTTGAAAAAACAGTTTTGGCGGATTTTTGAAAATTTTCAAACTGGCGAAATTTAATTGTGACCCTTGGAATATAGGCAAACCTTGGGCTTTTGGAATTATTCATTTTACGTATCTCTTTGCAAACAACCAAAATATTCCAAGTGTAGACTCCTTCGTCGCTAGTGATACACCCCTACAACACTTTGTGAATTTTCTTGTGCCCGTATCCGAAGCTATTCGCAGACACACGAGAGAGATGGCCCAAGAGGAAGCAACGACCGCGAGGGTTGATCCATTAGGCGACGACGATGCGGTGGGTTTGGCAGAACAATACCGTACGGAGCGCAGGGAGGGGGAGGGAGCAGGTCAGGCTGTGCGGGCTCGCCCCAGGACAATAATCTCGGCCGCGAGGCCCATTAGTCAGGTGGAGCCAGACCATTGGCACACCAAACTAGATAGGTCCGTACTGACAGCAGAGGAGTTGGAGGGAATAAGGAAGAAGTATCAAATTCCCTCGGAGATAGGGCTAAGAGTGCCCACATCCAAGGAAAGGGCGTCGGATGTGCGGCCAGGTGAGTTCAGCTTGTATGAGGAGGCATTGCGAGGAGGTTTGAGGCTACCTCTTCCCCAAGTGGTGGTGGATGTGTTGAACAAGTTAGAGACGGCACTAGGGCAGCTAATGCCGAACGCCTGGAAGATAGTAATGGCCTGCGCGAGTGCCTGGCTTCAAGCGACCGGAGGGGCGACAATGACAGTAGAGGAGTTCTTCTCCTGTTACAAGGCCTCCGGTCAGCAAGAGACTTGGGTCACTCTGCAATCGGTGGCAGGGCGAGGGCTGGTGGCGGGTCTTCTATCGTCAGTGAAGGGATGGAGGCCGAGATGGTTTTTTGTAACGGCGAACGGTGGGGCAGAAGTTCGCGCAACGTGGAAGGTGCCCACCAAATCGGTCGAGCCCAAGTTGGACAAGGCGGCGGAGGACCGAGTGAAGAGGGTGAGGGAATGGAGGGAAGAGAAGGGAGTGAGGTGGGACGAGCTGGTCCTGCCTTCAACGTTGTTTGCCCTGAACTTGGGGCCGCAACCGTTGGAAGAGGATCCGGCAAGGGAGGAGTTAGAGAGGCAACGGAAGGCGGAGGAGGAGGAGGAAAGGAGGTTGCTCGCCCGAGCGAGCAAATACAAGGAGACCCAATTGGGGCCTGCTCCGAAGCCGATTGCGAGGGAGCGGATCCGACCGCGCCCCAAACCGTTAGGGGAGAAGGATCTTAGCGGCTTTGAGCCACGACCGCCCCTAGTGAATCCTCTGAAGGAGAGGAACAAAAAAGAGATGGAGGCTTTGAAGAAGAAAAAGAGAGTGAGGGAGAGTGAGGAGGAGCCCGCCTTGAAGAGGAGGAAGAAGGTGACGGCGGAGGCATCAAAAGAGAGGGCGGAGCAGGCATCAAAAGAGATGATGAGTGGGGCGACTGGGCCTGAAGTGAGAGCAGAGCAGCAGCCCAAGGGGGGTTCTGTGCCCCAAGGAGAATAAGAGAGGGCTGGGTTGAAGACCGCCCTCTACCACGTCCTAGCGGTGTCCAGGCGAGTGGAAGGAGAAGGAAGAGAAGCCAGAGGGGCTGCAGATCGTCTTTTGAGAGTGGTGGAAGACGTAGCCGTGCGCTCAGTGGCCGGTTTCACTGAGGCTGAGCTGCTAAAAGGGTTATGCTCTGCCCAGATGAAGGTGACTGCCTTGGCAGGAGCCCTACTGAGAAAGGCTGCGGCTGCCAAAGGCAAAGTGGGGCCAGTGAAGGTAAAGTTGGAGGAGGCGAAGGCCCAACTTGAAAGTTTGAGGAGAGAAACTGCCGGATGGAGGAAAACCGCGCGGAGCGTGTGCGCGAGGCGGCTGGAAGAGGCCCAGAAGGCCAAGAAGATGGAAGTGTTGGCGATGGTGCAGGGCTATTCAGCCGATCGAGCCAATGCTGAGCTGCTCGCGACCAAGTTAGAGCTGGAGGCGGAATGCCGCAAGGTGGTGTCGCTCGTGTTCCAACTGGTTTTCGAACAGAAGAAACTGGAAGATGCCCAAAAAGCCTGCACTGTCGCCAACGATCGGTTTGAAGAGGCCATGACCAGCAATGAAGATCTGCATGCTTAGTGGGTCAAAGAAAAGGAAGAAGCAGACCTGAAGATCGCTGAGTTGGAGCGGGATCTAGCAGACGAGGGCGCCAAGGCAGCGGCAGAGAAGGCGGGGCTGGAGAAGGAGTTGGAGGAAGAAAAGACCAAGTCAGCCTCTGAGAGGGCAGCATACCCCGACTTATGCGTCGCAGCAGTAGAGCAGTTCAAGGGGTCTGCTGACTTCCAGATGGCTATCGATGCCGCGATCGCCCGCAATTTGGCAAGAGAGGGGTCTGGGGGGGCTGGCCCGTCGGGAGCGACCGCTGGGAGCAGGAGTGAAGAAGAAGTGATCCAGAGCTTCCAGTAGTCAGCCTTCTACAAACATGAGATGGCCGAGTTCTGGGACAGCGGCTGGAAGATGTTCAAACGCAAAGCAAAAGAGCTGTTCCCAGACTTGGACTTCAACACTGTTAGAATAGAGGAAGACGACGTGACCCAGACCCCTTTAGACGAAAGTGTGAACAAAGAAGACCTTGCTTCGAGCGAGGAAGATTGATGAAATGTAAATTTTGGCACTTTGCTTATAAGTGGAATTTTTCTTGGTGTTTTGAGTGTTGTTGTTGTTGTTTTTTTTATTTTTTAGAGTGTAATTTCTGCAGTAAACTTATGTATAAGTTTGTGAATAAATAAAATTCTGAGTTGTGTTTGTCACACTGTGGCCTTTATTTTTGCAAATTTGAGAAGAATGAGAATGGTTATTCAAATAAGGTTTCTGTATAAATCGTAGTGAAAATTGAGAAATAGGGAAACAGTCTGACTTGTAAAAAAACCACAATGCAGGGTGGAGTTTAAAATGTGAGAATGTCAAAAAATTTGAAGTTTCAAATCACGACCCAAAAGGGAGTCAGTCTGGCTTGTAAGGGTCCCAAAAAGTAGAGTTTTAAATCACGTTGTAAGGGTGTTGACAAATGAAAGGTTGGGTTGGGAAATGAAAGTTAAAAAAGAGTGTTAAGAGGCGTAAAAACATGGACCTGGAATTTGACTAAGTATGGCAATTATGCCACAATCATGAAGTTGCAAGAATGGCCTTGGCCGAGCGCTTCATTCGTGCTCAGTTCGGGTTGAGCCATGATTAACTCGGTCGGGCTGTCTCTTCAAGTAACTCAGTCTGGCTGAGCTCTTCATGCTCAGTCTGGCTGAGGCTTTAAGTGACTCAGTCTGGTTGAGCTCTTCATGCTTAGTCTGGCTGAGGCTTGTCATGCTCAGTCTGGCTGAGGCTGTTCACGCTCAGTCTGGCTGAGGCTGTTCACGCTCAGTCTGGCTGAGGCTTTAAGTGGCCCTGTTTGGTAGAGCTGTGGGAAAGTGCTTATAGCTTATGCCTAAACAGCTTATAACTTATAACTTTCAGCTTAGGCTGATTTCAGCTTATTCTTAAAGCATCTCCTACCCCACTCAAGAATAGCTGATTTCTGACTTCCAAAAGCTATAAGCTATAAGCTATAAGCTAAACCAACACATCAAAATAGCTTAAATTAAGCTGAAAGCTGAAATAAGCTGTAATTAAGCTCTGCAAACAGGCACTTAGTCTGGCTGAGCTCTTCATGCTCAGTCTAGCTGAGCTGTCATGCTCAGTCTGGCTAAGGCTGTTTACGCTCAGTCTGGCTAAGGCTTTAAGTGACTCAGTTTGGCTGAGCTCTTCATGCTCAGTCTGGCTGAGCCTTGTCATGCTCAGTCTGACTGAGGCTTTAAGTGACTCAGTCTGGCTGAGCTCTTCATGCTCAGTCTAGCTGAGGCTTGTAATTGAGTGCTGCAATCAAGACGTTATTGAGGTACCACACAGATAATTGAGATATAAGATTTTTGTCGTGTAAAGTGTAGCCCATTTGATCAGAAATTTACATCATGTGAGAGAAGAAGAAGAATATTCAAGTGTGTAGATTGCCAAAAAAGAAAATATAATAACTGATCAATACAAAAATAGGGATTTATTGAAAATAATGCTTCAAGTGTTCGGCGTTCCACGGATGGGGGAGGTCTCGGCCTTCCATGTCCTGAAGTCGGTAAGTGCTCGGATGAGGTCTAGCTTTAACAACATAAGGTCCTTCCCACTTGGCTGCCAATTTGCCCTCAGCCAGATTTTTAGTGGCAAGGGTTACTTCGTGCAAAACAAGGTCCCCCACGGCGAACTCCCTCGGTCAGACTTTGCGGTTGTAATGTGTTCTCATTTTCTGTTGGTATGAGGCCCGTCTGACAACAATGGTTTCTCGGAGCTCTTCGATTAGGTCTAGGTCTGCCCGACGCAGCTCCTCAGTTAGTTCTGGATTTGGATGTAGAATTCTTGGGGTAGACAGACCGATTTCCACTGGGATGACCGCCTCAGTGCCGTATGTTAAGCAAAAGGGGGTCTCCCCAGTGGGGGTTCGAGCGGTAGTGCGGTAGGCCCAAAGTACATTCGGTAATTCCTCAGCCCAGAGTCCCTTAGCAGCTTCCAACTTAGTTTTGATGATCTTGAGAAGAGAACGGTTGGTAACCTTAACTTGGCCATTGGCCTGGGGATGACCTGGGGAAAAGAAACATGGATGGATTTGAAGTTCTGCACAGAATTTCCTGAACTTGGCATTGTCGAATTGTTTGCCGTTGTTAGAGACGATGGCTTGAGGGATGCCAAATCTGCATATGATCGACTGTCAGATGAATCTGGTTGTGTTCCGCTCGGTAATTGTGGCAAGGGGTTCTGCCTCGACCCATTTAGTGAAGTGATCAATGGCGACAATGGCGAATTTGGTTTGGCCTCGGCCAGTGGGCAATGGGCCAACTAGGTCGATCCCCCATTTGGCGAATGGGTAGGGACTGCAAAGTGTGATCAATTCTGTAGAAGGAGCATGGGGGATGTTGGCAAAACGCTGGCACTTATCACATTTAAGCACGAAGTCTGTCGCATCTTGATTGAGAGTAGGCCAGAAATAACCAGTGCGAAGTATTTTGTGGGCTAGGGCCCGGGCGCCCGAATGATTACCACAGATACCCTCATGGACTTCCCTCATCACGTAGGTTGCTTGAACAGGATTGAGGCATCGCAGGTATGGGCGTGAAAAACCGCGTTTGTACAAGAGGCCGCTAACAAGAATGTAGTTGGACAACCGGACCCTGACTTTGGCGGCCTGCTGTTTGTCGGCTGGCAGTTCCCCCGTTGTCAGAAATAGAAAGATGTCGGCCGCCCATGGAATAGGTTCATTTTGGAGGAAGTAGACTTGCTGCTGAGTTGGGGAAATGGCAGGGTGGGCCAGGTACTCGAGGCGGACACCGTGGCTGAGGTCTGACTGGTCTGCCGAAGCTAACTGAGCCATTTCATCTGCTTTGGAGTTTTCCGTCCGAGGGATGTGCTTGATGTGGAAATTATTGAAGAGGCGAGCGAGAGGGAGTGCGATATCCCTATAAGCTCGCATTGTGTCTTCCTTGGCATCGAATTCCCCCGTGATTTGTCCGACAATGAGCTGGGAATCGCTGAACACTTGGATGTGGCTGACACCAATGTCTCTGGCGAGGTGAAGACCTGCGATCAATGTTTCATATTCAGCCTCATTATTGCTTGCGTTGAACAAGAAGCGGAGAGCACATTTGAAATAACCACCCTCAGGGGCGGTGAGGATGAGACCAGCCCCACTACCTTCTTTGCGAGATGATCCGTCGACGTTGAGGGTCCAAGAGTGGGGGTCTTCTGGCTCGGTAGGGGGTGGCGGGGGCAGAGAAGCTGTGGTTGGAGTGGGATTAGTGAATTCCATGATGAAATCGGCAACAGCCTGCCCTTTAATCGCCGTTCGAGGTCGGTAGGAGATGTCAAATTGGCTGAGCTCAACCGACCATTGCATAAGTCTGCCGGAAAGCTCTAGTTGTTGCATTATCTTCTTCAATGGTTGGTCAGTGAGGACCGCTATGGAATGGGCTTGGAAGTAAGGACGGAGTCGTTTGGAGGCGGTGACCAAAGCCAAGGACATTTTTTCTAACAATGGGTAATTTTGTTCTGCGCCTCTGAGAGCCCGACTGATGTAGTAGACCGGTCGTTGGACAGAGCTATCTTCCCTGATGAGTGTTGCACTAACTGTGGTGTTTGACACGGCTAAATAGAGGAAGAGGGGTTCGCCCGTGATTGCTTGAGAAAGTAGGGGGGGTTGGCCATGCACTGTTTCAACTGCTGAAAGGCCTCTTCGGATTCTGCCGTCCACTCAAAAGTTTGCCGAAGAACTTTGAAGAATGGGAGGCACTTGTCCGTTGCGTGGGAAATGAAATGGTTGAGGGCGGCAACTCGGCCAGTAAGCCTCTGAACCTCCTTAACCGTTCTGGGTGACTGCATTTCAATTAAGGCCTTGATCTTTTCGGGGTTAGCTTCGATGCCCCGCTGACTGACCAGGAAACCCAAGAACTTTCCAGATCCTACGCCGAAGGCGCATTTCTCCAGATTGAGCTTCATTTGATGCTTTTGTAAGGTGGTGAAGGTCTCTCGCAGGTCGGTCAGATGATCAGTGGAGAGCTTGCTCTTGACTAGCATGTCGTCGACATATACTTCCATGTTCCGGCCTATCTGGTGATGAAAGACGGCATTGACCAACCGTTGGCAAGTGGCTCCAGCATTTTTTAACCCAAATGGCATCACACGGTAATGGTAGGTTCCCCGGTCAGTGATGAAGGAGGTGTGTTCCTGGTCAGACGGGTGTATCAGAATTTGGTTGTATCCAGAGAAAGCATCCATGAAACTGAGCATTTGATGGCCAGCCGTGGTGTCAACCAGCAGATCTATGCGAGGAAGAGGATAGCTGTCTTTGGGGCAAGCTCGGTTGAGGTCGGAGTAGTCGACATAGAGTCGCCATTTACCATTATTTTTACGAACCAGAACCACATTCGACAGCCATCTGGGGTAGTCCACATTTGTGATAAACTGTGCCTCAAGGAGCTTATCTACTTTAGAAGCAATAAGGTTATTGCGCTCCGGGTGAAAGATGCGCTGCTTCTGGCGGATGGGTCGGAAATGGGGCTCAATGCTGAGAAGGTGGGTGATGAAGGAGGGGTCAATACCTGGCATGTTGGAGTGGGTCCAGGCAAATACGTCGTTGTGCTCGATCAAGAGGGCAGTGAGGTCGGCCTTGGCCTGGGAGGATAGTTGGCTGCCGATCTTGGCAGTTTTTGCCGGGTTAGTGGGATCGATGAGGACCTCAACGAGCTCTTCTACTGGTTCCCCTCTGACCAGCTCGTCCTCGTCTCTGACGTCGAGTCCTTCAATGATCATAGCCTCCTTAAGCTTGACTTCTTTAAGTGAAGCGACATAACACTCTCTGGCCACGGTCTGCTCTTCCCTCACTGTGCCGACTCCAAGATCGGTGGGGAACTTGATGGCAAGATGGAAAGTGGATATGATAGCTTAGAAGGCATTTAGGGCGGTGCGGCCAAGAATGATATTGTAAGCAGAGGGGCAGTCGACAACAAGGAATGTGAGTAACTTTGTGGTCTGCCGTGGGTATTCACCGATTATGATGGGAAGATCGATGGAGCCGATGGAGGTCACCCGGTCTCTAGTGAAACCGACCAACGGGGTTTGGAGAGGAGACAGACTTTCTTTCCCGATCTTGAGCTGGCGGAAGGCATTTAGGAAGATGATGTTTGAAGAACTGCCATTATCGACGAGGACCCGTCTGACTTTGTAATTGGAGAGGAGGGCAGAAATGACGAGGGGGTCGTCATGGGGGTAACGGATGCCTGTGCAGTCGGCTTCCGTAAAGATGATGGGCTCCATCCACTGCTTGGGCTGTTTGGGAGGGCGGTCTAATGTGGCAACTTCTTTGTCTGAGCCCTGTCTTATTTTTCTGAGTTCTGCCCGCTGAGTCGAGCGGGATGGACCTCCGCAAGCAAGCCCACCGGCTATGACTCTGATTTCTCCGACAGGGGGAGCGGGGTTACTTTGTGCTCGGGGTTGCTGTGGAGGGCGATCATGGCCAGGGTTAGGTTGTGCTAGTTGCCGGGGAGGAGTGCGTCGGCGGTTGTTTCTGATGGGTTCGGTCCTTTGCCTTTGCTGAGGGCGGGTTTCCGTGAACCAACTGAGACATCCCTGACGTATCAAGCCCTCGACCTGATCTTTGAGGTTAACACACTCCTCGGTATTATGACCGTGGTCCTGGTGAAAACGGCAATATTTGGACTGGTCTCGCCGATTGCAAGGAGACCGTGATGGTTAGGGCCATTTTAGGGAGTAGTCTCGTTGGATCTGATTGAGGACTTGTTCCATGGAGGAATTAAGGGGTGTGTACCGTTCGAACCGGCCGGGCGGTCGGGCTAGTGCCGACTAGTCGGCCCGGGGGGGTCAGTCGGTATACTGAGGTGTTTGGTTATTGTACTGGGTGTTTCTGGTTTCTGAGTCCTTTCTCTTCTCTATGGGGGTCGGGTTTTTGGCTGTAGGGTCTTGGCGAGCGGCTAGGGAATCTTCTGCATTTATGTATTTTTGGGCTTTGGAAAGAAGGGTTGCCATGGAGGTCGGGGGGTTTTTTGAGAAGGAGAAAAGGAAATCAGATGATCGTAGGCCAGCCATGAATGCCGTGAGGATGACCTTGTCATCGTTTTCCACCACCTGCAGGGCTTCGATGTTGAAGCAGGTGACAAAGCTACGCAGCGACTCCCCTCAGTCTGACGAATGTTGAGGAGCTGGGTTGCCGGACGCCGCTGGCGCTAGGCTCCAATAAAATGGCTGAGAAAGGAGTTACTGAGGTGCTGGAAAGTGGAGACAGAGTCTGCTAGCAGTTGACTAAACCAGAGTCGAGCCGACCCCTTGAGTGTCACGGGGAAAGCCCGAAATATGATTTCATCGGGGAATGCATGGAGGATCATGAGGGTTCTGTAGGTCTCCAAGTGATCGACTGGGTCCGTTGTACCGTCAAAATAGTCGATCGTGGGCATTTTGAACTTAGGAGATAGAGGTTTGTCCCTGATGGAGGCAACAAATGGGGAGTTGGCTGTGGTAGATGGTTTATGCTGCATGTTCTGCATGACCCCTTGGAGTTGGAGCTTCATGGCTCGGAGTTCTGCGTCCCAAAGAGGAATGTTGTCACCACCGGAAGGCAACGATGGCTGGACGCTGCTAGCCTCTCCTTCAGGGGTTGGTGCCGGGATCGATGGATGTGGGCCTCAGGGTGGCAGGTTTATACCTGGGGGAGGGGGTTGCAAGCCTTCGAAGTTGGGTGGATTAGGCTGCTGGATAGCATGGCTCGGGGCTCATTCTTGGTTGGGTGGGATATCTGGAGGTGGTGGAGGAGGCATAGGAAGGTTTCTTTGGAGTAGAGCATTAATCAGGGCTTGGTTTTGCTCAGCCAGGCAGTTAATGCTGTTGGTGAGCTCGGTGAAATACTGTGGCGGGTTATTTGGATTGGGAGGGTCGGCTTGATGATCGGCGACATTGGGGTGAGAAGCCATGGATCTAGTTGTGACCATCCACCTTCACAGGTGGTAGGAAGGGGTTATGGGGAGAGGGTCTCCGGTGACAATGAGCACAACTGGCGCGCGGAGCAAAAACTTTCCCACAGACGGCGCCAACTGATGATACTGCGGGTTCCAGATGGAACGGGTCGGACTGATCCATGCTTCCCAAACCGGTGTCTGAGTGACCAAGCCCACAGAGGAACCTGCACAAGAGTTCAACGAGGAACGGAGAGTTCCCCAGCGAACCCTCCGACGAGCAAGTTAGAGAGAGAGGTGGAATGTAGAGATAGATTAGAGTTAGAAAGCTTAACCTTCTTCTTGTCTTCGACGTCTGCTTATATCCTCTGGTAATCATTTCGTTGTCCCTTCCGACCTGTACCTTGGCCGAAAGTCTATGCTCTAGCTTACCTTGTTTATGGTGAAGGCATTTTGTCCCGACGGAGAGAGTTATCGCAATAAATGCTGTAAGGGGCTTCATTAATGGCGATGTGCAGTGGCAATAACTTTGCAGATCTTGTCTGCTTATGTGGCTTGCCCTTCTCTTGCCATGTGTCTTGATGTCATTAGTTCTCTTGCTACGTGGGGCTTCAGCAATGCTGGGTTTAGTATTTGAGTTATGTATTGGGCCCTAAATGGTGGGTTATAATCTTTATGGGCTTACCCATGTCAACTTTAATTTGATATTTTTCCTTGTAAACACATGTTTGCTGTTAGGTTTTTACCACATTTCAAAATGGTAGCCTAGTGGGTGGGAGGTATTCCCACAGGTTTGGAGGCCATGCAGTTTATATCATATTACGTCTCAAGTCCCTGTTTATCATACCTGTCTAAGACCCTCCTATTCAGTTCTCCAACAGATAAGAGTTCATTTGATCACACCAATGAAAATTGCTATGATTGGTCGCTCTCTCGTATCTTTTTATTTTTTTATTTTATCAAAGAAAAAAATCACATTCAAACCTTATAGTTTGAATTTTCTTTTTGTTTTACTTGAATTTTTTTAATCTTCATGTACCCCATCTGAATTTTGCGCTATGATTACCAATTTTTAAGTCTTATCTTCCACCTTGATGGTACAATTATTTTCCATTTAGCTTGGGCTACTAAAGATAAGTATAATTTTTTCCTTTCACATCTTTATTATTATTATTATTATTATTATTATTATTTCGGGTTAAAGTTGGGCCGAAGCCAAAAATAGACAAATTACAGCCTAACAATCCTGGAGGAACCAACCCTCTATTTATCACTATCAAGAAACATTGCCAACATATCAAGAGCAGCCATTATAGTTCACGCCACGAGGTCTCTGCACAAACACTTGCTTCACGCCAGATTTGTTGAAGCTTGCTTTGCCACTCCCTATTCAGAAAGTCCCAAATGTCTTGACAAAGGTTGAAATTAGGGTGCACAGAATTGATTTTCTGAACAGCTTGGACTGCTTCCGCAAAGTCTGATTCAATGATAATGCTGTGATAACCTGGAAACCAAGCCACCTGCAACCCGTACCAAATACCCCATAATTCTGCAACAAGAATAGATGAAAGACCCACATGATACCTGAATCCACAAACCCAAGCAGCTTGATCTAAGCGAATTAACCCCCCACAAGCAGCTTGGCCATTCTGTCGAGAAACAGCCCCATCGACGTTAACCTTTGCCTAACCAGGGGAAGGCAACTTCCAGACAATGAGAAAAAGGGCATCCAATGTGATGGGGGAATAAGTTCTTGCCAATTTTCTTAGGCTGTCGACAATTCTTAAGAACATGTAAGGTTGTCTTATCGTAATGAGACCATAACGAACACAAGGGATCATTGCTCAACTGTCGTCTTTGCTTCATTGCATTTATATACGTACATGTATTTCTGTGTTATAATGTACTTTGCGTTCTTTCTTCTTCTTCTTTTTTTTTTTTCTTTTTCTTTTTCTTTTTCTTTTTTTTTTTTTTAAGTTTGGTATTTCTTCAGCTTTTTATTTAGGTGCTAAATATTGAATCATGGGGCCCTAGGCTAAGTCGGCAATTTCAATCCAATTGACAATGAGTTTGGGTGGTGACTAGTTTTAAAACCTTTGATGGATGAATGTGACCCCCAAAGGCAGCTTTGACCACACTTCAACTTGCATATGCAAAACAAATGAAACCACTACATATTTCTAACTGTGTATGTGTGTGTGTGTGTGTGTGTGAGAGTGAGAGAGAGAGAGAGAGAGAGAGAGAGAGAGAGAATAACACACTATCATATGTTTTAATTAAGAAAAGGTCCTTACCTGCAAAATATAAGTAGTGTTTTGGCAAGTGTTTATTTGTTGCACAACAAAAACAAATAAGGCCAGTACACAACAAATCTTTATTTCAACAAACTTCCCAATAAAAGAAATAGATATCATAATTAAATTTTAAATTATTCAATTTTTTTTTTTATTATTATTTTAATTTGTTGGAGGAATGTACATATTGACTGATTTCCTCTTCGTTGTGATCAATTTCTCATGTTAGGTGAAGTTGCATATAATATTGGGGTTAGGAGAGGATTGAGAATGGTGAGTTGGAAGCAACTAAGGACAATAGGTGGATGTAACTAATATTAACTCTAATTCTCAGTCAAAGCTTCTTGAGCAACACCTTCTAATCACATCAAGTCCCACATGACATGCCTAATTTTTTTTTGTTTCCTTTTCATTTTTAACTGAAAAAAAAAAATATCTCAATGAGGGCATCATAGCTTCATAAGGCTCCAACCTCGAGGTTACCAATTAACGATCAGATTTAACCCAATTCAAAAGAAGGGACCCCCCACTAGTGCAACAATGGACCCTAAACAAACCTTACATCAAAATTTCAAGGCGTGCGACAAAGGAGCAAAGTAGACCATAGTTTGCACCCGCGGGCCTTGTGTGGGGACAACCCAGATTTCCACTGAACTACCACCCCCGCTGGTTATGACATGCCTAGTTTACACCCAAAAACATTTTCTTTGCTCATAGAAAGCATATGCAAATCAAATTTGCCAGACTCCCGCCATTGTGCATCATTGACAGAGGCTACGCCAGCTTTTTTTGCATGCAGATCTCATTTGCATCATTGACAGAGGGTACGCCAGCTTTTTTTGCATGCAGATCTCATTTGTGTAGGACGTTAAACGAACCAAGCTATTTGAGCCGGACTCGTGTTCGGTTGTTAAAAGCTCATTTCAGATAGACTTAGTATGTAAACAAGCCAAGTTTAACCATAATTTTACGCTCATAAAGTTTTCATGCCAAGTTTAAACAATCTACTACTTAGCTCGAAAAGTTTACATGCACTATAAAAAAATCAAGTTACTCAAGATCAACTCGTGTTAAGCTCGTTAAAAACTCATTTGAGATTGGTTCATTATATAATCAAACTAAACTTGAACATATTTTGAAACTTGTCACTTTTTCAAATCAAGCTTGAACAACCTACTACCTTGCTTGACTCAACTTCTTTATAGCCCAACATTTGTACTAAAATAAACCTGAAGCCTATCATGTTCAAATAGAAAGGTAAATAACTCCATCTCACTGCCAAAGACCATCTCCCATATTTGATGCACCATTATCATGAATTTCTTCAATAATTTGATCTGTTTGGGAACAGCATGTTTCTAGGCTCATTATATGGATGAATGGTAGAGCTAGGTCTGCAATTTCGGATTCAATGTCAGTGTTTAGGTGAAGGAGTGCAAAGATGGTAGAAGAGTCGGGGAGCAAAGCCATGGTGTAGAGAAAGGTAGAAATAGAATTTTGATGAGGGGTGGTTTGTGTTTGAGGTGGAACAGATTCAACCAGGTACTATTTCCCTTTGTTACAACAATACCTTAACTGAAATAAACTAAGGAACTACACAAAGTAGGTAACCCAAAAAGTAAAGATGAGCAAAAAATCTCGAAGGTTAATTATGTATCTAATTTATCTTTCTTAATTCTTCACATAACTAGTAACTTCAGAATTTTGTAATTTCCAACTTTGAGGCCAACAAAACCTAGGATAATAGTAGAAACAAGGAGCAAAAATAGCTTTCCTTTACTAAAGGAACAACCAATGAATTCAACACTAGACACAACCCCATGGTTATTAAGGCACGAAAGCAATCCAAGAAAAAGGTAGGAAATAAACTTAGCAAGAAAGGTTGACAATTTGTGTCGAGCACCCTGTGTCCTTGTCTTTTGAACTCTGTAAGATTTACAAAACCCAACAATGAATGTCTAGCGGCAAAAGTAAGCATAATATGGTTATTATATTTTCTTCACAAAACAAAGTTCAAAAGACAAGGATACAGGATACTTAATCTACCAAACACATCCAATAAGAAGCGAATTTGTAGAGATCTAATTCAAAGATAGGAACGTTGAAGGCAAACCAAAGTTAGTGTAGATTGTCACTTACTGAAAATTGTAAAACCACATCAGAAAGAACTTAAAAGGAATATCCCCGAGTAAACTAAGATATCAAGTCCCCAAGATTTGTAAATGTCGATATAGCATAGCACATCATGAGCACTAAGTCCTTTAAAAACTTTATACACACATGCATCCAGAGAGATACACACATACACACATACACACACACACACAGAGAAAACATGCCCTGACTCCACTAAATAATTAGACTTTAAATTTTTTTTAATTGTACTCTAAAGACCTTACCAAATTCCACTGGTATCAAATATAATAGGCACATGGGAATATTGCGAGACATGAAGTCCACTACTGTGTGTTATAAAAAGAATAGGTCAACTCAATAAAGCATCATGATTCATGATTGTAATTTTTTAGGGTAGATAGTTATCCTTCTACACATGCATAAATCCCAACAAGCAAATGTAAGCAAATTATGCATTTCGTCACTCAAATAGAAAAATGAACATGAAAGTAGTTGCAGATTTGATAAAATTGGAAATCTTCCTGAGCCAACATATTGCACAAAGGAAAAATTGAAATAAAGGTCAAGAAAAGGAAGGAACCAAAATTTTAATGCTAGAAGTGAAGCTTCGTGCAACTGTGCTTCAAGTACGTACTAAAAGTTGGGAGCCAAAGGCAACTTCAAAAGGCTTTTCAGCTATGGTTCCTCGCAGTTGTGTGTAGTTGGTTGCAGATAAAACCCCTGTATCCACATGCACACATTTGTTGGAAAATGACTCAAATCACCTTTTACTTAATATAGATGTCAAGATAGAAGTTAGAACTGATCACTAGGAACAGGGTTTGCCAAGAAGAACCATCACTACAGCATTTTCCAAGGTAACTGAGAGGGCTCAATAATAGACAAAACCACAACCTATAAATCATGTTGAACTCGGCCCTTTTCTTCCCTTTCTTGAGTAGTGCAGTTAAACGTAACCGAGTCTCATTTAGAAATTATAAATTGCTCTAAATCAAGGAAATTTGATACAAACATGTGATAATCAAGACTCAAATTTGTTTACACACTCTTTTAACATCCTTGGGTCAAACTTATTTACATAACAGTTCCAACAGGATGCAAATTAATGGGTTTAATGTAGGGATTGGAGCAGGGTGCAGTGTTTGTTTTGGCACATAAGGTTAAAGCAGATTAGGAATTGCTCTGACAAGTTGACCACCCTTGGCTATCATGGTTTGATTAAGAAAGTATTTTTCTGAATTTTAAGCAGGCTCGAAATATCTAGCCTTTCTTTTCTATGACACAACAGCTGGAAACGTGTCCAACACATCTCACACCCGTTATCAAGTCCAGCACAGATCCTTCATGTGTTTTGAAGTACCCATTTAACATAGGGTAGAACACACTCATTTGTATCTAATCATATAAATAAAGTCCTCATTTCTAGAAAGCCTATTTGCTTCTTGAACCATGTAACCAATAATTTCCTTTCTTAATAACTCAATCTCCCAACTTCCAGTCCCACTATAGCAACTAAAAAGAATAGTCAGTCTACCCTACCATGAAACAGAATGAACAGATCTTTCTTAAACACTGACATAATTAAAAAAGATATGGATCTAAGTAGCATTTAGTCTCTCTGATATTCAATACAAATGGCCCTAGGATTCTTGATTGATAAGTGCCCACTGAAAAAAATTTCTCATTCAAAGAACAAAACCCTACATCAAATCAAACTCTATCCTTCAATTGAGTTTCTAGCATATTACTACAGCTAAACGGCTACACAACCTGCAGTTTTCTATCTAGTCAATTTAACACAATAGGCTACTACCTTTAATATTAAGTTTAAATTCCATACATCATATTCGATATTTACTTTCCTGAAGCAAGCATCATTTCTGCTACATTCTTCAGCTTGACAATCTCGAATCAACTTGGAAGCAAAATGCAAGGAATTTGCGTTCTCATATTGTTCACAAATGACTAATTAATTTACTTTTGTTATTATCATCAACGTATATGCCTCAGCACCCCTTAAACACTATTCAATAATGTAGTCAGCCAAATTCATCCGTGCACTAACAAGGGCAAGAAAAAATAAATAAATAAAAGATAAAGAATCACTCAATTAAAATAAAAAAGTAAAACGAAGGGGGCTATCGGACAACTCCCCCAATCTGGAAACCCAATTCCAACCAAACAAAAAGCTGGAAAACCACCCATTTGGCCACCTGTTTATCAGCCATCCCCACCACTTACCTTTGGAAAGTCCAATCACTAATGAAAAACTGAACAACAGAGTCAACAACTCCCTAGCAATTCCGCAATAAAGAGGAAGGAGGTCGATTTATTCTTGGAACCCCTCATAAAATAATGTAATCAAAGGATTTCAGATTAATTTTCACGCTGTCAAAGGTGATTTATTGTGCTTCACAGAAACAAAAACCAGAATTTATTTTCATTAGCTAGAGGATTCAGACAAGGATTTTGAATAGCAAAATTTCGAAGTATTTTATTTCATTTATCTCTTTCTTCTTGTTAGCTTTACTTACTCAGACTGATAGCTTGTGGGAATGAAGTTTTGGTTCCTAAAAACAACTAAAGAATCTACTCTAAAATTCAAAATTGCAAGTGTTACCCTAATATAAGTTTTATGACAGTCACATTTTATTGTAGTTATCAAGATTCCTACACAAGCCATGTCTTCTTCTTCTTTTGTAGCAAAGGAACATAGAACCATGTTCAGGTATGATTATCTTCTTCAACACTGTGGCAAACTTTTACCATAATGCAAATATCCAAAAGCAATGTGAGAAGATCAGACATCTCAAACATAATTTAGGATTCCAAAAAGTTCAAAAAAAAATTTAAAAAAATGGTGTGCCTTTGCCATACTGAAGATCATGTTATATTTTTTTGTTAAATGGATAATTACTTAAAGATCATGAAGAAGATCATCATCTAGACTTCAAAAGATAAATTGAAAAAATAAAATAAAATAAAAAAAGTAACAGGCATAATTCATTGCTTGAGAAAAGTAAAACAAAATGAGATGAGCACACAAAACCAAATGAAATGAGCACACAGTCAACTAAGAATGCTAAAATTATGGATGTTAGAGGGCTTCTTAATATTTACAATGCAAACCAAAACCAAATGAAATGAGCACACTATCAAAACTAAGGATGTTATAGGGCTTCTTATTGTTCCCAATGCAAACCAATACCAAATGAAATGATCACTGTAAAAAATAAGGATGTCAAAATTATGGATGTTACAGGGCCCCTTATTGTTTCCAATGCAAATCAAGAATGTAATTAAATCACCATTGGTCCACATGTTGAATTCATCTAGTAGGAAAATACAGTTGTACACATTGAAGAACAAATTCCCACAATACTCCTTTAATTTCCCATGTTAGGTCCCTACTTTGTTGCCAATTCCGCGAACAAACATGTCTTATTGCGTTGTTTTTATTCCTTGGATTTTAACTTGATCGCTCGAGCGGTGAAAGCATCGCTCGAGCGAAGATGCAAGCCTCATAGAAGTTTGAACTGACTGCAAAAATACTGGGACTTGAGTTTTCACGCTCGAGCGAACTTTCCATCGCTTGAGCGAAGACACTTATGCAAAAACATGCGTTTAAGTCACATCGCTCGAGTGACCATTCCATGGCTCGAGCAGTGATCGCGATTTTGCCTTCTATGAAGTTGCGATCAAGTCCGTTTCTAGGACACGACTTCCAAATCTTTTTCTTGGGTATTAGGGTTCTCATTTGGAGCTTCTTTGCTGGTTTTCCTTTGATATTTGTGAGAGTTTATATCATGAATTGAGTAGATTATATCAAAGGTTTGTGTTTTGTTCATTCAATACAAAAAAGTTAGACGTCGGTGGATTCCGAGGATTTGAGCGTGAAGTCTTTGAAAGAATTCAAAACTACTCGTGGTCGTGGATTCGAAGTGGATGTTGTGGATTCGACATCAAGCTGATCAATTCCGAGACGAAGGCATTGGTGAAAGAGGAACAAGTTGTTGAAAACAATTTTAGAGAGTTTGGGTAAATTGTTTGGTAAATTTGTATTCTTTCATTCTTCATAGTGGATTGATTTGTGGCGTTTTGCTCGTGATTTTTTATCACAACTGGAGGTGCTCCAACTGTGGTTTTTTCCACGTTAAAGTTGTTTGTGTTGATTTATCAATTGTGAAACAACAATCTAAATCTCTTTCGTACGTGCTAAATGATTTAGATTGTCAGTTTTAATTGTTTGGGATTTAGAGCAATTAAATCTATTACGAATCACGAATCACGTAGGTATTTTAATTGGTATCAAAGCGGATCACTCTTTCTTTTAAAATAAAATTATAGGAGTGATTTTGTGTGATTCGTGTCATGGATTCAATTCGCAAAGGTAACTCAACCCATAGACCTCCTTTACTTGATGGGACAAACTCTTATTATTGGAAAGCTCGTATGAAGGCATTTTTAAAATCTATTGATGATAAAGTTTAGTACTCTGTTATCTATGGGTGGAGTGAACCTGTTATTACCATCGATGGTATTGATATCCCCAAACCAATTGATAAATGAGACGCAATTGATTATCAAAATTCGAGTTGGACCAAGAAATTGCTCAATTCTCTCTTTTGCTCCATCACACCAGAAGAGTTCCGTTGTATTTGTACGTGTGAGGTAGCAAAAGAGGCTTAAGATATTCTTGAAACTATTCACGAGGGTACTACTGCTGTTAAAAGATCAAAACTTCAATGTCTCACCTCTTCTTTTGAAACTCTTTTTATGCGAGATGATGAGACATTTGATGATTTTTATGCCAAACTTAGTGACATCGTGAATTCATGTTTCACACTCGGTGAAAAAATTCTTGAATCTAAAGTTGTTGGTAAAATTTTGAGGTCCTTACCCGATAGGTTCCAATCAAAAGTAACAGCTATAAAGGAGGCTCGAGATGTTGAGAACCGCAAGTTTAATCAGTTGGTTGGAAACCTGCAGACTTATGAAGCCCATCAGATTTCTAAGAAAAAAACAAAAAGATAGTGTGGCCTTTACTAATGCTCATGAGATTGCTAAGAACACTGAGGTAGAAATTAATCTAGAGTCCGAAATGATGGCTATGTTTACCAATTAATTTTTAAAAAAATTAAAGAAAAAGAAGCTTAATTTCAAGGATTCTAGTTCAAAAGATAAGGGTAATGAAAAATTTAAAATTGTTCCACCTAAAGTTGCTCCGAAAGCTAAGAAGAAGAATTTGAGAGGACAAGGAGTCAAGTGCTATGAATGCCAAGGGTTTGGGCATATTACACTCGAATGTCCTTCGAAAAAGAATCAGAAGAAAGTTTACACAATGACTTGGGATGATGAAACCGGGTCAAAGCAAGAAACAAAAGGAACCGAATCCGGTGAAGACGAAGATAGTACATACATGGCATTCTACTCTTGCTTCACTCAACCAACTCCAAAGGCAGTTGAGTTTGCTCATGGCCCTAGTGTGCATCGTGTTCCTACTTTTGATGGGAGCAATTATCTGTATTGGAAGTGTAGAATGAGAGTCTATCTCAGAGCTTGGGATCCTGAAGGTTGGCACACAATTGAGGAGAATGTTGAAGCACCATTTGTGATCGATCCGGTCACCAATCAAAAGGTTGCCAAGCCAACAGAGGAATGGAATGCTATTGAAAGGGCTGATATGGAGAACAATGAAAGAGTTCTGAACACCATCCGTGAAGCAATTTCTGAAGAAGAAGAACAACGGATTGCTCATTGCAAGAATGCCAAAGAAGCATGGGAGGTTCTTATGCAATTCCATGAAAGAGGAAAGTCATCTTTACAACCATCTAGCAATCTCCATGCCTTACTCGCTTGACTGGATGCGCTTGAGGAGAAAGAGAAACAAAAAGAAGATGCAACCTCGGAAGACAATGATGAGATTGATAGTGACTAACTTCAACATGCCTATGAAAAGCTATACGGTGAATCTCTTAATTTATCCAAGATAAATGACAAACTCACTATCAAATTCAAAACATGAGAAAGTGAGAATGTCAAGCTAAAGGAAGAGATTTCAACAGCTAGAAAGGATGTCATCAAGATCTCAAGTGATAGACAAGATCTCTGTGCAAAGCTTCTGACTTGTGAGACCGAAAGAAATAAACTTCTCAAAATCTATGCCACATATGAAGAGAAGATTGAATCCCTTGAGTTGACACAAGTTGCCTTGGAAGAGCTAGTAAGTCAGAAAGAGAAAGAAATAAAAATGCTAGAGCCACAATTGACATGTGGAATAGAGGGTTAAAGTCACTGGAAGACATCATCGGATCACAACAGATGAGTTGTGACAAAAGTGGGATAGGCTATGGTCACGCAACACTACAAAAGGGGAAGGCCTCTACATCTCATGACATTAAGCCTCAAGGAAAAGGAAAGCTGAAGATTCAGCAAAATGATAAATTTCTCCACCAACCTAAAGGGGGTGTAGTCAACAAAAGGGAGGTAAAACCTGTTTTCATTTGTCATTATTGTGGTAGGTATGGCCACATTCGCCCTTATTGTTCTGAGTTGTTTGGTAAGGTATCTCAAAAATATAAAAATTCTAATACTTCATGGGTTAGGAGACAACCTTACATGTCTAGGCAGAATACCAAGATACATAATGGCATTCACAACGCTAAGACTTTTACCAAGACTGCCAGTCCCGCTTCTATGAAGACCAAAAAGATTTGGGTGAGAAAGAGTGACCTTGTTTTATTGTTCACACTGCACTGAAAGCATGTGACTCACACATGTGGTATCTTGATAGTAGGTGCTCTCGTCACATGTCAGGTGACAAATCCTACTTCACATCTCTTGAGAAATAAAGGAGAAATTGTTACCTTTCGAGATGGTGGCACTTCAAGAGTCATTGCACTTCAAGAGTCATTGGTAAGGGCTCTAAGTGTGGTCAGTCTACCTAAGCTGGAAGATGTTTCGCTTGTTGATGGCCTTAAAGCTAATCTTTTGAGCATCAGTCAAATGTGTGATTCTCATCATGAAGTATTATTTTCAAAAAATAAATGTGAAATTTTAGATAAAAAGGAAAATACTGTCATGCATGGGGTTCGCACATCTAATAACTACTATGGGATTGTTACCACTAATGATCTCACTTGTCACTCGGCCATCATAAGTAATCTTGACTTGTAGCATCAAAGATTAGATCACATGAACTTTAAAGACCTAACTAAGATAGTCAACAAGGAGATTGTGAGAGGAGTGCCCAAAATGGGTAAGAATGTGAACCATGTGTGCAGGTCATGTCAATTAGGAAAGCAAACTCGTGCCCCTCATAAAAAGGTAAACAACTTAACAACCAAGCATCCTCTTGAACTTGTTCATATGGATCTTATGGAACCCACTTGTACTGAAAGCATTGGAGGTAAAAGATATATTTTTTCAACTGTTGATGATTACACTCGCTTTTCTTAGGTTCGAAATAAAGAAATTTTCATTGATCAGGAGGTTATTCGAAAGTTTCTTGACCTTCCTGAAGTTCAGAATTGTCACTTTTCGTTTCTTGCTAAACATATTTGCAGACTTTGACATGGTAGCCACTGAATTGTGTGGCACTCCCTGGAATTGGATCGCCAGGCGGGTCATTCTAATGCAGGTGAAGACCTGTTAGCTGAGGAGGCCAAGCTTGATGCTACAGCAGCTGGTGAGGTGGAGCAGGCTGTCCGTGCACGGACCATTCACAGCCAGCTACGACGGCTTGAGCATTCCATGACTCGCGACTTGATTGCATGGATGCTCATCTTGATGCTTTTGATGGCCGACTCGGTCACATTGAGCAGACAGTTGATCAGACATCCACGCAACTTGCCCAGATACTATCTCTTCTGCAAATGCAGCAGCCACCTCCTTCTTAGTGATTGGTGGTGATTTATTCTGTTTGGATAGTTCTTTTTCTTATCTTCTAGACAATTTTTGTTTTTTTCCTTCTTTCTTTGACAATTTTTTTTATTTATTCCTGTTTTGATCTCTTTTAACCTGTATCTATTGGATAGCTCCCAATGTCTATTTTGTCTCTCCTGGACAAAAAAAGGGAGTATATTTTTTATTTGGACTTCTATGGGTGGGTTGACTAATTGTGACTTTAGTTTGGGATGGTGACTTGAACTAGACTATTAGACTTGAACTTTAGATTGATTAATTCAGAATTGTTATTGCTTTTGGATAATCCTCATTTTGTTAATAGTTCTAATTATGAGTTTTGGATTGTGGATTTTGATTTGATACACTTCTGATTAGTCATCTATCTCCAGTGCTTTGGATTATGTTTTGTCTTTGCAGGTGGTTTCTTCAAGGCTGGTTATATAGTTAGGGTTGATTTAGACTAGTTTTGTAGTGGTTTGTTTAAGTAGTTTTTGTGTCTAGTGCGTGTGTTTGATAGGAAAATTTGTCAGAATGTTTTGCCCGGGAATTGACAAAGGGAGAGATTGTTAGGTCCCTACTTGTTGCCAATTTCGCGAACAAACATGTCTTATTGCATTGTTTTTATTCCTTGGATTTTAACTTGATTGCTCAAGCAGTGAAAGCATCGCTCGTGCGAAGATGCAAGCCTCACAAAAGAACTAACTACAAAAATATTGGGCTTGAGTTTTCACGCTCGAGCGAACTTTCCATCACTCAAGCGAAGACACTCATGCAAAAACATGCGCTTAAGTCACACCACTCGAGCGACCATTCCATGGGTCGAGCAGTGATCGCGATTTTGCCTGCTATAAAGTTGCGATCAAGTCCGTTTCTAGGACACGGCTTCCAAATCTTCTTCTTGGGTATTAGGGTTCTCATTTAGAGCTTCTTTGCTGGTTTTCCGTTGATATCTATGAGAGTTTATATCATGAATCGAGTGGATTATATCAAAGGGATTGTGTTTTGATCATCCAATACAAAAGAGTTATTCGTCGATGGATTCCGAGGATTTAAGCGTGAGTCTTTGAAGGAGTTCGAAGCTACTCGTGGTCATGGATTTGACGTGGATGTTGTGGATTCGACATCAAGCTGATCAATTCCAAGACGAAGGCGTTGGTAAAAGAGGAACAAATTGTTGAAGACAATTTTACAGAGTTTAGATAAATTGTTTGGTAAATTTGTATTCTTTCATTCTTCATAGTGGATTGATTAGAGGCGTTTCGCCCGTGATTTTTTATCACAATTGGAGGTGCTTCAACTGTGATTTTTTCCACGTTATAGTCGTTTGTATTGATTTATTAATTGTGAAACAACAATGTAAATCTCTTTCGTACGTGCTAGATGATTTAGATTGTCAGTTTCAATTGTTTGGGATTTGGTGCAATTAAATCTATTACGAATCATGAATTGTGTAGGTTTTTCACCCCATAATGGCCATGAACGGCGGCAATCTCCTAGTACCATGGCTTGCTTGATGGGCCCATGCAGGTTTTGCTCTTAGAGTGGCCAAATCAAGCCTAGCTGATCGTATTACTATAGTCATTGTTATTTCTTCCAATCAAGAAAGCAATATTTTATTGACTAGAAATTTCAACTCCCACAACAGTTCAAGTGTGAAGGTTGGAAGGAAGTCATTGCACATCATTGCTATAGAGCTTGAGGTAGACTATTCGCCAATTGGAGGAATGTGACACGATGAAGGCTTGATACTATTTTGGGAGCCAAACCTAGTTGATTATGCTTCACAAAAAGGGAAAAAAGGAATGTGACTCTTTTTCTAATATAGATAATTAGAGCTTTGTGATATCTAATTATTTTGATCAAGTCTAAATTGGTTCATATTTATGGTTTTATTTTAATGAATTCTTTTGTTCTTTTGTTCTTTTTTTTTTTTAATTATTACCTAGTCATGGGTTTTATTTAACCACCAATTTATTTTCAAATGTACGATACTTGGGGCAAAGTAAGTTAACTTTGTGTGTTCCAATTAAGAATATAGGTTTCTTTTTCTTCTTGTTCTCTCAGATATATATATACATATATATAGCAAGAATTTAGGTATGTTTTTGGGACAACAATTTTTAGAATTTGAGTGCTCTAGTTTCTTTCCTCTCTTTTTCCATGTTACAGATACCTTTAAGCACCATAGCTAGTAACCAAGCCTTTATAGCTAAAAATTGCAACAATTTTCTGAAACAGGCTTCATTTTTACAAGTTAAAAACCAAATAGAGTATTCTGAACAAAAATCCTCTAGGGTCATACCCACTTGCCACATTTATGATAGTCAACTTAAGAGTACCTGCAGTTTACCATAATACCACACAAGCTACACCACAAATTGAAAAGAAAGTGCAAAGTCATGATAGGTACTAGGATTGCAACTGGTGAGTGTTTCCTGGTTCTACAAGGTTGCAAAAGATGGTGAAATATAAACTAAGAGAATTACATAAAAAAAGTTGTCTCAAGCCTCTAAATTCTAAACAACAAAAGTAGAATCAAGTCTTCTACTACCATTATAATTGTATCTTTAACTTATTTTTTTATTTTTTTACTAATTAATATGTTTGCTTATTTCTTTTGATTTTTAATACGTATCTTGGAATATTTTGGTTTTAAACATACTATTGTTTAGGTATCACCCATCCATTGGTTGCGGTATGCATACATATTAACATGTAATGTTAAGATGATTACATTTGAACATCATGTAAGATATTCAAATGTGATTACCAACTATTATTCTTTTGTAACCCACCTAGGTAGATGTCACAAATGATGAATCAATTTCTTTTGAACATGATACTAGAGACAACAATTAGTTGCTTACATACCAAACAAAGACATCAAGAATGAGGATTTTGTAACATCTGATTCTAGAGAAAACTTATGAGATTTCCAAGAAAAAGAAAGTCCCAAATTACAAAACCTATGGGGCCCAAGACCAAATTTAAGTTTTCATTTTCTAAAAACCATCCCCACAAAAAAGTGTATGCAACCATAGAAATAGGATACCTAATAAGAGCTAGTGAAGTACTTGAGGATGAAAAAATCTACAAGAAGCCACTTTGTGAGGTTTACCTTAAGCCCAAGTGTGTGTTTTTTTTTTCTTTTTTTTGTATAGAGACTTCGAGACTAGGAAACTAAGAATCACAACAACCATTACATATTAAGAATAAATTAAGTACCAAAACTAAATGAAGTTTTCTTTTCCTACATTTCAAATAATATATAAAAGACAAATCTTGAACTACAAAAACAGATCAAATTGTTTTATTTTTCTTTTCTTTGAGGCCCAATAGATATAATCCTTTGCAATTTGCACGAAAAAAATTCCATAATCTTAATTATACTGCACCTTCTCTTTTATATAAGTAACACGATGTAGGGAAGATTAAGAAACTAGGCTTAATACAGCCTACAATTGAATTCTGTGGTGGGTTTTTGGCTATGAAAAGTTGTTAGGATTGAGATTCTAAAAGCTAAAAGATAAAACACATGTTCTAGGACTTGCAAATAAAAATTAAAATAAAATCTAATTAGTGTGGTTTCAAAAATAGAAGCTTGATAGGTTTTCAAAATTGGCACAACTAAAGGGACTAAATTGGCCTATGTAGTGGCTATTTAGGGTTTGAATGGTTGAAATGAAGGTCAAAATGTAAGGAAGGGTATTAGGGTTGATTGAGAATCAACATGTTACTGTTTTGGAGGGTACCTAAATAGAAGCTATTTAGGATTCTAATAGTTGGTTTATTCTTCCCACTCGTCATCATAACACCACTTGTGAAGTACCTTTTCACTATGAGACCTAACTTATTGATAATCAAATCTTGGTGCCATGGTCCACAAAAGAAAGCTACATTGGAGAGTACTTCTAGTATCATATAGTTCTTCAATATTTGTTGTCATCTCTTTGCCCTTTTGTGAAAGATATCATCACTCATCTTACTTACTTCAATCTTCGAATAAGTTATTGGGTTGAATACCCTAACTAACAACGAAAAAATTAAGGGTAAAAAGTTGACAACTGAGTTGGTACTTGCTCAAGTTCCCAACCGAATATTAGTTTGCAAAAATAAAAAGAATATTAAATAGTATTAGAGGAAATTCACTTCCATAGAAATCCATGACACACATCCGCAATCAATTTAAAATTATAGAAGAAACT
Organism: Camellia japonica; assembly: GCA_030407325.1. Taxonomy (NCBI): domain Eukaryota; kingdom Viridiplantae; phylum Streptophyta; class Magnoliopsida; order Ericales; family Theaceae; genus Camellia; species Camellia japonica. The sequence goes on from JAPPVO010000059.1 coordinate 146,876,320, forward strand.
CGTAACACACATAGCAAAACTACCACTTGATCATTCAAGCAAGCACAACACCATCAAGGATAAGTATATGTTCATTCCATAAGTATATTTTATTGAGACCGAATACTCTGAAATAAATCTAACCAGAAATGCCAAAAGTAACAGACTCCATTGATTAAGTAAATTGTCTGATGCCACAGACCAAATCAGATAAGAACTATTTTCTCTCACCCAAAGATTGTATAAGATTCAAAGCAGGAACCACCCAATAGGTTATGAGGATAACCAAAAAAAAGATTTCACTTCTCTCTTCCACAAGGGCCAAGCTTCACACCCCTGCCAAAATGAATCAACCCAGCCCAATGAGGCCACAGTTTACTAAGGTACTACTCCCACAAAAATAAAATGTTCAACCCCCCAAGAACCCAGTGAGCAACATTCAAGAAGAAAAATGTATATCTAAACAAACATTTGGAATTAAAAGAGTAACCAAAATACAAAATAAGTATCTATCACAACTGTTCAAATTCAAAACTTATATTTGTAAAGTGATGAGTTCACCAATAAAAAACCCACAATTTCTTTCATTTTTCTACAGATGAACCCATAATAACTGCACAGTAAGGAAGGCAATGAAAACTTAATTGTAAGATTACCCAACATCCCATAATCCCTGACCCTAAACTAATGTTATTTTTCAATCGCAAACTAAAAATAAGATACTAAAAACACAAAAAATGAGAACTTAAAAATAATATATTCTCATAGTGATGTTTGAAAAAAAAAAACTACCAACTAAAAGATTTCGTAAGTACTCTTATTTTGTGGGAAAAAAAAATTGAAAATTTTGACACGAGAATATATTATTTTAAAGTTCTCATTTTCTGTGCCAAACAAACAATTTGAGACTGAGATAGTAATACGGTAATAATAACAAATTAAATATTAAATACTAATTGACATTAATTAATAAAATTATCATTTAAGTCTCCATATGGTGGAAAGTTATTGTGAGCAAGTTGAATATTAAGCCTCCACATTTTCCCTCACTATGACTCCAACATTAGGAAACCAAAATAATTTGAACTAAAATTTTCTAAATATAGTCTTCATATGAGACCTAAATAATATTTAACACGTAATACAATTCATCAGCAAATCCCAATAGCTATCTTTAGCAATTTGTATAGTTAACAAAATAGCCCTACCTGCTAAAACCCTATAAAGCATGATACTCCAAAAATCTTATCATATAAGTACCGGATACTTATCCAGTATGGGTAGGTGTACCGGTACAACAGCATGCATACTGGTTATGTGAAAGACATTTGGTTTATTTTATTAATTTTTTGAATATTGGGTCTGGCTTGAGTATGGCATGGGTAGCTATGGGGCACTTTTGTGGACACATTGATGCATAAATATCCTTTTTTTAAATATAAGGGGGTACCAGAATAAATATATTGTGTCTATGTTTAAAAACTCATAAAATAAAGGGTATTTATTCAATTACCACAAATTTGAGAAATACTTTAAGGTCGTCCTTTTGCAATTACCGAGCATATATCTCTCTCGCAAATATTTCACTTGATGAGCCACAAATGGAAGCTATATTATTAAGTGATGAAGTTGATGGAAGTGTAGATTCTTAGTTTTGTAGGACTTCCATTTATTTATGCTTAGTTTTCTTTTTAGAATTAAACTTTGGTTTGTAGTTTTCTTATGTATTGGCATTGATTAAACTAGTTACATCAACCTTGCTTTTGGTTTTGGCATTAAACTTTGATTTGTAGATTCAATCTAAACTGATTTCTCCATTTGTGCATGCCATCCTTATGCAGGAGCCATGCTAATCTTCTCTATATCCTTCCAATTTTATCGAATGTCCCCAAAGGGACTCAATCTAAACTGATTTTGTCATTAAACTTTGTACCTTGTTTTAACTGCTTTTTGCATTTGATTTTCTAATTGTTATATATCATGCAATACTAAGTATTATTAAAGATACAAATAAAATTATGGACGTACCCCTAACTTAATCGTATCCTCTTTTTTTTTAAGGTTTGGCCATACCGATTTGCTAATGACCTACCAATACCAATACCCATACTTGTACCCGTGCTTCAAAGCTAAAACCTAATTAAAAGAATCCACCTAGAAACATTCTAACCTATAAAATATTTAAATAAAACTCAATTTAACTTCAAAGTAGTATATAAAACATCCAAAAAGTAGTCCTTGTGAAATTCTAAATTTGTCCTTTTATTGTTCCCATTCCTCATCATAACACCACTTGTTGATTACCTTTTCCCAATGCGTTAACTTATTGATAATCAAATCTTAAGCGCCACAGTTCATGCAAGAAAGTACTATCACAAAGCTCTTCAATATAGTTGTCATCTCATTGCATTTTTGTGAGAACATACTATTACTCACCTATCTTACATCCTTCAATATCCCAATGTGTTATTGGTTTGAATACCCCAACCATATAAGGGTCAGAACAGGGTTGATATGTGCTCAAATTTGTAATTTAATATAATTTGTATATATATATATATATTAAAAGGCATATGGAGGAAATCCACTTCCATAAAAATGCATATACCTTTCTGTTCACAAGGCATATGCACAGACACACAAATCAACCTAAAACTATACAAAAATCTGAAAACATACATAAAAAATAAAAATAAAAAAACAACTTGATCCTGTGTTTTTAATTAGTAGATATTGGAGACCTATAGTGTGTAATATGCAATTTTTTTCTTCGTGGAAATTTTTTCCCCTATTATACTCTTTGCATTTTCTCTCTCTCATTTTTTAATAAAATTTCTTTGTTGCTAATAAAAAAAACACTTGATCATTCAAGTAAGCACAATACTATCAAGGTTAAAATTATGTTGATTCTGGAAGTACATTTTACCAAGTCCAAATACATGAAATGAATCTAACCATAAACGCAAAAGTAACAAAATCCATGGAATAAGTAAATTGCCTGATTCCGCAGTCTGAATCACATAATAACTCTTTTTGCTCGAACCCAAAGATTGTGGAAGAATCAAAGCAAGGGTCACCCAATACACTACAAGGGTAACCAACAAAAAGATTTCAATTCCCTCTTCCACAGGGGCCAAGCTTCACACCCCTGCCAAAATGGATCAACCCAGCCCAATGAGGCCATAATTTACTCAATTACTCCTTTAAAAAAAAAAAAAATTTAAAAAAAGCAAAAGGCTGATCGCCAGAACTGAGTGAGTTACATTCAATGAGAAAAAGTATATCTCCAAACATTCACTTGGAATTGAAATAATAAGAGCAATCAAAATACAAAATAAGTCATTACCATGATTGCTCAAATTTCGAAACTTATATTTGCATAATGGTGAGTTTAGTAATAACAAAAACCCACAATTGCTTTCACCTATGAAACCATATAAACTACTCAGTAAGACAGGCAATGAAAATTCTATTGTAAGATGACCCATACAACCCAAAATCCTTGACCGTAAAGTAATCGCTATACAATTGCAAATTCATCACTCTCAACCATAAAAACAAATTTTCAAGATGACCTATATATGTGAAAAATCAATTAGTGGGCTTGAAAGTGTAAGGCTGTGGAAGTGACAACGGACCTCTCCTGGACTCACTGTCATCCAAAAGCCTTTGGAGCCTCTTCCTCGAAGCGTACTGCCTATCAAAATGCTTCACCTGTACAAAAATTCACAACAAACCACTCTCAAAAATCAAAACCCAAATTATAACAATGAAACAAAATGCAAACCACAAATATTAATTCAAAATTAAATAAATTACCCAAGTGGGTCGACATTGTTTCACATATTGATCCCTAGGTTTCTTGCATTCAACAGGGTACAGTAGTCCAACTGAAGCGATTTCAGTTGGTTTCTTGTTCGATTCCATCTCCAAACATGCATAGAATGCATCACGAGCCTTGTGGGTTTGGAACATTCAAAGATTATTAAGCCTTGGAAGTTTGTTTAAGAATGCACATTCACATATGCATACATGTACACACAATTATGTGTATATATATAAATTGTTGAAGAAAATTGAGTGAATACCTTGTAGCAAGCTTGTCTTGCTTCTAAGAGGACGTCTGTGTGAATTTTATCAGGGTTCTGTGATGCGTGGGGTTCTAGTGCCATCACCATACAGAGAGAGAGAGAGAGAGAGAGAGAGCGAGCGGGCGAGCGCTCAGGTGTTCAGAATTGTTTGAAAACGAGAAACAGAGAAAGGAATGGCGTGATGAACTAGGTCTGTTAATTGGGCTGGTGGCCCACTTAGCTTGTTGGGCCTGAAGGTTTGACGTGATCCTTGAGCTGAATTGAATGCATTGTCATTCCTTCTTCAAGATCGTAAAGCTACCCTTACCCAATGTGGCAATATGATTATCCTAACCAGCTATGTTTGGGTCATGAATTTGAAAAACGGCTATATTTGGATTATAAATTTAAGAAGGATATTGATAAGTATCGTCACACTTTTTCTTTTTACTCGTACACGCCAAAAAATTTCCCTTTCTTTTCTTTTTCTTTTTTTTTTTTTTTTCTATAAGCACCCACCATCATCCGAACCTTCCTCAGGTAACCCTCATCCCTACCTCCGATTAGCCTCCTCTAGCCCCCATCTTCCACTGGCAACTCCCCTACTCCTTCCCATGACTAGCCCAATCCCTTTTAACCACTTAGACACTACTAACAAAGAACGAAACAAATAGAGATCTTGACAAAGAGAGGCAGGAGAAAAAGAGATTGTGAAGAGTGTAGAGGTTGCGACGATAGGGATTGCTAGGGAGTAAGGGGATGTAAGTGTAGTGATCACAACAAAAGGTAAAGAGGTTAGAAAAGAGCGAAGAGACGTTGTGCAATGCTAGAAAGTAGCAAGGTAGTTGGGAAAGGGTTGGTGGGTCGCATAGAGCTGGTGGTGGTAGCCAATGTTGGTGGTGATGGGTGGTGGAGTAGGATAAAGGTTAAGGTTTGGGAAGTTATGTATGAAGGAAAAATAATATATATATATATATATATATTATAATATGAAGGACCAAAGAAAAGGACTAGACATTTAGCAACATCCTTTGAGAAAGGAGTTGTTGAAAAATGAGAAAAGTGTTGAGTTTAATTCATTTCCCTATCTCCTTTCTTTCTACATATTGTTACCCAAACTCAAAATTCAATAATAGTTAAAATTTTAGATGTTACTAGACACTAGAGTTTAGTTGGGAAGACAGTTGAGGGCTTTTTTTTTAAAAAAAAAAATAAATAAATAAATAAATAACAAGCAACCATGTATAATTAGAGGAATACCTAACCATTGGGTTTATGAAAGTGTTTGGGCAATTTTGAATAAATTTTTTACAATCATCAAAAGTTCATTAAACATCTTGAAAAGTTAAGAAGACATTTTAATAAATCCTAAAAAGTGAACAATTCAAATCATCAAAATCGGTCAAAAAATAGGCTTACTAAATCCAAATATTATCTGAAATTAAGATGACAACTTGAGATCAGCCAAACCCTTTAATAAAACTTGCGATCACCCAAATTTTTTGATCAAATTTCATGATCAAAAGTGTTAAATGCAAGTCCTCAAAAAATTATAAACACTTGCAAAAATAGAAATCTAAAAAGAAGTATTCTTCTTGCTCCATCAAACTTGTGCATGACACAATAGTACAATTAGATTATAATTGAAGGGTTTGTCGTTGCTCCATCAGTTCAAACCTCTAACCTCCTACTCACTACATGCGAAGCAGGGTCGGCACTAGGCATAAGTCAACAAAGCAACCGCTTTGGGCCCCTAGAAAATAGCCCAAAATTAGGGTCCCAAATATTTGCAGCACTTATACATAGTACAACATTAAAAAATGACTAGAAAGGCCCAAACTAAAGGCAAAAGGGCCCAAACCAAAGCAAAGGCCAAAATTTTTCTTCTTCTTAGCAACTGAAAGAAATAAGAGAGGGCCCACTATCAGCAAATACATCAATAATAACATTCCAAAATTCTTCTCTTTGTGCTTTGTCGTGAAATGAGAAGTCACTTTGTTGCATTTGGATAAATTATTTTTGGAATTATAGCTTTATATTTTGTTTTACTTTTAATTTTTTGTAAATTGAATTTTGCTAAATAATAAAGCAACAAAATCAAATTTTATTTTTTTCAATCTTTGTAATGATTTCTTTATATTTTAGTAATTATATTCAACGAATTTCGTGTAGATAGTAGAAACAAAATTTTTTGAAAATTTACTATTTCATTAACAATTTTTTTTTTTCTTTTTTGTGGGTTTGAGATATCAAAGGCCTCAACTTGAAAGTTTACTTTGGGCCTCGAAAAGTTCAGGATTGGCCTGATTGGAAGGTAATAAGGTATGACTGCTAGACCATTGGACCACACTCCGATTTTTTACATCCATGAAGACTTGATGGTGGGCTTTTCTATAATTTAATATTGCCAACTCTTTTGTGAAGTAGCCCAGTTTCTTAGAATTTGGGGTTGTTTGAGATGATCTAAATAAATGTATTTTTTATTTTTTTATGAAAAAATATGTAAAAAAAAATAGAGATGTAATGTAATGAAAAAAAAAATAAAAAGATAAAAATATGAATTATATTGAAGATGACAAATCACTCCTTAATTTAGGGGTGTGCAGGGGTTGAGGTGGGCGGTTCAGGAGAAATAATTTCAATCAAATCATTCTTAGTAGACTGACAAATTTTTAACCCATAACCGACCCACTTCTATCCAAAACTAACGGATTGGTTGACATTTATGGTAGTTTTGAACCAACAGGATGGATGAATTAGCGAGTTGACCTTGCACGTTTTAAATATATAAACTAAAATTTTAATTGAGAAATTATATGGTACACATCTTTACTATATACACTCTTAATTATAATTTTTGTATCTTTGATTATGATATATTGTGTTGTTAGTTATGACTTATTGTGATATTAGTTATGACATTATTTTTGTTATGATCTAAGAGTTATTTGTTATATCTTATACGGTGTTTGATTATAATTTTTTTTTTTTTTTAAGTTATAACTCTCATAATATTGAATTAAACCCACAAATTACTTAACTTGCAAATGGTACACACCCGTTTGTGTATACCATAGCATTATCCAAATTAATTAGTAAAAATATCAAATCACAACTACCAAATAAATAAATAAATAAATAAAATAAAGTAACATATATAAAAAACACTGTTAATGACCAGGGTTAAATGGATATAAGTACTGAGGCATTATTTGACATAAATTAAATAAGTGTACTTATTTAGTGGATAAGTATATTTATTTGGCTCATATCACTCTTTATTTTTTTACATATCTTTTCATAAAAAGTTAAAAAATATACTCATTTAAATCATCCTAAATAACACCTGAGTTATGGATATAAAGTGGGTAAGCTCTATTATATTAGTATGCTACTTGACTATGTGGGTTGGGTCAAAATAAGGGCAGTTGAAAAATTATAAACTACAAACAAATTAATTGACGTTTTTTCATCTTATAACCCACCCAATCCAAACCCATCACCTCTCTCAAACCGCGAGTAGCAGATCGGGTTGGGTCAGGATAGGATGGGTTTGGCAGATTAGTGGATAAATTGCACACCTTTAATTTAATTTTACTCGCGGTTGAATTTAATTTAATTTATAATTCTTCTATTTGTAAAATAATAATGCAATTTTTTCACATAGGTGTAGGATATATAAAAAGTAAAGACCTACCTGATGTGATAGTGTTATGTCCAATTCTCTAAGGTCATGTTTGATTCACAAGACTAATAGTGAAGTACTAATAATCCTATTAAATTAGTGTAGTATTCACTATCTAATTGGATTAATATCCATTGGATTAATAATCCCACCCCTACCCTATTACTAATAATCCTACAAATTTGTTGGATTAATTATCCATTGGATTAATAATCCTAAACCAAAATGTTAAAACAAACATAAGATAATTGGACCCACGGATTAATAATCCCAATCCCATACTTTAATCCATCCAATCAAACATGCCCTAATTGATATTTGTGTGCCTAAACTTTTTTCTTTAATTTAACGTAAACTTGTTACTGCAACATAAAATAAGCCCATCGTTTGAGTTGATGAGTAGAGTTTGAGAACTATCTTTTTATTAGCTTTTTTGTTGCATTTTTTTAATTAAAATTTTTAGTGAATTTTTATTAAAATTTTTAAAAACTATAAATTTATAGATTCTATGGATTGAAAAAATAATTAAAATAATAAAAAAATCACTGAAAAAAAAGAAGCTAAAAAGAGCTTAAAAAATCAACTTTCTTTGAACTTTTTTTTTATCTTTAGTAAATTTATTTTTTGATTTATTTTTTTTACTTTTTAGATCTTCCTTAAAAAATAAGTAATTTTGACCAAAATTTAAAAATATTTCATTAGAGACAAAATAATTATAATAAAAAAAAAAGAAGTGAATTCTTTTGGTTTCCCAAATCATAAATGAAATAAAATAAAAATCAATCAATTTTTTTGTTTAGGTGGGTCGGATTGTTGACAACAAAAGCCCGACCCAATCTTACAAAGCCCATATCCCTTTTTTGAATTATCTACCATACATCTTTCTAAATAGGTTGTGTTTGGATTAGGAATGAATCGGTTCGATACAATCGCTATTTAGACAAAAATTTTACTGAATTAATAATGTCGGTTTTATTATTTTGAGTATCGATACAAACCGCTTTTCTTATCAAACCGCACTGAACCACACCAATTGAAACGGTTCAGTTTTGGATATTTCAAATTTAAGCTATTTTTTAATATAGTTACTCATTTATGTAAAAATGTTGAATTAGCCATTTGTCAACCATTTTAGACATATCTAATCCATCCATTTAATAAATGCTTTACAATTTCGATATTAACAAAAATATAAACAATAAATAAATACTAAGGCTTCAAGAATAGTAAGTTGGTTAAAATTATATATGATAAGGGTACAACATACGTTATAGGGATGATAAGGTTAATTAATTGAGATTATAATTTATTATATTTATTAATATCATTATATTATTAAATTATATATTATAAATGCAATATATATTGAATCGATCGGTTTCGCTTTAGTTCAATACATAAGGTGCTTAAATTGATACCAAACCGAAAAAATCAAATTAAAAAATTGCACAAATCAATTTTTGTTAAAAAGCAGACCAAATATGGTGGGTTCGATCCGATTCAACCGGTTTGATCGATTTTTTCAATTTTTCTTACATCCCTAATTTGGATTCAATTTATAGAGAGGTTTGTAGAGAAATAACTGAATAAGACATAATTTTTTTAAAATAATTTCTTTTTTCTATTTTTCTTTTACAAATCTCTTTACAAATTCAAAATTCAAACACAATATAAAGAAGAGGGTTGTATATATTACGAAAATAGTTCAACATAACTAACAAAATCTTTTAATGGATCAATAAATTTAAGAAATGAAATAAAGTGATGAAATAATACCAATGATAAATAACAATACCCAATAAAGAGTCAAATTTTCAATTTTCTTCACATTGGGGTAAAAAACATAAAAAAAATAAATAAAAGAGGGAATTACAGTATAGCGGGATAGAAAAATATATATATATATATATGAAAGAATATGTGCGGTGTAAGTGAAATGTTGTGCGAATGCAAGTATGACTTGCACTCCTCTATATTTATGTAAAAAAACTTTTTATCCCACTGGGAAGTAATTCTCAAAAAAAAGAAAAAATTCAAATTTAAACATTCCAATATATATATATATATTAGAATTTGAATGAGTGGTCCAATCTATACTATTATCCACTGAGTTTTTTTTTTTTAAATATTCTAAAAATAAAAACTATTTAGAGAATTGATTCACTTTTAAAACTATTTGGAAAAGTAACCCAGCTTTGAAATCACATTTTGAACATGCACTTTTAAATTGAAATTACATTTTCAACATGCAATTTTAACTTGAAGTTGCATGTTGAAAATGCAATTTCAAGTCTACATGAATAGATTTGAAGTCTAAGTTAGAAGTTTACATGGACAATGACTTGCTGATGTGGCTTGAAATTGCATGTTGAAAATGCAATTTTAACTAGAGATTTCAGAATTCAAAATCGCCTCATTCAGATGAAATACTTGCAGTTACTTAAAATCGCATGTTTAATATGCAACTTTAAAATGAAATCACATCTTCAACATACAACTTCAATTGAAATCCATTCACCTTCAATTGAACCCCCATTCTCACTATGCGACAGTCCTGTGGATTTCAAGTACGATTTGAATATACTCACTTGAATTTCAATTTAAAAATAAAAACTATTTAGAGAAGTGACCCACTTTTAAAACTATTTGGGAAAGTAACCCAGTTTTGAAATCGCATTTTGAACATGCACTTTCAAATTGAAATTGCATTTTCAACATGCAATTTTAACTTGAAGTTGCATGTTGAAAATGCAATTTCAAGTCTACATGGACAGATTTAAAGTCTAAGCTAGAAGTCTACATGGACAATGACTTGCTGTTGTGGCTTGAAATTGCATGTTGAAAATGCAATTTCAACTACAGATTTCAGAATTTAAAATCGCCTCATTCAGATGAAATACTTACAGTTACTTGAAATCGTATGTTCAATATGCAACTTTAATTAAAATCACATCTTCAACATGCAACTTCAAATGAAATCACATCTTCAACACGCAACTTCAATTGAAATCCATTCACCTTCAATTGAACCCCCATTCTCACTATGCAACAGTCCTGTGGATTTCAAGTACAATTTGAATACACTCACTTGAACAGGGCCGGCCCTGAGATTTTTGAGGCCCAAAGTCGATAATCAACTAATAAATTTTTGGGGTCTTAACATTTTTTTTCATTGAATGAAAAAAAAAATGAAGGCAAAAAGACAAAAGATTTGTGTCAAAATCACAAAAAATACTTAGTATTACATTACAACAACAACTAATAAGTGTCGCTTAATTCTCGTTCTTCTTGCATTTTTAGAAGCAAATAAATCAATCATACTTGCATAATCTAGTTTTTTTGCAAAATTATTTTCAGTGGATAACCATGCTAATTATTTTAAATGGACCTTTTAATTTTTTAATGAGTCAATTTATTTTAAGTTGGTTTGGGCCTTTCTTAATTTTTTTTTTATTTATTTAAAACATACTTAATATATTACAATAAACTATAATAGGAGGGAAGCCTTTTTTTGGTCTATTTTCAATGGATAACAATGTTAATTTTTTTGAATGAGCCTTTCAATTTTTTAATGGGTCAATTTGTTTTAAGTTAGTTTGGGCCTTTTTAATTTTTTTTTTTAGCTTAAAACCTACCTAATATATTATACTAAACCATAATGAGAGGGGGCCTTTTTTTTGGGTCTATTTTGAGGGGGCCCTAGGCCATGGCTTGGTTGGCCCATGCCCAGGGCCGGCCTTGCACTTGAATTGCACCAGTCCTTTGAGATTTCAAGTATGAAATGAATACACTCACTGGAAATTGCATGTTGAAAACGCAACTTCAATTGAAATTGCATATTCAACGTGCAACTTCAATTCAAATCGCATCCTCAACATTCAACTTCAATTGATGCCTCATTCTCACCATGCGATTTCACCAAGTATTCACTTGAAATCGCATGTTCAAAATGCAACTTCAATTGAAATTGCATGTTCAACATGCGATTTCACCACTCCATGAGTGTTACCTACTTGAAATCACATGTTCAAAATACAACTTTTATTGAAATTGCATGTTGAATATGCAATTTCACTTGCCATGACTGTTACAACGATTTTGAAGTACGGTGTATGTAGTAATATTTCTTTATTTTTACAAAAAAAAAAAATCTTATAATTTTTTTTTATCAGTGACAAACTTGAAATTGCATGTTCGAAATGCAACTTAATTTGAAGTTGCATGTTCAACATGCGATTTCAAGTGAAGTTGCATGTTCAACATACAATTTCAAGTGAAGTTGCATCTCCAACATGCTATTTCATTGGTAACACCTACCTCTTGTCAATGTTTCGTGAGGGATTTTCGAAAAGTGTAAAAAAAAATAAAAAATTATACAACACTAAAATCATATTCTCTTCATTGGTAACATGCAAGATTCTTGTTAATGTCTATTCAATCTTTTTATATATATATATATTATTATTGCTTATTTAACTCCCAAAACAATGGTGAACGCCAAACTCAAACTCTTCAGCTCAACATTTTCCTTCTACGAATACTATATTTCAACATGTTGAAATTGCAATTTCAATTGAAGTTGCATGTTGAACATGCGATTTCAAGTGACTGCAAGTACTTCATCTGAATGAGGCGATTTTGAATTTTGAAATCTGTAGTTGAAATTGCATTTTCAACATGCAATTTCAAGTCACATCAGCAAGTCATTGTCCATATAGACTTTAAACTTAGACTTCAAATCTATCCATGTAGACTTGAAATCGCATTTTCAACATACAACTTCAAGTTAAAATTACATGTTGAAAATGCAATTTCAATTTGAAAGTACATGTTCAAAATGCGATTTCAAAACTGAGTTACTTTCCTAAATAGTTTCAAAAGTAGGTCAATTCTCTAAATAGTTTATTTTTTTGGAATATTTAAAAAAATAAACTCATTATCCACTACCAACATCCCTTGTGATGTTTTCTTTTTTTTCTTTTTTTTTTTGATACTAAACAAAGTTTCTTTTTGAAACTCTGTGAACCCTTTTTTTTAATGTCTAAAAGTCAGTTGTCTTTAAAAATTAAAACTACTTTAATATTTTTCAGCCATTTTTTTTGGTACTCGTCTTATAGGCTAATTTTTATTAGTTTAAAATAAGCTCACAAATAAACCAGTGTTCCAAAAACTAATTCATTGAAAATATTTTTAACTTTTTAACTCTTTGAAGTTTATATAGCTTTAAAAAGTTGACTTTTTTAGAACATTCCAAACAACCTCTCGAATTTGAGTTTTAGCGTTCCACTTTATCAATAATTTAAAATTTTGAGTAAAAAGAAAGAAAAAAAAAAGGACAATTATGAAGGAAAAAAAAAAGAAAAAGAAAAAATGTACAATTATAAAAAAAAACCCCAGTTTTGGAATTTATTTTTAACATTTTAAACTTATGACAAACAAGCTCTTTGTCTCTTTAAAGTTTTAGTTTATTAGTTTATTTAGCAAAAAAAATTGACTGTTTTACAACATTCCAAACAACCTCTCGAATTTGAGTTTCAGTGTTTCACTTTATTAATAATTTAAAATTTTGAGTAAAAAGAAAAAAATGACAATTATAAAATAAAAAAAAAAACCCTAGAGTTTGAGCCTTCTAACAAAATAAATTCTAAAATTTTAATTTTATCAATTTAAACCTAATATTTTGATTTGTTTTCAATGTAATTTTTTTTTATTCTTGTTAAGTAAAATCGACGGGAAAAAAGTATTTTAGTTATTAAATTTAATGTAAATATATATATAAAAATATCTAAAATACCATTTTCATTAAGTTTAATGACTAAAATATATATTTTTTCATCGATTTTACTTAACGAAAATAGACAAATATTTTAGATTAAAAGCAAAGTAAAAGTTTAAAATTTAAATTGATAAAATAAAAAAATGAAGGATTTATTTTATCATAAGGGTCAAATTTTAATTTTTTTTTTTTGTAATTTTCTCAACAAAAAAATAAAATAAAAAATAGAGTTGTTTAGAGAAAGAGGGTGGCAGATAAAATGATATACAATAACATTAGAAAAATGTTATATGTCCCAAATTTTTTATCAAATAAATGATCAAATATAGTGTGGACCCTACATTTTTGTGGACTCCCCACACTCCTGTGTGACATTTAATTATTTATTTAGTTAAAAATTTAATATCTCTAACATTACCCATAACATTAATCACAGATGTATTACAGTTCACCGACGTTGCACATGACAATGATGACACTCTTCTATTATATTTATGATATAAAAAGAACATTGGGGGCTTCAATTTCAAATGTTTAGTTAGATTCATGAGGCAGTTATAGATTACTAACGTTATTAGGCCATGGCATGCATGTTGTATGAGATATCTTATGCTATCATTTTATTTCTACTATATATATTTACTTATTTATACAGGAAAAAAAAAGTGATTCTCTTTAATTTTGTCTTTGATAATCCTTTATCTTAAATTAGACAATTAACAATACAACCAACCAATTCACTACAATATTGATACAAAGAGTAACATTTTAATAAGTAAGAAATAATTAATTTTGCATTTGATAATAATTAACCTTCTGACCTTTCAATTGAAAATATATAGGAGTGACTATTGAACTATTCGAATTAGTTAATTATTAGTATCAATTTAAGCAATCAAACATTGTATAGATCTTTTACTTATAGTAATTTTTAGTAATTTTTATTTTTTTTATATCTGTATAGTATTGTAGAAAACTTTGCATATTACATTGTTATAATTTTAAGAGCTAATTGCTTGGTTTCATTTTTTCAAAAACACTTTTCAGAAAATTCTACTTTCTTATTTTTCGTATTTTTTTTTGTTTTTATTGAAATTTTTAAATATTTTAAGCAATTTTTTTTTTAAACTTTTTAGACATACCTAATATAAATATACCTAAAAAGTAAAAAAATTGTAAAAAAAACATTTTAAAAATTCACTAAATACCAAAAATACAAAAAAAAAATACCAGAATTTAGTACATTTTTTATATTTTTATGTATTTATTAATTTTTTAATTAGTTGGGATAGTTTAGTTGGCCACTCTTACATATTCTTCATTGAGAGATTAGGGAATTAATCATTATTAAATGTTGATTATTTATTCTTTATCCTGTTGTAATTCTTTAGATGTTTATTGCTTTCCTATTATGGGACTCTTACTTATATTAAGTAATGATTATGTTTATTGATGTAATTTTAATTTTGTCAATTTAAACTTAATATTTTGATTTGTTTTCAATGTAAACAATTTGTTTATTTTTGTTAAGTAAAATCGACGGAAAAAAAGTATTTTAGTTATTAAATTTAATGTAAATATGTATATAAAAAATACCTAAAATACTATTTTCATTGAGTTTAATGACTACAATACATATTTTTTCATCAATTTTACTTAACGAAAATAGACAAATATTTTAGATTGAAATCAAAACAAAAGTTTAAAATTTAAATTGATAAAATTAAAAATTCATGATTTATTTTATTATAAGGGTCAAATTTTAATTTTTTTTTTGTAATTTTCTCAAGAAAAAGAAAAAGAAAAAGAAAAAGATAAAGAGTTGTTTAGTGAAAGAGGGTGGGAGATAAAATGATATACAATAACATTAGGAAATGCTATAGATTCCAAATTTTTTATCAAATAAATGATCAAATATCTTACATGAGTGTGGACCCACACTCATATGAGACATTTAGTCAAATTTTCAATTTTCTTCACATTGGGGTAAAAAAAAAAGAGGAGGGAATTATAGCATAGTAGGATAGAAAAAAAAAAAAAATTATGAAAAAATATGTGGGGTGCAAGTGAAATGTTGTGCGGATGCAAGTATGACTTGCACCCCTCCATATTTATGTAAAAAAACTTTTTATTCCACTGGGAAGTAATCCTCAAAAAAAAAGAAAAAAATTCAAATTTAAACATTCCAATATATATATATATATTTTTTAGAATTTGAATGAGTGGTCCAATCTATGCTATCATCCACTGCCAACATCCCTTGTGATTTTTTTTTTTTTTTTTTTAATGTCTAAAAGCCAGTTGTCTTTAAAAATTAAAACTACTTTAATATTTTCCAGCCATTATTTTTGGTACTCATCTTAGAGGCTAATTTTTATTGGTTTAAAATAAGCTCACAAATAAATTAGTGTTCCAAAAACTAATTCATTGAATATATTTTTAACTTTTTTACTCTTTGAAGTTTTAGTTTA
The DNA here is from genome assembly GCA_030407325.1 of Camellia japonica. Taxonomy (NCBI): domain Eukaryota; kingdom Viridiplantae; phylum Streptophyta; class Magnoliopsida; order Ericales; family Theaceae; genus Camellia; species Camellia japonica. The sequence goes on from JAPPVO010000059.1 coordinate 146,892,301, forward strand.
TTTAGCTTAAAAAAGTTGACTTTTTTAGAACATTCCAAACAGCCTCTCGAATTTGAGTTTCAACGTTTCACTTTATCAATAATTTAAAATTTTGAGTAAAAAGAAAAAAATGGACAATTACAAAAAAAAAAAAAAAAACCCCTAGAGTTTGAGTCTTCTAACAAAACAAATTCTAAAATTTTAATTTTTTCAATTTAAAGCTAATATTTTGATTTGTTTTCAATGTAAACAATTTATTTATTTTTGTTAAGTAAAATTGACGGGAAAAAATATTTTAGTTATTAAATTTAATGTAAATATGTATAAAAAAATATCTAAAATACTATTTTCATTGAGTTTAATGATTAAAATACATATTTTTTCATTGATTTTACTTAACGAAAATAGGCAAATATTTTAGATTGAAAACAAAGCAAAAGTTTAAAATTTAAATTGATAAAATTAAAAATTCAGGATTTATTTTATTATAAGGGTCAAATTTTAATTTTTTTTTTGTAATTTTCTCAAAAAAAAGAAAAAAAAAAAGAAGAGTTGTTTAGAGAAAGAGGGTGGGAGATAAAATGATATAAAATAATATTAAGAAAATGTTATAGGTTCCATATTTTTTATCAAATAAATGATCAAATGTCTCGCATGAATATGGACCCCACATTTTATGAACTCCACACCCATATAAGATATTTAATTATTTATTTAGTAAAAAATTTGGTATATCTAACATTACCCGTAACATTAATCACGGATGTATTACAGTTCACCGACATTGCACGTGGCACTGATGGCACTCTTCTATTGTATTTATGATATAGAAAGAACATGGGCCTTCAATTTCAAATGTTTAGATTCATGATGCATCTATAGATTACTTATGTTATTAGGCCATGGCATGCATGATGTATGAGATATCTTATGCTATCATTTTATTTCTACTATATATATATTTATTTATTTATACAGGAAAACAAAATGATTCTCTTTAATTTTGTCTTTGATAATCCTTTATCTTAAATTAGACAATCAACAACACAACCAACCAACTCACTACGATATTGATACAAAGAGTTCTCATTTTAGTAAGTTAGAAATAATTAATTTTACGTTTGATAATAATTGACCTTCTGACCTTTCAATTGATAATATCCAGGAGTGACTACTGAACTATTCTAATTAGTTAATTATTAGTATCAATTTAAACAATCGAACATTGTATAGATCTTTTACTTATAGTAATTTTTAGTATTATTTTATTTTATTTTTTATATCTTTGTAGTCTTGTAGAAAACTTTGCATATTACATTGTTATTTGGTGCTTGAAGTTTTTAATTAGTTGGGATAGTTTAGTTGGCTACTCTTACGTATTCTTCATTGAGAGATTAGGGAATTAATGATTATTATACAAATGTTGATTATTTATTCTTTGTCCTGTTGTATTTCTTTAGATGTTTATTGCTTTCTTATTATGGGACTCTTACTTATGTTAAATAAAGTAATGATTACGTATATTGATGTAACAATTGTTGGTGTTGGACTTACCAATATGTATTGTGAACTTTCTTACATAGTTGATTGTAGAATTTGATATATATATTTTTAAATATTTGTAAGTAAAATTCTTCAAATTGACTAAATAAATAAATAAATGGCGAATTACACTAATAGTTCCTGTAATTTAAAACTTGTGTTACTTTGGTTTTTGACATTTTAATTGTGATACATTTGATCCTAAATTTTGAATCTCATTCCAAATAAGGACAATTGAAGACTCCATTTCGTTTGCAAACGGAAAATGCTCAATTCAATGGCAAAGTCGCCAATTTGATAAAATATAAATTAGTTTAATAAAAATAAATGCCAAAAAGTTATTTTTGAATTTTTATAAATTATTTCAACCCACCACAGATAAAATTATATAAAAATGATAAATCTTTTATATTTTTATTTTTTTACCAAATTATTTTTTAGTATGTGTTTGGATAGTGATCATGTAATGTGTGGCTGTTTTTGTTGATATTTTTGGACGGTTATCATGTAATGGGTGGTTGTTTTTGTTGATTTTTTGGATAAGTATTATGTAATTGATAGGTATTTTTATTGTTAACAGATATTTTTGAATGGTTATCATGTAATGAATAATTATTAGATTTTTAATGTGCAATCGATATGGTTAGTATATGAAATGTTTTTAGGTTTTGATTTTTTTATTTAGTAGATTGGTTTAATAATAATATCAAAGTTATCACCATGTTTGACTTTTGAAAAAATATAAACTAATTTAACGAAAATAAATAAATAAAAATTATTTTAAAAAAATTATCCCTACAGTCCCAAAAGATAAAATTATACATTTTAATTTTTTTTCACCAATTTAATTTTTAGTTGTTTCATTTTTTTTTATACTGAAAATAGATTATTTATAACCAAGAAAGTACCATCATTATTTATTAAAAAAAATACCATTACATTTCAAACAATAGACAAGTTAACCAACACAAAATAAGTTGTATGACGACTTTGTCCTTAAAATGGACTGTTTGCAAAGGAAACATCTTTGATTGTCCTTATTTGGAATAAGATTTAAAATTTAAGGTTAAATGTATTAAAATTGAAAAGTTAGGAATTAAAGTGATACAAATCCTAAACTATGGACTGTTAATGTAATTCCCCCATAAATATTTGGGTAATGAACCTTTTTAACATCAATTATTGTTTAGGCCTGATTTGGAATAATAGATGACAAAAGAGAATATATGATTGTGATCTCTTATCTTTGTGGGAAAAGAAAAGAAATAATTATATTTTTTATTATTATGTTTAGATGGATAGAAAAGCAAAGTATGTGACATACAAATATAGGTCGAATTTCTTTTTATTTCTTTGTATTTTGATGGATAATCTTAATATTATAAAAAATATATAGTTAATCAGTTTGTTTATCACCAAATATTTTTTTTGTGATAAATGAAAGTGACATAATAAGAAAGTTCTATTTATCACCATTGCTTTCCTTAATTTGTGGGAAATAATTCTCCTTCTGGTCATTTCTTCTCAAATGACTCAATCCAAATGGGTTATTAAGGACTTAGCATTGATCTGGAGTCCAACGAGATATATAAAAAGAATTAAAAGTACTGTTTGGTTGAGTGAAATGAAAGTACAATACAATGGAGCAATCATGCTAGCCCCAAGGCTTTTAAAAGGTTCCATAATAGATTTTAATGATAACAAAGCTTAAATAATTATACTTACGATAAGTTATTGATGAATTTGAAACTGATAAAAGTGTGTATGATTTGCAGAAATAACTAGTATAATATCCTCAAGATTTGAGTAAGCTCATTACCAAATAAGAGCAAATGCTCAAAGTTCATTGAACTGAATAGAATTATTGAAGGGCGTTGTTTGAGATCATGGGGTTCATTATTAGCCCGTTTCGATCTGAATCATTTATTTTATCAAGTATTTCGTATATTTCATTTGTAAAAAAAAATTAAATTAATCTAATATTTATAATCTATTCAATTTATTGTATTTATTACTAAAATATTATCAAAACATATGGTTCTGATTATTGAATCGATCAAATTCTTTTACAAATGATGATGTACACATATATTCAAACAAAATACATAGTTTATATCGTTAAAATGAAATTCATGATAAGCCTCTCAAAACTAAATACCCTTCCAATGGTGGACAGGAGAGAACTCAAACTCATTTATAAACTACATCAAATAGGGGGCATTGTGTTCAAATCAAAGAGGGTTTTGCATTATTTGATGATCATTCATTGTAATTAGGATTAGAAAGAACTACATTTCAATGGGGTAAAAATATATATATATATTTTTTGCACAAATATAGAGAGATGCAACTTGCACTCTCACAATTATTCACTTACACTTTACATATTTTTATAATTTTTTTTTTTATCTCACTATATTGTAATTCCCCCTTGCAACCAATGGGTGCTGACAAGGAGAGGTACTAGACATCATCAGGGCAAAATTATAACCATTTCTGTCGTTTCAAACCAATGGGTACTGACAAGGGGAGGTACTAGACATCATCAGGGCAAAATTATAACCATTTTTGTCATTCTGGCAAAGTAAATTAAAGTGGCATATAAATGTGAGTATTGTGAGGCATTTTAAATGTTTTATTAATATATTTATCAAATATTTTATATAAATGTAGGATTTATTTATATAAAATATTTAATAAAAATATTAATAAAATATTTAAATTTTTTAATATTTTTCTATAAATATGGCATGATTGGGACAATGGGATCATCTCAAATTGTCCCCTTTCTTCCAGCCTCTTCTAGAGATGATGGGTGTACCAGTTGGAAACCATGTGGGTATTAAAAAAATCTCTCCACCACCACTTGACACGAATTCTTCATCAAGATTGTACTACTCCTTTGCCCACTTGCACATGAGAGTTCAGTGAATTGCTAAAAGCTACCCTACCCCCCCACTGTTACCTCTACAAAATCAGCAGAAAAAAAGAAAAAGAGTACAAAAGATAAATGCAAATTGCAAACTTGTACTGTACCAAAAAAAAAAAAAATAGTAATTGTAATTATTGATTCTATATATCTCTGTCTTTACTATGTCACTACAGTATATAAGAATTATAATAATTAAATTTTTATTTTTATTTTTTATCTTTAAAAGTGAAATATTGAAATGTTCAGAACTCTAATAACTGAGGGAAGCAATCACCAAGAAGGCTAATGGTTTTTCACGATCATACTCCAAAGGGCTTTGGTTGGTAGCTCAAAAAACTGTGACTTTAATGGCCCTAATTTCCATATCAAGTAAAAAAAAAAAAGAAAAAAAAAACAAACTTACCCAAAAAGAAAATTAGGGCCATTAGGGCCACAGTTTTTAGGGCCACAAAACATTTTTCTACTCGAAATGACCTAGACAAGATTGACTAATCACTGAAATGAGAGGTGTACCATATCTAAAGGACCACCGGATTAGGGGCAATAATCAAACTCTAGGTGGGGTGAATTGTATGGTAAATACTCATCTTTCCTCTCTGGTGTTTTGAGAAGGGTAAAAATTAAATTTTTTGACTTTTTTTAGTATATTTTGTTTTTTCGTGAGTAAAAAACGTGAAAAGTGATGTGATTCAAAATGAATAAAAAAACTAAAAGTTAACTTTTTATTTGCTTTCCAAAACACCCTAAGGACACATCCTCATAATACCCTTTGGCCAAACATCTATGTACTAGATGTTTGCCATTACACTAATCCATCTGCAGCTCTTATTAGTGTTGATGTACCACCTTCTCTTCGTTGATTCTTTATATATACACATCGTCAAAAGTAAATAAATAAAAAAGAAAAAAAGAAAAAAAAAAGATGTTTGCCACTACTAGGAGTGCTTTTCATAACATTATTTCTATAACAATTTTTTTAAAATGTTAGCAAATATGATGCATTTGTGACATTTTTTTTGATAAAATAACATCAAATGATAACATTACAATTTTTATAACATCTAACTAAATTGGAGTACTCATCTCTACTACCTATAAAGTTAGTATTTGAATCCACTATATAAATTAAAATAGCATATATAAATTAAAATAGCATGTTACTCTGTCTTACGTGTTTCAAATTGAGCACATTAAAAAAAAAAAAAAAACTTATGATTTCATTAGAAAAGATAACAAAAAATGGCTATGTTGCACAAGTGAACTGGCTATGAGGTCAAAATTATGTTAGACAAATTATACTTGGTAGTTCTTTTACTTTGTTCTTTATATCAATTTGGTCTTTATAATTTAGATTGGCTCAATTTTTCCCCCCTAAATTATTGATTTTGTATCACTTTGGTCAATTGATAGTACCCATTAGTATTTTAGTAGAAATTACGTTCATAAGCCGAACATGATATCTTTTGAAGGGTAAAATTTTAAATCCCCTTTCAACTCAATGAATGACCGCCAAGATGCCTATACAAATACATACACATAGAGCAAGAATGATGGAGGCCGTGTTGCACTGGGAGAGGTTGTTGGTATTTTCTTATAACAATACAAGAAAAATATATAAAATAAATTAAATAGAAATAATAAAATAATTTGTTTTTTATTTAAAAATGAAATACAGAATAAACGACACAACTAAATACAGAAATAAATTAGATTACATTATTAAAAGAACAAATTATTAACATGGATAATTAAAGATTAGAACTCGTCGAGGTAAACTAAATTCTGAAAAATTAAAGAACAAATAATAAGAAAAAAAGCAAACCGAAACTTGTGACAGATTCAATGCTTCTCAATAGGTGCTGGAAGTATGCTGGCGTCTGCTTCCCAGGATACGACGGTCGAAACCAGCTAATGTAAAAGCACATTCTAAATAATTTCAGCGAACTTGACAATAGCTGAACTCTCTCTAACAAGAACCAAAGAAGAGGTTAACAAAAGAAGATAGGAAAAATTTTCTTTGGTGTAAAAAATCATCTCCAACTTTTTATCTCAAAACACCATCTCATTTTCTATCACAAAACCTCTCTAAAAAACAACCTACTAAGTTGGAGGAGAAAGGCCTCTACTTATACTAGCAGGGGAGAGCCTTAGCCATGAAAGCTAATATCAATGGGGTTATCAAATGTCATCAACTCTAGTCATTAAAGCTAGAGTTATAAAGGTTCAAAACTCTAAAACCATTATATAAATCATAATATGTATACAATGTATAAGTTTTGAGAATTAAACTAGATGGGTTACAAAATGGATACGGGTGTTGGGTCACAACCTGATTCAAGTCCAATCTCAAACACATGCACAAACTAAGCCCAGCACAGCTCAGCCCAAAGCTCAAGACTAGGTCCAAGTCCAAGTCTAAGACCAAACCCAACACATGCACAAGTACAAGTCTAGGTCTAGTCCAAACCAAGACTAAGTCCAAATCTAAACCCAACTTTATTGATGCTCACTTTATGAGACAATTTTTATTCACAACTCAATGGTTTCGGCTCATTATTTTTGTATTGCAATCTTCTCACTTAAGAGAATACAAAACCACTTAGACCCACCTCAACTGGCGGTTGGATCCCACTTTAATTTAGAATTAAAGTTGCCGAAAATTCATTATTTTCCAACAATCCCCCACATGAATAAAATTGGCCGAATAAAAAAAAATGGACAATGCTTAATAAGAAAGACTTGGAGAGAGAGCACACAGAATAACCCTGCATCAGAAAAGGTAGTTATTGGCCTTAAACCTTTTGTAGTGAAAGCCTATTGAATTTACTAGCTAACCAGTGACCGTGATGTCTTGAACTGTTCTGCCGTTTGTGTAAATCGAGACAATAGACCTCACACAGGAGTTACTCCAACCATTGTTCTTGTTCTCACTAGTGTATCCAGTTTGGCCCTGGAATATTAGCCTAGTTCAGTGAGTGTTTTTAAAGAATTTAGCCTTGTCAATTCTTAAAGAAGCGGCTCCACTTCGCACTTACGTAGGTGACCTACATAAGGTATCTCTCTATACCACGATTGACTATTCATGACACTTAGGTCATTAAAAGTGTCAGTTTAACTTTCCACCCTACATGGTATCACTGTATAAAGGAATGGGTATGAGGATTTACCTCCACAATGACTCATCCGTTACACACAATTAGGTTGTCCCTTTGAACCTAGATCTTGGGATCTCCAGTCAACTAGGTTGGGTTTTCCATTTCGATAACATTCACTAAAGGCCTAAACCCCATTCCTTTTGACGACTTTTCTACTAACTCTCGATTTAACCCTTTGGTTAACGGATCTGTAATATCGTCCTTAGACTGTATATAGTCTATAGTGACAACACACGAGAGTAGTTGTCGTATGGAACTATGTCTGCGATAAAAATGTCTAGACCTGCCATCTGTGCCCTACCAATACAAAATTGCTAGCACAAGTTTTGATCAACATGGAATATCCTCAATAAAATGGAAAAACCATTACTTTAGTAGCTTTTTCTAAAGCATTGAATTATGATTCCATCATTGATCTCGTGATACACATTTGCTTGGAAGATTTCCAAGACACGGTTGCAGCTCTAATTAGAGAAAACATATCCACTAATGGATTTGTAGTCTTTGAATCAGATATCCAGTAGGTGCCTTTGTATCCTTCTAGTACAACTAGATATCAAGTGTTATGCAACCCATAATCCCGATTGTAGTGTAAATAATCCAACACCTACATAATGCCCTTCCAATGAGTAGTATTAGGATTACTCGTGTATTTACTAAGCCTGCTACCTGAGTAAGCTATACCTCGCCTTGTACAACTTATCAGATGCTTTAAACTTCTAATGACCCAAGAATATACTAGTTGAAATACACTTTCACTATTATTCTTGGCCAAATGTAAACATAAGTCTACCAGTGTCCTTGTCACGACCCAAACCCGCCCCTATAGGTTTAGCATCGTAACCGGCCAGTAATCCTTGGATTACCGAAGGCCTCTGAACAGATAAGCATATGATAAGGGGCTAACGGAAGCAATATACAAAAATTATACTTGTCCAATGAGCTGTGTTGACTTATATGAAACAGAATATTTTAAAACTTTATATACACAACCATAGTCAACCATATATTATATTATACCACACTCATTACAGTATCTTAAGTACAGCCAACACAATTAGATTATACATATACAGAACTAATCAGAACTTGAACCCAAGACACTTCGGGAACCTCCACGTGAGGCACAAAGGCTGGCTGACAACAGAACAGGACTCCAGGCAAAAGCCTTCTGGTTCGAACTCCAGAATGCTCACCTATATACATATATATACAAATAGTGAGCTAAAGCCCAGTGAATAACATTAAGGTAAAGGGGTTAGTGAACGAATTCCGAACATTTCATACGTATAAAACAGATCATAGCATAATCATAGTCATCTCATATCAGAACATAATAATGGCATATCCCATAAAACATATTGAACATATCACATAACGTCTTCCGACTAGAGTAACCGGTCCTGGACACCGATTAAACACATATCACCACAATGAAGTGGCTAACGAGATCTCGTAAATGTCATGGACCCGCATTTTCATGCCGTCCCCCATGACTTGGGACTATCTATGGATGCCATAATAGATTTCAAACTTGGAATGCTCGTTCACAGAAACATATATCATTTCAGAAATCATAGCATATCTTATCTCATTTGGAACATAGTTTCATATAAACGTATCTTTACGATAACGTTACTCACAATGGTTCCGTAGGTGGTCAATCAATTCTTGGACGTTGACCTACAATCACAAAAACACATAACACAACGTATCTTATCATTACACATTCAAGTGGCCAACACGGCTTAGCTTACATTACGTTGGTTCATGTTCATTCTTATCACATGGCTTAGAACACACACACACCCTTGCATTCTCTTAACTTAACACATTCATTCATTAGTGTGTTTCTAACCCATAACCTCATTACCATAGCTTAATTAAGGCTTAGGAATGCCTAGGATGCAATGAGGATACCAAAACATGCCTTGGAACACTTAGGCAAAATTTCAGAATTCTAGGCTCTCGCTCGAGCGTATATTTCTTCGCTCGAGCGGACATGCAGAAATGAAACTCCGCTCGAGCGTATAGTTCCTCACTCGAGCGGACATGCAAAACAATGTGAACTGTCGCTCGAGCGCACATACCTTCGCTCGAGCGATCTGCAAATGGTATGAAACTTCTGGGAGCTCGCAATTCACGCTCGAGCAGACTTTTGGTCGCTCAAGCGGAGTGCACGCTCGCAGAGTGGTCGCTCGAGCAATAAACCTTTCGCTCGAGCGTAGATGCAATTTCTGGAATTTCTAGATTGCATCTCCAAGTTCAAAACTCGAGTTTAACCATCCAAAATACCTCTCTTGGGCCCCAAAACTTGGAATAACAAAGTAAACTTGTAAAACATGAAGAATTATGGATCATTTCATAAAATCATGGCCCAAGGGTTTGTTAAAAACTCACATTTTCAACTTGAATCATGAAGAATGTTTATGAACACAACATGCAAGGATTTCTATGAATTCAACCCTCCAAAACATAATTAAACTTGATAATTTGATGGAAAACAAGATGAACTCATGGATTAAAGCAATAATATGGACATGCATGCAAGAATCTCCATGAAAACAACTTGAAACTTCATGATATGCACATGCATGCATGATTTCACTATTCAACTCCTCCAACTTAAATCTTGACTTTAAACCTCAAATCTTCATGAACTATGCAAGATAACACTGAAATACATAAATGGAGGGATGAATATTCTGTCTTAGGTCTTCAATTCAAAGTCTAGAGGCTCAATTTTGTAGAACTCCTTCAATCTTCCAATTCTCTAAGCAATGTTCTTGAAGAAGCTAACTCCTCCTATTTCCCTCTCTCTCTAGTCGGTTCTAACTCACAAAATGGCTGATGAAAATGTTGTGAAATAAGGCTCAAAGTGTTTGTGTATGAAGTGGGCCACTAGGGTGGCAAAAAGGTGAATAAGTCCAACTCTAGACATTTAACTTAATTAATCTAATTTACCAAATCACATTTTACTTAAATATACCGTTAAATCACATAATTCCTAATGATCATTAAACACTAATCGATTTCAAATTCGGCCGCCGATAAGGCCTTCAATTTACAGTTTAAACCATAAAACATGAACAGATAATTTAACAGTCAACAGATAGACAGCCAGATATTATGCAATTAACACATTAATCCCGTTATTCATTTTATCCACTCGGTTAACTTCCTTAATTACTGATTAGTGGCTAGTTACGGATCGGGGTTATTACAGTCTTCCCCCCTTAAAAGAGTTTGGTCCCCAAACTCGAGTTAACATGTGCCAAGAGAAATGATGTTCACTACTCTGTAACTTCAACTCTTAACAGAACAGAAGCATAATCATGCTCATAATCCAATTTCAACCTTAACTGTGTACATGGACAAATCATAAATCATATGCAGAAATTAAGGTTCGTATTAATACAGAGTCTTATACACATTCAGATTTCAGTCTAGAACAGATTTAGATACATGTTCATTTTCATATTCTTGTCCAGATCATACATGGATGTCACATTTCTTGCTTAAGCATACGTGGTGCATTCATTAGCACTAACAGAGCAGAACAGAACGCATAAGCGTAACAGAACAGATACTGATTCATATACATAATCGTAATCATTTGCATATTCAGACTTTTCATATAATCATACGTGGTACACCCTTTAGCCATCAAATTCATTTGGTCCTGAGACCCACATACATAGCCATGGTATTGTTACCCCCAGGCAAGGGCCATCGGCTACGGTATTCTTACCCCCGGGCGAGGGCCATATGAACTAAGGGTACCACAAAACTTTTCAGAAAATCGGACATTCATTCAGCATGCAACATATAACATTTCAGAAAGCAAAACTTATTTCATGACATAGAACATAAATATAGTTGCATACAACTTTACTGCATTATTACACACACTACTCATATCAAACACTTATCGGGGTTATAGATTGCACTGGTCTCATTTTCATAAGTAATTTCCCCCGTTAAGTTACAGAGATTTGATTTATTCATTTTCAAGTCGATCATTTAGTCTTTGTTCAATTCGGTTCCCAATTCGGTATTCCATCACAGTTAGTCTTGGTCATTCTGAAGTAATCTTTCATACACCATTCATCAGTCTCAGTTTTCACAGATTCAATCATACTGTGTGTTGATACAGAAGCAGTCATACTGATTACATATACCCCCGGACAGTCAGAGTTTACAATCAAACCAGTCTATTGTCAACAGATTCCATTAGTTTTAAAATACAGTAACCCAGAAGTAATCATTCTCTTTGCCAAACAAATTCAAAGTCGTGACGGTAATTCCAGCGCGATTAAACACACGTCATTATACGGTATTCCCATATCTCCCAAGCATAAGTTCCCAGATTCCACAATCACATAGTCTGCTATTGACGGTTCACATTCTTCCTAAGTATTCAAGATCGATTCAATTTTTCATTCGGTTAGTTCTCCTAGCAACACAGCTTTGTCATTCAATCATAAGCAGTTCACAATCTCCTATATTGTAATCATATTAGATAACGACTTTCAATAAGGGTCTCCTCAGATCAAATTAATAGAGGTTCTACCTGGTCATCTCAAATGAAGTTTTACCCAGTCATATCAAATAACAGTTCAAAGCGTGAGTCATCAAACAGAAGTTCTATCAGTCAAACAAAGGTCTTATCAAACTACAGTTCTATCAGATTAGATCAGGTAAAGGTTCTTTCCTTATCACTCCCCGACGAGGTACATCAGTTCTATAGTTCATACTCCATTCGCTTAGGTGTATAGTCAGTAGTTTTACAGTTGTTCTAAGTTTCTCGATTCTCAAATCACAGTAGAGTTATGTATCACAGTAGTTCATATCGAAGAGTTCAGGTCATATACAGTGTTACATTTCCACGTGAGTTCACATGTGGGTGCATAGGTATGTAGTTGTTCATATTAAAAGTAAACATCACAGTCAATAGAACAATTTCCCAACTGAGTTCATGTAAGCATAAGGTACACAATAGCAGATCGTTATACAGAAGTTTCAGATTGGTCGTACAGTCATTAAAGCATAGGCTCACTGGTCTAGTCAACAGTCTAGTCAATGTTCAACAATCACAGTCCACCGTTCAAAGGTCATCAACAAATAATCACATCGATCATTCTGAGCAAAGGTATAGTCATATATGTACATGTTCAGAGTCTAACAACCTTCCCAATACAGATACACGAGTTCTATATACAGATAAACACAAATAGTTCCTCAAGATATGATAATTAAGGCAACAAGTCATAAGTCTACTCAGTCCAGATACAATGTAATTAGCCGACATTCCATGCAAAGGTCTAGATATATATGAGTTCAAACATGTTCCATAGACAGTCAATACTAATGTGTCTCCATATTTAGTAGTTCACGTATGGTTCAACAGATCAGTTATGATAGTTTATATCAACCAGTAGGTCTCAAAGTGCTCATTAACCACAGTTCAATCCCATCAGTTCTAATGGTCTCACAAACGAGGACATATATACATATACAGATACGAGTCTAAGATCAATTATCATTTAGGCATTCGTTCACAAATTCATAAGCAGAAGTTCATTCTTCCCAACTGACATAGGTTCTCAATTCCAGCAATTCCCTACGTGACTGATTCATATATACAATACGAGATCATGGGTCTAATCATTCGATGATGTCAGTCGATACATAACGGTTCAATTCTAGTCATGGTCATACAGATTTCCCAGTTACAGTCAATCATAATGCGTTCCCACGTTCAATAGTTCTAGCATAGTTCAAAAGGTCACACTTAACGGTTCATATTAAATTTTCACAATACGGTACAAAGGTTTAACCCGACAAATTCCCACTGTTCACAAGTTCCAATAATTTCCAAGGCACAGGTGGTTCGTTCAGTTCACAAGGTTCAATTTATCATGGGTTCATAATTCTAACAATTCAAATTACCCAATTAACTCGTCCACAATCTATATCATATCAAACTAAGAAACATATGATTCACACACAAATTCCCATAAAACAATTACACATGGTTAGGGTAATACCTGCGTTAGTCATTTCAGTGTTCTGAGCATTTTCTGGAACTAGGGTGTAGATTTAGGCTTATTTGTTATTCGGATGAGTTTGCGGGCAAGATTTAGCCAAGTGTCCTTTCTGACCACATCTAAAACAAGCTCCTGACAGACGGCGACAAGTGCCCCAATGTTGTTTCCCACATTCTCTATAGACAGGTATATCTTTGTTCACATTACTCCCCCGACTTTCTTTGTTCACAGTTATTGCCCCGAATTTTTCAGTTGTAGAGGTCATCGAATTACCAGTCATTTCAACTTTTTGTTTCTTCTGTTTCATTCTTTCTGATTCAGTTGATTTGGATATTTTCAAAGCTGCTATGTTTGCTTCGGACATTAAGGCCCTATCAAGAACATCCACGTACTTTGGTAATTTTAAGACGCCAACTCGGTCATACACATCTAAGTCAAGCCCACCTTCAAATTTCCTAGCCTTTTTGTAGTCAGTGTCAATCATATGGGGTGCATATCGGGCTAATTCAGTAAATTTTGTTTCATATTCGGCCACAGTCATTTTGCCTTGTTTTAGTTGTATAAATTCAGATACTTTCCTATCCCGGATGCATTGGGGAAAATATTTTTCGAAGAAAGCTTCTTTAAATCTATCCCATGTCACACCCTCATTATCATTTCGCACTAATATCCACCATCTCCTAGCTTCTTCTTTAAGTGTGAATGTTGCTAACAAAACTTTCTGTGCCCCAGTACACGGGAATACCTCAAATATTTTCTCAGTTTCTAAAACCCAAGCCTCGGCTTTTAACGGTTCAATACCCCCAGAAATTCAGGTGGTTTTATCTTACTGTATTTCTGTGTCAGTGTTATCATATCATAACTAACTGGTTCAGGTACACATGTTTGCCCTTGTTGCTGTTGTTTCAGATTCTCAGTTAAGGCTTCAACCATTTCCTCTAACCGACTAATTCTAGCGTCAGAAGGTTCAGATTCGCCTACGTTCCTTGTCCTTTCCATTGATCTACACATAAATAGGGTAACTATTAACACAGGGAAAGTCCTCACTGATTTCACATTTCATTTCATATCAGACGTGTTTACACTTCTGGTTCAATTCAGATACGATCACGTGATCCTTACTTTCATATATTCATGTTCATACAGATTTCACTTTCGGTATTAAGCTTAACATTACCTGTTATTCCATTTAACTCATGGACTCATTTCTTTTCATTTTTAGTTCAAATATGTTCATAAGCTTACACATGACAATGCAATGTCTCTATTTCATTTCTAGGACATCCTATAGCTCATATGGACACATGTGTGTGGTATAACTCGTGCTCTGATACCACTCTGTCACGACCCAAACCCGCCCCTATAGGTTTAGCATCGTAACCGGCCAGTAATCCTTGGATTACCGAAGGCCTCTGAACAGATAAGCATATGATAAGGGGCTAGCGGAAGCAATATACAAAAATTATACTTGTCCAATGAGCTGTGTTGACTTATATGAAACAAAATATTTTAAAACTTTATATACACAACCATAGTCAACCATACATTATATTATACCACACTGTAGACGCGCCCTTGGGCCTCACTCTACAGTTCGGACTCCCCTGTTTTGTTTTGTTGCGGTTCGTAATCTGAACCAAAGAGTCCAACTCTGGCAAATCGTTTTGAAGAAAAACAGATTTTTGAAAAGTAGTGCCAAACATGGACTGCTTTGCCAGATACAGAGTCGCCACCTAAATATTTTTAAAATGGGAAATTTAGGAAACCCTGACTCGGTGCCGAAGGCCACGTGTCCGTCATCACCAAATGTCTCGGCTCGGGAGCTTGGGTACGATCGGGGAAGGTCAGCTATGAGCACCCCCTTTCGCCCGGTCCGAAGACCGGCCTTTACTAACCGTGATATCCGATTTTGAAAACGTTATGTGTTCTTATTCCGGTTATTAGCCTAGAATTACTATGTTATGCGCACAGCAAACAAGTATAGACTAGATTGCCTAATTTGGAAATAAGCATTGCATATCCGTTCGTTTTGAAAAGGCTTTGGAATTTGCTACTCGCAAGTAGGCTAAAACACGGATTTCAACGAGTTTTTCTAACTCAAGCAATCCAACCTCCACCCACAGGCATTCAAACAGTTTATCGCATATAAGCATTTAGCCACATGGTAAGCCTACTGCCATGTTAACATTCACACGCATGCGAGATGCTAAAGCGTAAAAACTTACATCGTACTTCGTGCCAAAACAATAAACTAGTTAGCAAACATGCATGTCCTAGTTCATGTTAAGTGACTAATGCATCGCATACAGAATGTGATTAGGATAGGCTCGGCTAACCCTAAAATGGCATGTGAAATGCTACATGTAACAAGTATTCAATTTGGAAATCGAAATACAATGCGGTTAGCGTGATGTATCAAGCCCGGTGCATGTCAACAAATGCATAGATGCACGCATGCATTGCATAAGGTATGCTAAAATAAACGTGCCCTAATCTACCATTATAAGCAGGTAAAAAAAAGGGAAGAAGGAAGTGGGGATTGGAAGACATACACACCACTCACCCACACTTATTACAAATTTGCTCTCACACGGAGAGACCGAAAGAATATACAGATTAATTAACTACGCAAGCTAATTAAATATTACAAATTGCCTAATTAATTAACAGATTAACTACGCTAAGAAAAACAGTAAACCGCCTCGGGGCGAGGGCTCAATGCATGCGCGCTCGGATTCCGCTCGGAATTGCACTGCCATGCCTAGCCTGCCTCTGTTTTCCCTGCTTTGCCCTTCTGAAAATTGCCAAAGTCCCAAGGATGCCTCTCAGGATACTGGGAATCATCACCGGCCAAGTAGAATGATCATCGGCACTAGGACATGGCCACCGGCACAAAATGAATCCACCGGCCATCGATTGACTGCCGGTCGGCACTAAATACTGCCGGCCGGCAATAAGTTCCTGCAGAACCCTTGTTGACCTTCTTCACAAATGTTGATATTGTTGCTTCTTTGAGCTCAAATCCAACCAAGGACCTCAAGAACAAGCTCTGGTCCTTGAAGAAACCAAGAAAAAGTGAAAGACTAGGTGTTTGTGTGCAATAGTAAGACACAAAGCACCTAGAACACACACAAGGGAGATATAGAGATAGGATATGAATGGGACTCAAACCCTAAAACCAGAGCTTGCTCTGAGTTGTTTTCTTACTAAAAAGCCAACCCTAAAGCCAAGGGGGAAGGGCTCCTCTTATAGAGGAGCCAAACTTGTAATGCTTACAAGTTAAGCAACCAAGAGGGACATCCCTCCATACACGTGTATGGAGGGAGAGCCAATGCTAGACAGCTGTAATAAAATATCTGAAAAAGCAGCTGAACAGTAGTCGGCTAGCCAAAAATGTCATTTTGACAAAATTGAGTGCCGACCGGCAACAAAGAGTGCCGACCGGCAATATATATTGCCGGTGGCAACAAAAACCAGCCGGTGGCCTCTAGCTAGTGCCGGTGGTGTGTGGGGATGCCTCACAAGGCATTCCCTGCCCCTCCAAGGCAAAATACAAGTGTTTGGTGCAAAACCAGACACCAAATAGTCGAGTTCGGAGATCCTGAGACAAGGCGCGTAGCCGAGACCCCCGGGAACTCCAAACGGACACAAACATGGATAATCACCGAGTGTTCAAACGGTGACGTCCAAGTCTTGAGGACGGTCAAAAATGGGGTGTCTACAGTTGCCCCTCTTTGACAGAACTCGAAAGTCATAACAATGACGGGAGTGAGTGTCAAAGTCTAGAGACGACCCATTTTTGATAAGGCCGAAGACTTGGACAAACATGCAAGACAAATAAGGTATGCGCCCGAAGGCAGGGGCAAAATGCAAGACAATGCAAGAGGCCGAGCATAACTTATGATCATGCAAAGAAAGCTGTAATGAAGCACGCATGCGACAGTTATAAGCTAGCATACGCCAATCTACACTATAATGCAGAAAGGATGTAAGAGAATTATGCAATTCTCAATACGTCTCACGCGGAGGATACAATACCTGTGCGGTTCGTCCGGTTGCACCGGCCTCAAATGAGCCGTACATACAATATCGTGCCTGAAAAGAAAGAAAACTTAACAGGTATGATATTGTTAGCAACATGCATGATAATGCAATGATGAAATGCAAAATGATATACAAAACAAATGCATAAACAATGCAAATGATATGTAATGCAATTGAAACAATGCAAACTAAATGCAGGGCAATTGAATCATGATTCAATCATGAGCGGGTCGAAACTACACATATGTCAAATAGATTGGTGGAAGTAACAAGTCCGTCTACCATAGAACGATGTCTGAACTATGAGTGATGTAGACGGACACAAGGACGAGTATTGAGTGGAATGACATAAGTGGGGTAACAACCCGCTGAGGAAAGAATAATGATCCTAAAGCCGGATGCAACAATTACACTACAATGCAATATATACAATGGATATGGCATGTAGCCAAACCGTATCTCGCTTAGGGAGGGGATGCACGCATACAAGCCGCATCTAATCACAGAGCTGTACGCGTGCAGAGCTGTGTTTTGACGTGAAAAGTATGGACACATACCAGACCAAGCTCAACAAGGAAAGGCGCAAGCCATAAATGGAGGGGAATGCAGTGGATGCATGCAACTAAAATGCAATATATGCAATATGCAATGGAATGGATATTTACAATGGATAAGTGAAGGCGAAACATGCGTATCGACGCAGGTGAAGAATGCACGACAATGCGGGTGGAAGCGAAACATGCGCGTCAACGCAAGTGAAGAATGCACGACAGTGCGGGTGGAAGCGAAACATGCGCGTCAACACAAGTGAAGAATGCATGACAATGCGGGTGGATAATGCAGTGGGTGCATGCAAACTATAATGCAATATAGATGAATGTTTACAGAAAATGCATGACATATGCACTATATTACAACGAAATGCATGACATATGCATGGTTTTTTTGGTTTTTTGGTTTTTTGAAATGCATGACATATGCATGTGTTTTTTTGTTTTCTTTTTTTTTGATGATGCATGACATATGCGGTATTGTGCACACCAATGTGCCGAAGGTCTTGCACCTTCCAAGGATTTAAGGTCTCCTAGACCGTGCGTGTTTAAGGTCTCGCCAGACCAGGGAGCGAACAAAACAATGCGATGTAAAATGCAAATGAGACACGCATGCCATGAAGGAATGGAAAATGATATGTAAATGAGACGCATGCCTCAAGGATTTGAGGCACGCGTACCCCAAGGTTTGAACTGAAATGTAGATCGAAAGATGCATGACAATGCGAATGAACTAAAGTGCGTGACAACGCACATCTTTTGAAATGCACGACAATGCTCGTAATAAACGCATGACAACGCAAGTGAGCCGTGCACACCAATGCACCGAAGGTCTTGCACCTTCCAAGGATTTAAGGTCTCCTAGACCGTGCGTGTTTAAGGTCTCGCCAGACCAGGGAGCAGTGTGTGAAGCAAGTGAAACACGCATGCCAATGGAAATGAGGCACACGTGCCTATGTAAATGAGGCCAATGTGACACGCATGCCACACGAAAGGTAACATGATATAAGCGTGACACGCATGTCACATGGGGTGTAAAATGTAACAAATGAAACACGCATGCCTCATAAGATGCAAGCCGATGCAAATGGGCTCAAATGCGTAACAACGCGCGTGTTTCGGAATGCATGACGACGCATAGCAAGGGAATGTATAACAATGCGAACAATGCGCAAGGCGACGTATGTATTGAGGTGCATGACAATGCACAACAACGCTTGTAATAAAATGCATGACAATGCATGAGGGATGTGCATGACGGCGCGACATAACGCACCAGACAACATGATGAATGCATGCAACGCACGAGGGGCAACTTTTGAATCTTGTAAAAGGCAAAAGGATACAACATTGCATGAATTTGAGTGCTACGCACAGAAGACACGGTCCGAGGTCAAAACGGAGGCCGGTTGAGCATCGGAGATACACTTTCTTGCACTTTCTTGAGCTATGAAGACCAGAAACCACTCATATTGCCTAAACAAGGCTGTGGGAACACCACCGGCCGGGCTAGGAGGCCACCGGCTGTCCATCGGCTGAAAAATAATTCCATCGGCACAATATTATGCCGGCCGGCACAAAATGTTGCCGACCGGCAAAAAGTTGCTGAGTCGGGGCAGATTCGACTTTTCGCTTTGGGTTTAAATAGGGTTTTCTAACCCTATTTTCTTATTCCCCTCCGCCGAAAACCATCCTCCCTCTCTCTAGAGCCTTTTTCTCTCCTCATTTCCTCATTTCTTTGCGTTCTCGCGCCTTTTTCGTCGTCCGATTCGCGAAGTTCATCGCGTTTCGAACATTTTCGACCGATTGAAATTTCATTTCGGCACTCCTTTTGCTATTTTCACCTTTTTGGGACTTGTTCCCCTCGATTTCCTCTTCATTTCCGTGCCTTTTCACATTCCGACCTTTCCGCCATTTTCCACCCTTCCGGGGGTTGACTTTTCGGTTGACTCTTCGTATTCCGACCCGATTTCCATTCCTCGACCATTTTCTCATCTCTCTTGACATGGCCGACGACATTCCGCGCGGTGGACTCCCTCGGATCACGAGATGGATCCCGAGGTCGAGCTCCTCCCGTTGAGCGAGCGCCCGTTCGACCGGCGACCTACCGGCCGGCGATTCACGTTCTACCACCCGACGGACTGCGCCAGTTCAGGAGTTTCGACATGGCGTTGGACCCCGAGCTGCTGCTACGCGAGCTTGTCTCCCACCTTTCCTCCGGCGCTTCCGAGGTAACTTTCTTTCTCTGCTTTACTTTCTGCAATGAAGAATGTTTAACTGCCGATTGTCATAGCTGGTTGCATTCTTTAATTGCTTAGTTCCGATACACTGATACACTGTATATTGTCGTTGATTACAAACACGTTTGCAACTGATTATCTGTTTAAGACTCACACGCGCACACACTGCACTAGCCTTGAACCACTCAAACCACGGCACACACCGTATTTCACTGCAAACACCATTGCCCGATACCTGTTTGAATCTGAAAAACTTGTACGCATGCCACATTTGCACCGAGCCACACAAACACACTGACGCATCACACGTTGTAGTTCACTGTCTGTAAACACACCGGCACCCGGTATCTGTTTGAATCTGAAAATATGCACGCATGCCAATTTGCACTGAACCACACAAACACGTTGACACATCACACGTTTAGTTCACTGTAAACACACCGGCACCGTATCTGTTTGAGTCTGAAAATATGCACGCATGCCAATTCACTGAACCACACAAACACGTTGACGCATCACACGTTGTAGTTCACTGTAAACACACCGCACGGTATCTTTTGAATCTGATAAACTTGCACGCATGCCAAATTTGTACTGATTTGACTGTTTCTTCAAAACTGTACATTTTATATTGCTTCATAACTATTTGTTTGAAAACAGGGAGATTCCCATACCATCCGCGGGTATGGGAATACCGTCGCTCGTGTGTGGTACGCCGAGCTTCCCGACGCGGTTCGCCATATTGTGGACCAGGCCGGCTTTGGCGCGTTCTGCAGGGGACTCTCCCAGCTCACGACATGCAGACCTCTCCTCGCCGCTCTGGTGGAGAGGTGGTGGGACACCACCGATTCGTTTCATTTGTCTGCGACCGGGGACATGACGATGACCCCTTACGATTTCTCGATGCTCACCGGCATCGGTAGGGGGTGATCCGATCCCCTTTGACATAGACATGGATGAGTGGACTGCGGCTCAGGTCTACTTGCTTGGCGCGGCACCGCCCTCTCGCGCGTCCCGGCTTCGTCCGGTACTCCTGGTTCGAGGTGCAGTTCCGGGTCCAGCCCCTCCTCGTTGATGCAGCTCCGATGACCCCAGAGGCCGTGGAGAGATATGCCCGCGGCTTCCTCATGTTCCTATTTGGGACGACCATCTTCGCCGACCGGGCGAACACAGTGCCTCTCTGCCTTCTCAGTGCACTGGTGGATGTCAGAGACATTTTGCATTATGACTGGGGTGGTGCCGCTCTGGCCACCCTTTATGGATATATGAGCTCAGCCTCCCGCGGCAGTGGACAGTTGCTCGGGGGTTACTGGCGTGCTTGGGAGGTACATTTCTTTTTCTGCCTTTCATTTCCGTTCTTTATTTTCTGTACTCTGCACACTGCACACACTGTAGTCTGCTTTACACTTGCTGTATACTGTACACACGGCACACACATACTCTGCTTTACACTGACTGTACACTGCTCACACTGTACACTCTGCACAATACACTGTACAACGCTACTCACACTGTACACTCTGCACAATACACTGCAAAACACTGCTTTGCTATTTCTGCCTTCTATTCTGTATTCTGCTTTATCTGATAAATGCACTGGTATTTATCTTGCAGTTGTGGGTTTATGCCTACTTTCCTAGGCTCGCTCCTGTACCCGATGCAGAGACCCCTCTGGTCGTCCCTTTTTCACGCCGCTTTGACGGGAGATGCGTGCGGAGGCCCCGGGAGACCTTCAGCTTCTTCCGCCGCTACTTCGACACCATCACCCCTGCCGAGGTATGTTTTACTTGCAGTGTAGTTAAGCTTCGCCCTTCCACTGTATATTTCAATAACAGTAGATAACAAATTGTATTTTATTTCAGATCACCTGGCGGCCGTGGGCTCCACTGCCGGTGATGATGCGGGATCGGTTTGCCGGTGCCGATGATACCTCACGTTACCGGATTCTGCTCGAGGGCCCGGTCTGTCGGGCTTGGTACCTGGGTGAGCGTTTCTTGCGTCAGACCCTAGGCCTGCCTGAGCAGATAGTCCCGGTGCACCCTCCCGAGCACATGCGGGATACTGAGTGCTTCACTGCCGAGCAGATGGCAGATTACACCATCGGCTGGGAGGCAGACCACTTCAGAGGCGAGGGCGATTACTCAGAGTACGTCCGGACCTTCATCATGCGACCTCTGAGCGGCGGCCGCCGAGTAGAGAGAGAGGGACCAGCGGGCCAGCGGCTGGAGCAGGAGCAGGAGGGAGCGCCGAGGAGGGCTCGAGTCCGTGGCAGGGGTGGAGTTCAGCGAGGGCGAGGGACCGGTTGGCCTGCTCTGCCCGCTGCTTTGACTTTCGAGGACAGGGTGGGGCGACCTATCAGATCCCCTTTGCTCCTCCACCAGCTGACCACGAGTTTGTCGGTGTCCCCGACTTGCCTCCGGTATGTATTACTGCATTCTTCGTCTTGCACTGTTATTTCATTTCAGTTTATTTGATATTCCACAGAATATTGATGCATCTGATACTTTTGCAGGCGTCTTCTGAGTACACCCGGCAGTCATTGGAGATGAATGCCTCCATGATGGGGATGCTACAGCGGACATTCGACCTCCTAGCCCTCTACAGCATTCCGGTATGTTCTTCCTGACCACAGCCTCAAACCATACACAAACTGCTTTACATAATCTGATGCATAACACAACATCTGATAAACTGCTCACGGCATCTGATACACTGTACTTACACACTGCACCTGCACTACTACTGTTCACAGCATACATACACTTACTCATACACTGCATTCTGCACTGATTTACTGCTTACGGCATTCACACACTGTACTCATACACTGTATTCTGCACTGATTTACTGCTCACGGTATTCTGATGCATTTGTCTTTCATGCTTTTTCAGCCTCCCTTCCAGATTCCCCTGGTGGGCGGCGCTCCAGCTGGACCTCCCATTTCTACCTGGGATGGCAGAGCATATCCTCGTACCAGAAGGGGGCGCACTCATGTCGGGAGCAGCTCGCGGGCTCCGGTTCCGGATGATGAGTCTGAGGCAGAGACAGAGGCGGAGGAGACCGATGATGGCTCGGACTCGAGCTCAGACGGTGATGCCCCTAGTGGTGCCCCTGTTGATGACGCTCCTGGACCTTCGTCCAGGAAGAGGACTAGGACAGACTGACAGCCTCGGAGTCATTTTTGACATTTGATACAGATTCTACTATTTTTTTGTTTCTTTTTTTGCACTTTCCCCTTTTGTTAGTAGTTAGGGTACTTTGTACTGCCGCAGGCAGATTTTTGTTCCAAAACTATGTACTTGAAAAGATGATATGAAATGAAACAAACTTTTTGTCTGAAAAAGTGTTTACATTTGTGTATATTTCATACCTTGCACTGTATTGCATCATATTACACCTCAAATGTAAATGATATTGATCTGTTGTCTGAAAATTGAGCACTTGCACTGTAATAATCGGATAACCAACCAACTAACAGCAAACAACTCATACAAACCACTACTCAAACTGAACAACAGCCATACTCTACTGGGGATTGATCTGCATACAGCCCATAACACAGCACTTGGTTCATTCTGCACACAGCAAACCCTGAACAAATAACCCAATCTGACAAGACGGATCATGAAACTGAAACAGTTTGAGTTGAATGAAACATGCTCAAAAGTCCCGAATTTTCCTTTTCTTCTCCTGCTTCGCACGAATGTAGAGAATGGCACAGCATTCTGAGCACAAACAATTTTTGAAATAAAGGAAGGTTTTCAACCGGGGTATCGAGCCTACCACAGAACACAGCGAGACAGACTCAATAGAGAAACAAAAGGCACACGACCTGAACACAACGAGACACACTCGGAAAAGACTCAAAGCCAAAATTGAGGCGACAAATCAAAAGACACGACACACGGACATGTTTACACAAGGAGAGACCTCGATCTCGAGGAGCCAATTCCTCCGGGTATTATTTCCCACCCTTTCTGATTTGTGATACTCACATCACTCGGCCCTCAGGCTCGGTTTTTCTCTCAAAACCTTCTTCTCACTTCTCTCTTGCTTACACCTCTCTATTCTTTATTCTCTCATTTTTCATCCCTCCCCAGGGTGATGAACGGATGAATAGGAAGTCGCAGGTTCACACCAGCACTGTTAGCTCACGGTTATTTCTTCTGACGAATGGAGCGCCTTCCGGCGAGTATGTTGACGGGGGAAAGACAGGAGACCTGACTCAACTGTGCCCCTAGTTCGTCACTTTGACCATTTTTTGTTTTCTAAAACAGCTTTGATCAAGAATGAGAGTCAGATTAACACACTTATTCGATTTTTGATTTGAAAATCATGTGAATCAGGCTGTGAGCACTGAAAATTCTCCTTTTGGGTCCAAACATGGTCCAATTTTGAAAAATGAAATAGTTTTTGAGAAAATAAGTCAACCTTAGTGAAAATTTTCAAAAACTATTTTGCAAACAGTCAACGCTCGAGCGCGGAACTTACCCTCTGAGATGCAACCTCGGATCGGAGGCAATGGAAATTGCCCCTGGCTTAAAGGGGGATAAGGCAACGGAAAGTTGCCCCTGGTTTGGACGGCAACTCAGGGCAACTTATGGCAATGCATGGCAACGGAAAGTTGCCCTTGTTTGGATGATGCCGCGGCATGCTGTAAGCCAGTCCTCGTTGATGACGATCGGACCCTCAGACGCGGAGGAGACGAAGACGGTTTGAATCAATATATGGACACAGTCACCTGGAAGGTGTTGGTGGTTGGACTTCGAGAGGAAGTTAATCACGTAGTTCCCGGTTGCTGCGATCGAGACGTTGGATTCAGAGGAGGCAAAAGTGATCAAAACCATGACATGGACCGAGACGCTATGGAAGCGTTGGGGGCTGGACTTCAGGATGAAGTTGCCTACGTATCCCAAACATGGGAATCAAGCCTTACGTAGTTCCGGTTAAGGTACACTCGGGTATTTTAACCTTCACTGTTTAGGCTCTAACTTTTGCCAAGGTGCCCAATGCGGGTTTTCGACCTTGCGAGCTATGTTTTTCTTTTTCTTTTTCTTTTTCTTTTGCATTTTTTTTTTTTTTGCTATTTTGTTCTTTTCTCTTTTTGCTTCTTTTTGTATTTTTCTTTTTTCTTTTTTCTTTGCTCTAACTTTTGCCTGGGCCGCCCTTCCGGGTTTTCGGCCCAGCGAGCCTCTCAAAGGGTAAAAAGTGTAGCAAGCCCATGCCAAATGGTTTTGAGATTGAGGCCTTTCTGTATCCAGGAGATGACGTTGTGTTGATTTGCAGAAAAGTTCATCACGGCTGCTTCACGAGCCTTGCCGGGTGGGATCTGATCTCCTTGATCTGACTTTGACGCCTCTTGCTCGAGGGCTGCCTCAAAATAGGCCACACAGGCGTTTCATGGCACTGTTGAATGTTTTGAACGGATTCCAGGTTTGAAACAGATAAATTGAATCTTGAGGCTGAGAGCGATCCTGGGCTGCACAATCTCAAGAGCGATTCCACATAGGTCTTCACAGGACCGCGCAAAACATTTTGTTTTTGAAAGTTTTTAAGAAAGCGACAAATCGCTCGCGCTGAAGATAGTGTGGAACCAGTCTGGATCAAACCAGGGTCCTTCTCAGTACTCACGCCGACAAGCCTGATTTCATTCATTAAAAGCTTAGCGTGCCTTTCTTTCTCTCAAAATGACCAAAATTTTGCAAAACCCGAGGAATTCCTTCCTCTTCGTTTTTCTCACCGCAGTGTTCGAAAAGGGTTTTATGAAAAGCTTAGGTCATTATAACGATGTTCAAGGCACCAAAGAGTAGGTGGTATATACTGTCGTTCCATTCACATCTTCTGGCACGGCTGACTCAAATAACAACAAGTACGGAACGTGATAGCCACAGCTGTTTCATTCAGATTCTCTGATTGCGACTGGCTCCTCAACCGAGACAGATTCAAAAGGAAAAAGGATAATTACAAAACGGCGCTCGAGGCAACAACCCCGGAATCACCTGGTATACTATACAAGAGGGACTGACTCATTACAACAAGACAGACCCTGTAAGCAAAAAAAAAAAAGGACTGACTCAATACAGAGAGACAGACTCAAGACAAAACAAAAGACTGACTCGACACCCAAGTCAGAATTTACAAAATTAACATTAACAGATGCCCAAAAATGCGTGCCAAACGCCACATCCAAAAATGCGCCAGGCACTGCCCGCAGGCGGTTCACCTTCTGATTATATACTCGCAGTATCTGTGTCCTCAAAATCCAACAACTGGGTGGTGACGGACTTTGCTGAGGTGGGGAGAAGGATAACCTCGTTGTCAATCAAATCTTGCACCTCATGCCGGAGGTGGAAACAATTGTCGGTAGCATGGCCTGTCTGCTGGTGGTACGCACAGTACTGAGCAGGGTCATGAGTAGCAGGGAGATTCTTCGGGAGAGGCCGAGGCTCCAGGGGTTTAAGGTGTCCCCTCTCGGCAAGGATTTGAAGTGCCTTGGACAATGGCATGTAGAGAGCATGGAAGACCCTGCGCCCTCGGGACAGGTACTTTGGAGCCTGAGCACTCTTGCTAGACGCACTAGCGAATGGGTCGGCGGGTGCGGCCTTGGATTTCTGATCCTTTCCGGATGCAAGGTTGGGAGCGGAAGAGACTGTTTTGGCATGACGGGGCCTATCCCGGTTCTCTGATTGACTGGAACTGCCCTCAGGCGGAGTGGGGAAAGCGTCTTCCACAGCTTTTGTCACAACTGCAAATATCTGTTGCTTGTTCATCCCCCTGGCTTTCAAAGCCTCTACTGCCCACAGCAGTTGTTCGATAGGGTCGGCATCTGTCTTCATCTTGCCTTTGTCTCTGGCCTCAGCCTGATCTAGAGTTTGGTTTGATGCGTCGTTGCCATAGCTGGAGGTCATCTCCGGTTGGCTGAGTTCGATTACTATCCGTCCCAATAGCGGGGGCTCCTGGGGTACAAAGCCTCCGGCATATGGTGCGGCTGGTGGCAAAACAGATATTCCATAGGCGAGATCTGCCACGGATCTTTGAAGATCACCTATCATTCCCATTAGTTCAAATGTAGTAGGCTCGTGAGCCTGATATAGCTGAGGGGTCCAAACTGGGTGCGCGGCCGGCGATCTGGGCGGATGCGGCATATCAACAGTAGTCTCACTTTGTAGGGTGATTCCTTGATCCAACGCGGCCGTCATGACCACGATCTCTTCTGAATTCTGCGTCATGCTAAGTCCTGCCTCAGCAAGGAGAAGACACTAGCTGTTCTGGATCAATTCTCTGAATCTCTGAACTGAAACGGAAAAACAAGCAGTATTTTAGCCCCAAACAGATCAAACACGGGTGTAGCCAAACAACTGCACTCTACTACTGATCACTGTTCCCCAGAATCACTGTTCAGAACTGAACTGATACTAGTGCCCTCGGGCCTGATGCTCAAACTTTGCAAACTGATATGTGCGTTCCCTGCAGAGATACACTCTAAAAGCACATAGCAGGTAAAAGAGAGCCAAAACACCCCTACGTTGGGGTAGGGTTTCCCTATCCTATTTTGTCAGGAGCTAGGGTTTCACTATGCACACAGCGGCTTCAAACAACCTATATCGGGTAAGCAACCTGTCCTAGTTTGGAATGGTCACTATGGATCCGAATATGCACTAGGTCGAATGGTCAAAAAGGGTGCCCTGGTAAGACCGGGGTTTGTGTTCCCATACTGGCAGAGCCCGCAACCGGTCAGCCTTATGGTCATGCCTTGACAAGACAAGCCTCCAGCAAACCGCTCAAGAATAGCAGATGGCCAACACGGTGTCTTAGGCGCACCAATGCACATGCAATGCAAAGAGACACATAAATGAAATCAAAACAAGATATCACGAGTTCGAGTCAAGCTCTCTAAAATCCCCAACAGAGTCGCCAGAAACTGTAGACGCGCCCTTGGGCCTCACTCTACAGTTCGGACTCCCCTGTTTTGTTTTGTTGCGGTTCGTAATCTGAACCAAAGAGTCCAACTCTGGCAAATCGTTTTGAAGAAAAACAGATTTTTGAAAAGTAGTGCCAAACATGGACTGCTTTGCCAGATACAGAGTCGCCACCTAAATATTTTTAAAATGGAAAATTTAGGAAACCCTGACTCGGTGCCGAAGGCCACGTGTCCGTCATCACCAAATGTCTCGACTCGGGAGCTTGGGTACGATCGGGGAAGGTCAGCTATGAGCACCCCCTTTCGCCCGGTCCGAAGACCGGCCTCTACTAACCGTGATATCCGATTTTGAAAACGTTATGTGTTCTTATTCCGGTTATTAGCCTAGAATTACTATGTTATGCGCACAGCAAACAAGTATAGACTAGATTGCCTAATTTGGAAATAAGCATTGCATATCTGTTCGTTTTGAAAAGGCTTTGGAATTTGCTACTCGCAAGTAGGCTAAAAAACGGATTTCAATGAGTTTTTCCAACTCAAGCAATCCAACCTCCACCCACAGGCATTCAAACAGTTTATCGCATATAAGCATTTAGCCACATGATAAGCCTACTGTCATGTTAACATTCACACGCATGCGAGATGCTAAAGCGTAAAAACTTACATCGTACTCCGTGCCAAAACAATAAACTAGTTGGCAAACATGCATGTCCTAGTTCATGTTAAGTGACTAATGCATCGCATACAGAATGTGATTAGGATAGGCTCGGCTAACCCTAAAATGGCATGTGAAATGCTACATGTAACAAGTATTCAATTTGGAAATCGAAATACAATGCGGTTAGCGTGATGTATCGAGCCCGGTGCATGTCAACAAATGCATGGATGCACGCATGCATTGCATAAGGTATGCTAAAATAAACGTGCCCTAATCTACCATTATAAGCAGGTAAATAAAAGGGAAGAAGGAAGTGGGGGTTGGAAGACATACACACCACTCACCCACACTTATTACAGATTTGCTCTTACATGGAGAGACCGAAAGAATATACAGATTAATTAACTACGCAAGCTAATTAAATATTACAAATTGCCTAATTAATTAATAGATTAACTACGCTAAGAAAAACAGTAAACCGCCTCGGGGCGAGGGCTCAATGCATGCACGCTCGGATTCCGCTCGGAATTGCACTGCCATGCCTAGCCTGCCTCTGTTTTCCCTGCTTTGCCCTTCTGAAAATTGCCAAAGTCCCAAGGATGCCTCTCAGGATACTGGGAATCATCACCGGCCAAGTAGAATGATCATCGGCACTAGGACATGGCCACCGGCACAAAATGAATCCACCGGCCATCGATTGACTGCCGGTCGGCACTAAATACTGCCGGCCGGCAATAAGTTCCTGCAGAACCCTTGTTGACCTTCTTCACAAATGTTGATATTGTTGCTTCTTTGAGCTCAAATCCAACCAAGGATCTCAAGAACAAGCTCTGGTCCTTGAAGAAACCAAGAAAAAGTGAAAGACTAGGTGTTTGTGTGCAATAGTAAGACACAAAGCACCTAGAACATACACAAGGGAGATATAGAGATAGGATATGAATGGAACTCAATCCCTAAAACCAGAGCTTGCTCTAAGTTGTTTTCTTACTAAAAAGCCAACCCTAAAGCCAAGGGGGAAGGGCTCCTTTTATAGAGGAGCCAAACTTGTAATGCTTACAAGTTAAGCAACCAAGAGGGACATCCCTCCATATACATATATATAACATTAAGGTACAAATACATATATACATATATATACATATATACATATATACATATATATACAAATAGTGAGCTAAAGCCCAATGAATAACATTAAGGTAAAGGGGTTAGTGAACGAATTCCGAACATTTCATACGTATAAAACAGATCATAGCATAATCATAGTCATCTCATATCAGAACATAATAATGGCATATCCCATAGAACATATCGAACATATCACATAACGTCTTCCGACTAGAGTAACCGGTCTCGGACACCGATTAAACACATATCACCACAATGAAGTGGCTAACGAGATCTCGTAAATGTCATGGACCCGCATTTTCATGCCGTCCTCCATGACTTGGGACTATCTATGGATGCCATAATAAATTTCAAACTTGGAATGCTCGTTCACAGAAACATATATCATTTCAGAAATCATAGCATATCTTATCTCATTTGGAACATAGTTTCATATAAACGTATCTTTACGATAACGTTACTCACAGTGGTTCCGTAGGTGGTCAATCAATTCTCGGACGTTGACCTACAATCACAAAAGCACATAACACAACGTATCTTATCATTACACATTCAAGTGGCCAACACGGCTTAGCTTACATTACGTTGGTTCATGTTCATTCTTATCACATGGCTTAGAACACACACACACCCTTGCATTCTCTTGACTTAACACATTCATTCATTAGTGTGTTTCTAACCCATAACCTCATTACCATAGCTTAATTAAGGCTTAGAAATGCCTAGGATGCAATGTGGATGCCAAAACATGCCTTGGAACACTTAGGCAAAATTTCAGAATTCTAGGCTCTCGCTCGAGCGTATGTTTCTTCGCTCGAGCGGACATGCAGAAATGAAACTCCGCTCGAGCGTATAGTTCCTCGCTCGAGCGGACATGCAAAACAATGTGAACTGTCGCTCGAGCGCACATACCTTCGCTCGAGCGATCTACAAATGGTATGAAACTTCTGGGAGCTCGCAATTCACGCTCGAGCGGACTTTTGGTCACTCGAGCAAAGTGCACGCTCGCAGAGTGGTCGCTCGAGCGATAAACCTTTCGCTCGATCGTAGATGCAATTTCTGGAATTTCCAGATTGCATCTCCAAGTTCAAAACTCGAGTTTAACCATCCAAAATACCTCTCTTGGGCCCCAAAACTTGGAATAACAAAGTAAACTTGTAAAACATGAAGAATTATGGATCATTTCATAAAATCATGGCCCAAGGGTTTGTTAAAAACTCACATTTTCAACTTGAATCATGAAGAATGTTTATGAACACAACATGCAAGGATTTCTATGAATTCAACCCTCCAAAACATAATTAAACTTGATAATTTGATGGAAAACAAGATGAACTCATGAATTAAAGCAATAATATGGACATGCATGCAAGAATCTCCATGAGAACAACTTGAAACTTCATGATATGCACATGCGTGCATGATTTAGTTCACTATTCAACTCCTCCAACTTAAATCTTGACTTTAAACCTCAAATCTTCATGAACTATGCAAGATAACACTGAAATACATAAATGGAGGGATGAATATTCTACCTTAGGTCTTCAATTCAAAGTGTAAAGGCTCAATTTTGTAGAACTCCTTCAATCTTCCAATTCTCTAAGCAATGTTCTTGAAGAAGCTAACTCCTCCTATTTCCCTCTCTCTCTAGTCGGTTCTAACTCACAAAATGGCTGATGAAAATGTTGTAAAATAAGGCTCAAAGTGTTTATGTATAAAGTGGGCCACTAGGGTGGCAAAAAGGTGAATAAGTCCAACTCTAGACATTTAACTTAATTAATCTAATTTAGTCATACCAAATCACATTTTACTTAAATATACCGTTAAATCACATAATTTCTAATGATCATTAAACACTAATCGATTTCAAATTCGGCCGCCGATAAGGCCTTCAATTTACAATTTAAACCATAAAACATGAACAGATAATTTAACGGTCAACAGACAGACAGCCAGATATTATGCAATTAACACATTAATCCCGTTATTCATTTTATCCACTCGGTTAACTTCCTTAATTACTGATTAGTGGCTAGTTACGGATCGGGGTTATTACAATCCTCGACACTCTTGTATCTGATTTACTAAATTTCTCAAGTATTTTATCAACATAATAAGACTGAGAAAGTACAATACTACTAGATGTTCTAATAATCTTAATACCTAGAATCACATCTGTAAGGCCCATATCTTTCATATCAAACTTAGAATACAACATTCACTTGGTAGTATTGAATATCTCCTCAAGTATTCAAACCTTAAAGATTTATTCAACTAAATCTTCATATAGAAAAGCTATCTGAACATCCATCTTGATGTATTTCCAGATGTCGCACAATTGCGATCACACTTACTATAACTGGTGATCATGTATCAAAGTAATCCAAGCCTTCTCTTTGCCGGTATCCTTTAATAACATGCCTATCTCATTGGCTTTCATTCAGTTGCATCCCAAGGCTTACTACCTATGCAAGATAAAGCTAAATTTTCTACAAAAATCACAGCTTCAAAGAAGCTTTTAGCCTTACTAGCCACCATATAGGTTTAAGAAGATTTAGATAGAAGAACTTTAAAGTCCTAGCATATTAACATCTTCTAGGCTCATCTATTTTCTCATGAAAATCGCTTCCACAATTTCATGATAATATTCTTGTGTAAATTTGAATATCTGATTTGTCCACACAAAAAACAGATATGCACTACTATATTGTACATAATCATTGAATACAAAGTCAACGGATTTTAAGGTTTATCCTAACCATCTTAGGTTTAGGTATTACCACATTTTGCATTACACCCCTACATTTGTAGAATTTATACGAAGGTTCCCGACCTCTCCAAAATTCATACAGGGTCTTTAACAATTCCATGTGTCATAATGATTACGAAACTCTCAAAATCATATCACAGAAAACATATTGTCAGACCGTCATCAACCGAATTAGGTATTTTTCAAATTCAAGGCACCCAACAAGTTTGGTCCAATAAGTCACTTTGAAACCAATAGCCTTACTATTAGAAAACACAGATCTAGTGTTCAATAGTTTACTATTCAGAACTTCATAACATGACTAGTAGCCTTATCACTAGGAATCACTAATTTCTCAACATGTGGTCAGTAGACTTTTCACTATTAGGAATCACAATATCTTGACATGTGATCAGTATTTACTCCACTACTAAGAATCATAACATCTTGACATAGGATCAGTAGACTCTTTCATTACTAGGAATCAATATGTCTTGGCATATGATCAATAGACTCTTTTACTAATAGGAACCATCATTTCTTAGCATGTAATCGGTAATCTGTTTACTACTAGGAACCACAATCTCATAACTGTGTAGCCAGTGGTCTAACACTTCCTAGGAATCACCAGTTTTCTATCTTTGTGATCAGTGATCTTGTACTTACTAGGAGTCACCAATTTAAGAATATATTTAGAATTTAAAAATTCAAGAACTATATTCACCCACCCCGATGGATTGTCTCATCTTTGCTTTTAAGTAAAGTTACATAGGAATCATACGTACTATAATTGACACAAGGATAACATACTAATTGCCTTTGATTAATTCAGAGATATTATCATGCAATCTTATGATTTTCTCTAATCACACTTGATCTCTCTAGATCTTCTTTTAAGAACCTCGCAAGGCTTAAGGTTGTCAGGTGGAACAATATTTTCTGTTGTCACCTCTTTAAGCCATTTTTGAAAAATTACAATAGAATTTCACTATTTTGTTTTTCCAGAAACTAAACTTAATACTAGAAAATCCCAAAGTCTGAAATTTAATTCAAAACTAATCTCACCATTTACCCTAGAATCGAACATGATTAGGAAAGTTTCCAGGAAGACTGGAGGGGTGACATCGGTCCCATTTAAGATCCAATTAACCTTAGACAAAACTTTCAAGAGCATGTTGACTCCTAATCCATGGGAAACAAATTTAGAATTAAGTTTTTTAGGAAATAAACTAGGTTAAAACAAACCAAGTTTACAAAACTTAAAAAGCAATTAAAATTTGCTATAAGAATTACACCACTTATAAAAGTTAACCGGTACTCCCGGAACTGAGCCCATTATTTCTAAATAAAAACCAGAAATATTTTAGTTAATGCTAAAAGTTGGTTTCTTTTCCCAAAACAAAACACTTTGGAAATAATCAAATTATAACCAAAAACTTTCTCAAAACTTGATTTCCTACCACTTTGGGAATAAAAGATTAAACCCAAAGATTTTCTCTAACCACAAAGGTTTAAAACCAAATCCATCTTAATTGTCATTTCTGAACAAATCAGAAATACTTTTTAGCCAAGGCTAAATTTGGTTTCTATTACAGAAAACCAAAATACTTTGGGAATAATAAAATTAAACCCAAAGACTTTCACTAAATCCAAAGGTTTATAATTTCTTTCATTCCCCCTTTCCTTTCACTATGGTGAAACTATTACAAATTAGAAATTCAAACCACCACAAATGGAAATGGAAATGTAACTACAACTGTTACAATTACAAATTGTCTAAATCTGCAAAACATAGTTCATGGTTGCATCTGGAATCATCTGTTTAGCCAAGAATACACTTCTCCACTTGTAATGCTTATTTTTGTCTAAAACACATTACAAAACTCTATTCTCGTTGTCGCTAAATCTCCATGCTTGCTATTCATATACACACTTGGATACAAGATGAGTTAATGAACCAATAAAATGAATATTACATTAGAAATTTCCGCTATAACTCGCAATGTGTAATTCAAAGGCTATAGATGCATTGCAGTTACAAGAATGTCATGAGTTGCATGGCTATAAATCAATTATACATATAGGAATATTATGGTCATAATGTTGGCAATCTAACCATACAACTATGAGCAAATATATATATATATATATATATATAACAATAGAGTTAAATTTTCACTTATCATTTCATGAATATATAAAATATTTTGGAGTAATTTCTTAGATTACACATCAAGAGGAAAGAACTCACAATTGATACAACCAAAAATAAATAGAATAAATAAAAGTTAATATCACTACAATACCAAGCTATATCACCATGTGATAATGCAACATAATCATAAGCAAGCTTAGAAATAAGACCATTATATAGAAAAATCAAAATTGTTTTACTAAATTTTCTCCTAAAACAAACTTGTTTGGAGATATTCTATACCGTTGAAAACCTCTTGACTAGCCGAATCTCTTGACATTCTCAAAATTCAGCTCTTTGTTTTTTTCCAGAATTTAATTAATCAAATTTAATTGAAATTATTACCAAACTTTCAAAACAACATACGGAATAAATCTGATATTAAACTGAACTATAAAATGAATAATTAAATTCACTAAAATTCTGAAGGTCCAATATTATTCCTTATTCCACGCAAAGGTAATCCTGTTTAAATAAAAAATTAGTAGTCCAATTTACTAATTCCAATTTATTTTATTTGTTTGTATTATATATTCTACTTTCGCGTTTAGATAAACCTATAGAGAAAGTTAGCTATAAAAGAGAACAAATAACAAACAAATCAAATAAATTAGTAAGAATTTTAAGAAATAAAATTTTTATTTTATTTTTATAAACTCCTACCACCTTAAGCACTAACCATCAAATAACTAATGCAATAACAACTCATTAATATAAAATAAATTGCATGAATAAATTACTTGAAACAAACAACTCAAATTCCAATAACTCTAGACAATTAAATTAATTTTAATTCCAAGAGTCACTAAATTAAAATTATAATAAAAACTACATTGTTTTATCAAAACCAATTTATAAAAATCTGTTTTAAGGTTGTTGGTATTTTTCCATAATAATACAAGAAAAATATATAAAATAATTAAATAGAAATAACAAAATAATTTTTTTTATTAAAAGATGAAATATAGAATAAATGATACAACTAAATATAGAAATAAATTAGATTACATTACTAAAAGAACAAATTATTAACATGGATAACTAAATATTAGAACTCGTCGAGGTAAACTAATTATGAAAAATTAAAGAACAAATAATAAGAAAAGAGCAAACCGAAGCCTGTATGATACCATAATTTTCGTAAAACAGATTCACCGCCTCTTGATGGGTGCTAGAGGTATGTGTAGACACCCCATTTTTGACCGACCTTAAGACTCAGACGTCACCGATTGAGCGCTCGGTGGTGTTGCATATTGTGCTCGTTCAGAAGTCTCAGAGTCGCGGCCGTGCGCCCTGCCTCCGGACTTCCGAACTCTCTTCTGTACCTTGTCTCGGTTTGCGAACCAGACTCGGTTTTCTCTGTTTTCTTTCCTAAGGGGAGGGAGAGGTCCCGTAGACCATCTCTCAGTGGCCGCGGGCTACATTTCGTGGCCGTAGGCCATTTTGCCCATTTCGGAGCCCGGTTCCCGGTTTTCGGAGCCGTCAGGCCGTGTGCCTCGGTTCGGGACCACCCAACCATCTCCGATTCCTCCGGTTTTTGGCATGCATCTCATTTACTCCCTTTCGAGGGACACTGGGGTCTTAGATACCCACTTCGTGGCCAAACACCACTTTCGGTGCTTAACGGCCGGTTTTTGGGCCCCCGAACTGCGTGTTTTGGTCCCCGAGCATTCGTTTTGCATCGGTTTTTGTTCATTTTTGGCAGGTACCTCTGTTTCATCATAAGGAAGGTCATTGGAGGGTGGAGGCTAGTAATTGTCCAAGCAACCTGTTATGCTCTTCCGGCGCCCCCCGGCGCCCGTTTTTCTCACTTCCGGGCTAATGTTGACCACCCTAGGGCCATTTTCTTCGAGCCAAAACCACATATTTGTGTTGTACACACATGGGAGGACCCTAATATGCTATGTCCGGCCAGTAATTCTTCCTTTCATTTTTGACCCTCTTTGAAAAGTGGCTTGTTGTTTCTCCTGTTTCAGAGTTGCCAATTTTGAACTACAGGGCCTTGTTGTACATACATGGGAGGACACCATCATGTGGTGGCCGGCCAGCAAATCAATCTTTCTTTTTTTTCCCCTTGGCCGGCCAGCCATAGGGGTGGCTGCCCGGCCACCTGCAACAAAGTTGGCAGGCCGGCCATGCTCCTTGGGAGGTGTGTTTCACAGCTGTATGGCTGTATCTCCCAAAATATCTGATTTCGGGGGATATTTTGTTTGCAAGGGAACTTGTTCCCTTAAGGCTACACACTTGGACACACTTTGGCTCATTCATTCTTGCATGCATACACTCCTCTCCCTCTCCCTCAAGACCTAGAACCTTTGCCTCAAGCATATCCATCTCCATCTCTCTCAAATCTTCAAGTTTTGCTTCCATTCCTTCATCATCATCAAGCACTACCATCACCACTCCATTTCCAGCAACAAGAAGAGGTTCTTAGAGGCTTAGAAGCAACATTTCTCAAGTCAAGAAGCAAAGAAAGAAAGGTCTTCAAGGGTAAGTCTCAAACTCCCTCTTTTACACCACTTTCTTGCCTCTTTTCTTAACCCTACTTTCTCACTGTTTTGAGCTCCGATCAATACTGAAAGTGGTCCTATTTTGAGCTATTATTGATGTTTGTTTAAGGGCTCAACTCTGTTTGAGCCCTCCATCTTGCACTTGTTTCAATATCCTCTTATATGCCATTATTTTGCATTGAATATTTGGCCTATGTGTGATCTGAATTGGAGCATCCCATGAACTGATATTGTGCTTATTTTGAGGCCCTCTTCAATATTTAAGAAGGGCTCAACCTTGTTTTCATGCTCCATATGTTACTTGCTTTGAATCCATGTTTTACCCTTTTTTTTTTGCATGCTTTTTCTAGCCTATGAGTGATCTGTTTTCGAGCATAAGGTAAACTGTGAGTGGGCCTATTTTGAGCCCCTCTTAAACATTGAAGAAGGGATCAACTCTGTTTGGCCTCTCTATCATGCACTTGCTTCATAATTTCCCATATTTACCGTAAATTTGCATGATTTGTTTGACCTACATGTAGTCTGTTTTGGTGCATGTCATGAACTGTGAGTAAGCTTATTTTGTGTCCCTCTACAACATTGTAGAAGGGATCAACCTTGTTGGGGGTCTCCATGTTATACTTGTCATTATATCCCTCTTGGACCCCCATTTTTGCATGCTTGTTTAAGCTCATCTAGCTTCTGTTTTCGGCCATCATCAGAACTAGAAAGAGTCTTATTTTGATCTTATTGACATATTTCATAAAGGGTCTTTGCTGGTTTTATGAATTTTTGGGGTACCTCATGTTATAGCCCTATGTATCCTCAATCTTGCATGGCATTTTTAGCATGGTTTCATACTGAGTTGGGGGATGTCATCTACTGAAAATGTTCATATTTTTAGTCCCTCATCAGTGTTGTAGAAGGGTACTTTTCATTTTGAGCACCGCATGCATCACTTGTTTCAATACCCCTCTCTTGGTCCGTATTTTTGCATGCTATTGTTGCTCTATCTATGCTTGCACTTTGGCCTTGTTCTAGACTGAAAAATGCTATTTTTGGGGCTTCCTTGCTACTGTTTTGCATTTCATGTACCAATTACGCATGTTTAGTGTGGCTGTAGGCCATTTCGGATGCTTAATATCACATTTCGAGACCATTCCGTGCATTCGGTGTCATTTCCCCGCCTTTCGGGACTGTTTTGCATCATTTGTGAGTGCTGGAAATTCATTTGCATGCTTGCATATCATTTCCATGCCATTTCATGCCTTACGGCCATTGCCTCGGTTTGCGTGCCCGTGTGCACGCATTTCAAGGCACTTCAGTTTTATCCGACGGCCTCCCATGTGAGTGTAGCTGAGGCTCTCTCATGTTGGTGTAAATCCATTTCGCATTCTGTATGCCATTTTAATCTCATTGCATTGCGTATGTCATTGCCTCGGTTTGCGTGCCAGTGTGCACGTATTTCGAGGCGCTTCATTTTCATCCATCGGCCTCCCGTGTGAGTGTGGCTGAGGCTCTCTCATGTTGGTGTAAGTCCATTTCGCATTCTGTATGTCATTTTAATCTCATTGCATTGCGTATGTCATTGCCTCGGTTTGCGTGCCAGTGTGCACGCATTTCGAGGCGCTTCATTTTCATCCATCGGCCTCCCGTGTGAGTGTGGCTGAGGCTCTCTCATGTTGGTATAAGTCCATTCTGAATTCTGTATGTCATTTTAATCTCATTGCATTGCGTATGTCATTGCCTCGGTTTGCGTGCCAGTGTGCATGCATTTCGAGGCGCTTCATTTTCATCCATCGGCCTCCCGTGTGAGTGTGGCTGAGGCTCTCTCATGTTGGTATAAGTCCATTCTGAATTCTGTATGCCATTTTAGTCTCATCACATTGCGTATGTCATCGCCTCAGTTTGCACGCCCGTGTGCACGCATTTCGAGGCGCTTTATTTTCATCCGACGGCCTCTTATGTGAGTGTGGTTGAGGCTCACTCATGTAGTGTAAGTCCATTTTGCATTTTGCATATCATTTTAGCTTCATTACATTCCGTATGCCATTTTCTCGATTTGCGTGCCCGTGGGCACGCATTTCGAGACATCTCATTTTAGTCTCATTGTTGTCATATTTCATGCCATTTCATGTCTTGGGATCATCGCCTCGGTTTGCGTGCCCGCGTGCACGCATTTCGAGGCATCTCATTTTCATAACATTGTGCATGGTAGGATTGTATTTTAGTTGCATTCATGCATATCATGCATATTGCATCATGTTCGGGATAGGAGTTAGCCCGGGCACGGGAAACGAGGTACGTTCCGTACTCCGAGTGACGGAACGGGTCTCAATTCCCAAGTCACCGACACTCCGGATTATCCATGATGGAGTTAGGTTTTGCTGTAGCATTCATCCGCATTCATCCTATATTGAGTTGTGCGATCTGACTCCTCGGCCATCATGCATCGAGATGCGTGATTGGTGGCACGAGGATCGAGGCATGCATATATTTGTGAAATACATTGCTGTGCCCCTTTCCTGCTCACTGTTGCAGCCAAATGAAGAATCAGCAACTTTTCGGAGTCGGGCACGCATTTCGAGAAACATTGCGAACAGAGGCTAATCGGGGCATCCAGTGGATTTCCGCGCAAGGCAGCCCAGCATACATCATTCATCAGAATCGAGGCAGCCCCCTGGCTTGCATGCCAGTTTACAGCTTTCTTAGTTTAATTTGTTAATTAATTAGAAATATGTATATTATTCGGACTGTATTATTCTTTTATTCGGACTGTATTATTTATTTGGACCCTCTGCGCGAGGGCAAAACTGTAATAAGTGTGGGTGAGTGTGATGTATGTCTTCCAACCCCACGTCTTTCTTCCCTTTTATTTACCCGCTTATGATGGTTAGATATAGGCATATTTCAATTAGCATACAGTATGACAGCATGTTTGCATCATTCATCTGTTTTGCACGCACCGGGCTCGGCGCATCATACAAACTGCATTTGTATTTCAATTCCAAATTGAGTACATGTTAGCTGTAGCATTCCACATGCCATGTTTAGAATAGCCGAGCCTGCTATAGTTGCATCTTTGCATGTGTTGCATTAGGCAATTCTGTATAATTAGGATCATGCATGATTTCTAATCAGATTTTTGTTTTTGGCTCGGAGTACTCGGTGAGTTTTATGCTTTAGCATCCTTGCATGCGTGTGAGTGATTGCCATGAATAGCATGCTTGCCATGAGGCTATGTGCTTATGTGATATAACTGCCTTGAATGCCTGTGGGTGGAGGTTGTGTTACTTGGATTGGAGCAATTCATCAAATGTTTGTTTTAAGCCCACTAGATAGTGGCAAAATCATGTTTTTCTAAGCCCCACCTGAGGGTGGCAAATCCGCGTCTTAGCCTACCTGCGGGTAGCACTATCAAACCATTTTCAAACAAACAAACATGAAGTGTTTTTGTTCCAATTCAGACGACTCAGTCTATACTTGTTTGCTGCGAACATAACATAGTAACCTAGGCTAATAATCGGAATAAGAGCATACAATGTTTTCAAAAACAGATATCATGGTTAGTAGAGGCCGGTCTTTGACCGGGCGAGCGGGGGTGCTCACGAAGTGACCTTCCCCAATCGTACCCAAGTTCCCGAGCCGAGGCAACTTTGGTGATGACGGACACGTGGCCTTTGGCACCGAGTCAGGGTTTCCTAAATTTCCCAAAAATAAAATATTTAGGTGGCGACTCTGTATCTGGCAAAGCAGTCCATGTTTGGCACTTCTTTCAAAAATCTGTTTTCCAAAAACGATTTGCCGGATTTGGACTCTTTGGTTCAAGATTAAGAACCGTGACACGAAATCGAGTCCGAGCTGTAGCGAGGTCCCCCGCGGGCTTGTTACAGTATGCCGGCGTCTGCCTCTTAGCATACGATGGTCGAAACCAGCTAATGCAGAAGCACCTTTTGAATAACTTTGGCGAACTTGACAATGGCTGCACTCTCTCTAACAAGAACCAAAGAAGAGACTAACAAAAGAAGATAGAAAAAATTTTCTTTGGTGTAAAAAATCATCTCCAACTTTTTATCTCAAAACACCATTTCATTTTCCATCACAAAACCTCTCTAAAAAACAACCTACTAAGTTGCAGGAGAAAGGCCTTTATTTATATTAGTAAGGGAGAGAGCCTTAGCCATGAAAGCTAATATCAATGGGGTCATCAAATGTCATCAACTCTAGCCATTAAGGCTAGAGTTACAAAGGCTCAAAACTCCAAAATCATTATATAAATCATAATCTGTATATAATGTATAAGTTTTGAGAATTAAACTAGATGGGTTGCAAAATAGATACGAGTGTTGGGTTACAACCCGATCCAAGTCTAATCTTAAACACATGCACAAACTAAGCCCAGCACAGCTCAGCCCAAAGCTCAAGACTAGGTCCAAGTACAAGTCTAAGACCAAACCCAGCACATATACAAGTACAAGTCTAGGTCCAGTCCAAACCAAGACTAAGTCCAAATCTAAGCCCAATTTTATTGATGTCTACTTTATTAGACAATTCTCATTCACAACTCAATGGTTTCGGCTCATTATTTTTGTATTGCAATCTTTTCACTTAAGAGAATACAAAACCACTCAAACCCACCTCAACCGGCGGTTGGGTCCCACTTTAATTTAGAATTAAAGTTGCCGAAAACTCATTATTTTCCAACAGAGATATGGAAATTTTGAAAGTAATTCTCATTAGATTGTGAAGCATTACATCAATATGTATACACAGTTTAATAATCTAACCTAACTATCTAACAATATCTATCATAATCTACAAGAATTAGTTACAGAGTAACTGACTAACATTAGATTAGGCTTGAGCTGATGTGAGCCTTTGTGTTGCAGTAGGTATGCTTGCACCTTGATCATCTAGAGTTGCAGCCTAAGCCTTGGCTGCAGTGGCTATAGTCTTTTCAACCCCCTGCAAGCTGATGGGAAAGGATTTGACCAAATGTTTGGCTTGAAGGTAGTGAAACCTAGAGGCATATAAAGGCTTGGTGAATATGTTTGCTATTTGATCAAAGGATGGCACATATTGAAGCACAATCTTCTTGGTAGCCACTTTTTCTCTAATAAAATGACAATCCACCTCTATGTGTTTTGATCTGGTGTGAAACACAAGATTTGAAGCAAGTGCTATGGCTGACAAGTTGTCACACCACAGTATAAGAGTAGTTACAATAGGCAGACTCAAATTATGGAGGAGCATTTGCTGCCAGTTGAGTTCAACAGTGGTATGTGCTAGAGATCTATATTTAGCCTCAGTTGAAGATCAGGACACAATTGGTTGCTTTTGGCTAACCATGAAATAAGATTGGAACCAAGATAGATGCAATAGCTTGAAGTAGAGTGATCCAAAGCATCCCGGCCCAATTAGAGTCAGAGAATGCCTGAAGTTCAAAAGAATTAGGACTGTAAGTTAAACCATGAGAAAGAGATCCTTTAACAAACTCAAGCAACTTTTGATAGAAGCAAAATGGCCATTAGAAGGGGCATACAGGTGCTAGCAAGCATGATTAACTGCTAGAGATAATCAAGTCTGATTATTGTCAAATATTGCAAGGCACCCACTAGACTTCTATACAGTTTAGGCTATGAAAATGAAGGGCATCATCTAGATTTACAGATGGCTTGACAGCCATGAGAGAGTTGCAAGGTTTACAAGAAGTCATACCAGCTTTGATAAGGATCTTAGATGCATACTTTTGTTGAGATAAGAAATATGAATCACCATGAGCCTGAATTGAAATACCCAAGAAATAAGATATGTCAGCAAGCTCCTTCATTGCAAAAGTGTTACGCATTTGTTGGATGAGAGACTGAATGTTTATAGGACTATTACTAGTGAGACGTATATCATCCAAGGAAAACATGGACAACCACATACCTTCATAGAATAATATGATGGAATATGAAGAAAGAGAAGCTCATAAGGAGATTGACGATTGAGTGTGGAGCTAGGCATCATATTAATAATATAAGAGGCAATAGAGATAGCATTAAACCAATACTTAAAGGGAATAGAGGAATGATAAAGTAATGATATGGTTGTTTCAGTAATATGCCTATGTTTTCTTTCAGAAACACCATTTTGAGGAAGAGTGTAAAGGCAAGAGGTTTGATAGAGAATGCCATTAGCCTGTACAAATTTTGCCATGGAGTTATTAACAAACTCAGTGGCGCCATATGTTCTTAATACTTGCAAATGAGTAGAAAATTGATTTTCAACATATGCTTTGAATTCTAAGAACTTAAGAGACACCTCACTCTTATAAGATAAAGGATAAAGCTATGTGAACTTAGTAAACTCATCAACAAACAACACATAGTACTTAAAACCTGACAAAGAAGAGGTAAAAGGGCTCCAAACATCACTGT
This sequence comes from Camellia japonica, assembly GCA_030407325.1. Classification (NCBI taxonomy): domain Eukaryota; kingdom Viridiplantae; phylum Streptophyta; class Magnoliopsida; order Ericales; family Theaceae; genus Camellia; species Camellia japonica. The sequence continues at coordinate 146,936,355 of JAPPVO010000059.1, forward strand.
GTATTAGGAAAAAAAGGTCTTTGTACTATAGAATTGAAAAGAGAAAAAAGAAGCCTTTTGAAACTATACAATGTGTACAAGGAAGTGATACATCCTTAGTTTTATTAACAACAAAAATAAAGTGCTTTTGCATATGAGTAAACTTCAAGGGAGAGGTGTCACGACCCAAACCCACCTTTATAGGTTTAGTGTCGTAAGCGGCCAGTAATCCTTGGATTATCAAAGGCCTCTTAACAGAATAACATATAATTAGGGGCTGCTGTAGACACCCCATTTTTGACCGACCTTAAGACTCAGACGTCACCGATTGAGCACTTGGTGATGATGCATATTGTGCTCGTTCTGAGGTTTTAGAGTCTCAGCTACGAGCCTTGCCTCCGAACTTCGGGGTTCTTTTGTGCTTTGCCTCGGTTTGTGAACCAGGTCCTGTTTTCTCTGTTTTCTCTTCCCGAAGGGAGGGAGAGGTCTCGTAGACCACCTCTCAGTGGCCATAGGCTACGTTTCGTGGTCGTAGGCCACTATTCCCGTTTGGAGACCAGTTTCCGATTTTCGGAGCTGTCGGCCATGCGCCTCGGTTCGGGACCGCTTAACTACCTTCGTTTGCTCCGATTTTTGGCACACACCTTGTTTCCTCTCCTTAGAGGGACACTGTGGCCCGAGAGACCACCTTCGTGGTCGTACGCCACCTCCGGTGCTTCACAGCCTGTTTTCGGGGCCCCGGGCCGCGCGTTTTGGCCCCCGAACCCTCGTTTTGCATCGGTTAGGGTTCATTTTTGGTATGGACCCTATTTTCATTGGTTAGAAGGTGGTAGTAAGGTGGGAGACCAGCAATTCTTTTGGAGACCATTTCTCTCTCCTCCAGCCGGTTTTCTTGGCAGGTAGGTGGTCTCCTTCACTTTTGGGCCACAATTTCAGGTCTCCCATACCACCATTGTGTTGTGCTCATCTGGGAGGCCACCAATATGGGTAGGCCGACCAGCTTTTCTTCCTGACCCTTTTGAACCTTGCTAGAAAGCTGGTTTTCTTCTCTCCTGGGTCATATTTTCTGGTCTCCCACCATACAGTTGTATTCTACTCATCTGGGAGGCCACCTTTTTGGTATGGCCGACCAGCATTTCACATTGACCTTTTTGAACCCTGGTCGGCCGACCAGGGCAAGTGGTCGGCCGACCACTTGAACTGGTCAGCCAACCATCTACTTTTTGGCCCTCCTGAGTGCAACACAGCTGTGCTAGCTGTGAAGCACTTGACTCTTCCTCCGAGATTTTGCCCCTTTGTTTGTCTTCTTAAGGAAGATTTGATCCTTTTACTTAGCTTCAAGGAGAAGCTTGACCTTTTTGCCAAGCCTCTTGAGGAAGCTTGACCCCTTTGGTCTAACTTCCTCAAGAAGCTTGACCCTTTTCGTTAAGCTTCTTTGAGAAGCTTTGACCCTTTCTTGAGGCTTCTCCAAGAAGCCGAGGCTCTCTTCCTCTATAAAACAAACCTTCCCTCTCCATTTGCAAGGGTTAGAAAGTTTTGGCTGAGATATATACACCTCCCCCTCCATAGCTCTCTTCTTCAAGCTCCAAACCCCTTTATTCTTGGCCATTTACACTACACCTCATAGCCTACCACCTCCACCATCCATTCAATCACCTTGGAGCTGTTTTTCAGAGGTTAAAGGCTCACCTTCTTGGTCCAGAACTTGCTGCATTGCTGTGCTACAAGGGTAAGTCATCATTTCCCCCATTTTTGCATTATTTTGCTTCATAACTTAGCCCTATTTGCAAGCATTTTTGGTTTTCGACATAAACTAGAAAAAAGTCTTGTTTTGATCTTCTAAATATGTTTGTTTAAGGACTCTTTTCTGTTCGGGGTCATCTATCCCCTTTCATGCTTTATTTCCTCATGTTTTGAGCCATGCATTTGAGCATTTGCATTGGCCTGGTTTGGCCTTTTAGCCACTGAAATCTAGTGGATTTTCAGTGGCTTAGATGTGTTTTTGAGCCCTAAAATCAGAGAGGGGTGACCCTCTCACCCCTTGTTCTCTTTACTAGCTTTGTTGGCCTCCCAAAGGAGCTCCATTTTGCATGTTGAGAAGTCTTGTTTCAAGCCATTATTTGTGAGTTTCAAGGTCTGCCTTGACTCTGTCCAGAGCCCTTTTGGCCATATTTTGTGTCTTTGATGCATGTGTAGAACAATCCCATTCAAGGCCTTTCAAAGAGGCCTTTATTTGCATGTTTCCTAGACCCATTTCAGGCTCTTTTTAGTGGGTTTTAGGACCCTTAGAACCTCTGTCCAGAGGTGGTTTTGCCATTGTGTGTGTCCATCATGCATGTGTAGAACAACCCCTTATTGGCCTTTCAAGGGAGCCCATCATTCTTGCATGCATTGACTGAGTTTCAGTGGTTATTTGGGCATTTTTTGGCATGGCATACTTCTGTTTTTGGCTGGTTTGGTGAGCCTTCGTATGCTCCATATAGTTGTAGTGTAACTCATGGTTCACTAGCTTTCTTTGCATGCTTTGTTGACCCTTGATTTTAACACTTTTTGGCCATACCTTAAACTGATATTGTGCTTATTTTGGACTGCCCTAGCTCTGTTTTTGGGTCTCATGGTTGAATGATGTTGGTTTTGCATGCTTGTAGTTCAATACCCATGCTTAACTTTGAGTTTTGAGGTTCATTCCATGCATATACTGAGGTGTGTTCATGTGTTTGGGCTCATTATACATCATATTTCAGAGCTTGTTTGAATGCCATATTGCCATGTTTTGTACTCTTTAAATGTGTTTGAGAGTCGGACTTGTATGCCTTGTTTTCAGACCATTGAATGAGCTCCATTTCTTTGCATTCCGAGCCATCATTTTAGGCCATTTCCTCACTGTTTCAGACCTGCCTAGGGTCTTTTTGGGGTTGGTTTTGCCATTGGTGCATTGCTTTGGGTACCTCTAGAGTAACGCACTTCACTAGTTTCGGTACCCGGGCCCCCTAGCTTGCATTATGTGCCATATTTGCATGTTTCGGGACCATCTTTTATGCCATTTCAGAGCTGTATCATGTCCCATTCTATGCCATGTTTCATCCTTTGCCATGCTTAGTTAGAGTTGCATGTTATGCCTTAGGATCGGTCCATTTCATTCGTGCATATTTGTATGTGTTTCGGTTGTCTCATTTTCATCGATGGCCACTGATGTGAGTGTGGCTGAGGTCCACTCATGTTGGTGTAAGTCCATCGTGCATTGTGTATGCCATTTTAGTCCATAGCATTGCGTATGCTAGGTTTCATTTTAGCGCATTATGTATGCCATGTCATGTCACGTGCATTGTGTATGCCATTTTAGTCCATAGCATTGCGTATGCTAGGTTTCATTTTAGCGCATTGTGTATGCCATGTCATGTCACGTGCATTGTGTATGCCATTTTAGTCCATAGCATTGCGTATGCTAGGTTGCATGTTAGTCGCATTGTGTATGCCATCTCATTTGCATTCTGTTTGGGATAAGAGTTAGCCCAAACACGGGAAACGAGGGATGTTTCGTACCCGAAGTGACGAAACGTGCCTCAATTCCCAGTCGCCAACACTCCGGATTACTCGTGATGAAGTTTAGGCCTTGTTGTGTTTATATGTGCATTCATTTCACATCGAGTCGTGCAATTCGACTCCTCGGCCATCATGCATCGAGATGCGTGATTGGTGGCACGAGGATCGAGGTGTGCATACATATGTGAAAATACTTTGCCATGCTCCTTTCTTGCTCTCTGTTGCAACAAACCAAAAATCAGCAGCCTTCTAGAACTTTGCACAACATTCCGGGATTAATTGCAAACAGAGGCAAATCGGGACATCGCGAGGAATTTTCCGACGAGGCGACTCGAGCATGCATGCATCTTTCATCATTCGGAACAGAGCTGAGGCGGTCCATTTAGCTCGCATGCTAATTTACTTGCTTTCCTAGTTAATTTGTTAATTAATTAGGGTTTTGTAATATTTAATTAGCTAGAGTAGTTAATTATTTATTCGGACTGTATTATTTATTCGGATCCTCCGAGCGAGGGCACAATTGTAATAAGTGTGCGTGTGTGTGATGTATGTCCTCCAACCCCACGTTTTTCTCCCTTTTATTTACCAGCTTATGATGGTTAGTTTAGGGCACGTTTCAATTAGCATACTTATGCTCGCATGTTTGCATTCATTCTGTCTTGCATGCACCGGGCTCGGCGCATCATACTAACTGCATTGTATTTCAATTCCGAGTTGAATACATGTTATCTGTAGCATTTCATATGCCATTCTTAGAATAGCCGAGCCTATTGTAGTTGCATTCTTGCATGTGTTGCATTAGGCATTTTCAGCATAGTTAGGATCATGCATGGATTTCTAACATAGCTTCTGTTTTGGCTTGGAGTACTCGGTAAGTGTTTATGCTTTAGCATCCTTGCATGTGTGTGAGTGACTGCCATGATAGCATGCTTACCATAAGGCTATGTGCTTATGTGATATACCTGCGTGAATGCCTGTGGGTGAAGGTTGGATTATCTGAATTGGAATAATGCATTGACTGTGAGTTTTAAGCCCACTTGAGAGTGGCAAATCACCATGTTTTCTAAGCCCACCTGAGGGTGGCAAATCCACATTTTAGCCTACTTGCGAGTAGCAAGCTATTTTCAAAACAAACATGAGATGTTTCGTTCCAATTCAGGCGATCCAGTCTATACTTGTATGCTGTGCGCATCACATAGTAATTCTAGGTTAATAACCGGAATAAGAACACATAATGTTTTCAAAACTTGATATCATGGTTAGTAGAGGCCGATCTTTGATCGGGCGAGCGGGGGTGCTCACGAAGTGACCTTCCCCAATCGTACCCAAGTTACCGAGCCGAGGCAACTTTGGTGATGACGGACACGTGGCCTTAGGCAACGAGTCAGGGTTTCCTAAATTTCCCCAAAATAAAATATTTAGGTGGCGACTCTGTATCTGACAAAGCAGTCCATGTTTGGCACTTCTTTCAAAAAATCTGTTTTCAAAAACGATTTGCCGGATTTGGACTCTTTGATGATTCATCGGTCTTGCATTGCACTCTGCGAGATTAGATACAGGACCGTGACGTTGAGTCCTGAGCTGTAGTGAGCCCAAATGAACAAAACGGGATTCCCTCCCGAGACGTTCGGGGATGTCTACAGCTGCGGAAGCAAATATACAAAATATACATAGTCCATAGAGCTGTGCAGATATACATAGAACAAAATTTTTTAAAACAAACTTATATTTATACATAGATGTGACGTTAAAAATGCATTAGTCATACGTCACCAGAGCCACATATACAAAACTTTCAAAACGTGTTCAGATTAAACATAAACATCAAAAAGTACAAAAATCCCAAAGACTCAAAACTTGGTCAGATCTCAAAAGGGAACCTCTAAAGGAGGCACAACGGCTGGCTGACTCCAAAACTTGCCAGGCAACAACTTAGGCCTAGTCACGCGCCTGCTCACCTACATACATAAAAATAAATAGTAAGCGGGAATCCAATGAATAATAACGGAGTAAAGAGTTTTAATGAATGATGCCCATCACAGAGTAAAAAATTAGAATTTATTTCAGAAACAGATTTACATTCATATTCTTTTACAAGTCAATAACAAAAATCAGAATACATATTTAATCTTACATTCGTTAGCGCTAACATATCACATACGGGGCATTGAAGATCATACTTGTCAGTTCCATAAAGGAACCTCCGGCCGGGTACGGATAACTTTTCAGTTCCATAAAGGAACCTCTAGACCGGGTACGAATAACTTGTCAGTGCCATAAAGGAACCTCCGGCTAGGTACAGAAAACTTATCAGTCTCATAAGGAACCTTCAGACCGGGAACAAATAACTTACTTGAGCCCCGAATACTTATCAAAATTGGACAATCATTCATAGTATAAACATAACATTTCATAGAACAGATCTTATTTCATATACAGAAAATAAGTAAAGTTAAAAGTAGCTTTACTAAGTAATTACTCACGATTAACAGATGGCTTCAAGACAAACAGACATAATGGGCAAACCAGACGTCTTGTGGCGCGTGACCTACACAGTTACAGAACAAACACATACTGAATTACACACTTGGAAATATTAACTTAATCCTCTCTTATCTTGGTGTGTTTCTACTTCTTTATCCTTATTATAGTGTCTTAATCATGGCCTGTGAATGCCTAGGATGCAATGAAGATGCAAAAATGCATTTGAAACACTTGGTCAAAAATGCTGGAAACAGGGGTCCCGCTCAAGCGCAACTTTCCTCGCTCGAGCGAACATGCAAACATGTGAGGAGATGCTTAAGCACAACTTCTCTCGCTCGAGCACTTTATAAACCTTTCAAAAGTACTAGTTAAGTGAAATCTCCGCTCGATGGCCGCTCGACTCTCGCTCAAGCGTGAGACTCATGCCCTCGCTCGAGTACAACTTTTGCCGCTCGAGCGGTCTGCAAAACATGCAAAATTCTGAGAGCATGCATTTCATGCTCGAACGGACTTCAGGTCGCTCGGAAGTGTAAAATCACAAGGTGGTCGCTCGAGCGCAGATTCTGCCGCTGGAGCGGAAGTACAGAATCTGGGATTTCCATATTGCACTTCCAAGCTCCAAACTTGAATTCAAAGCCATTTAACTCAACCTTTGGGCTCCAAAACTTGAGAAAATTAGTTTAAACTTGAAAACATTAAGAGTTAAAGATCATTTCATGAAATCAATGCCCGAAAACATGTCAATTATGCAAAAATTCAACTTGAAATATAAGAATATGATATGAACATGACATGCATGTATTCATTTGAGTTCATAGCTTTCAAAACATGATCAAATGAGGTCCAATGGTGAGAAATGTTATGAATTCTTCAAACCATGCTAGAATTACAATATGCATGTGAGGAAAGCTTTGAAAACAACTTCCAATTGCTATGTAATATGTATACATGTATGAAATGACTTAACTTTCTTCAATTCTAGCTCAAAACTCATGTTAATCCACTCAATTCTCTTGAATTCATGAATTTACCAACTCAAAAGCAAGACTAAAGGCTTGAGTTCTCATCTTAGCTTCTCAATTTCTTAAGATTTAGAGGTAATCTTGAGTAATCCTTTAAGTCTCCAAGCAATGTCCTTCTCTACCTCAAGTTTGATCTCAAGTTCTTGGCCTCTCACTCTCTTTCACGTTTTTGCTACCAAGGATGTAGATATGAGAGTGTAAAGTGTGAATGAGGGTCCAGTAATGCCTTCTATAGGCTTGGCTAATGGCTTATTTAATTTGTTGATCAACTAATCAATTGGACATTAATTTATTCTAGTTTAATTTGTTCCAAATCGAATTTCAATTGAACCTACCATAATGTTTTAAAAAATTTCAAAAAACACGTATACTAAGTTAATTTCTGAACTTGATGCCGATAAGGCCTTCAATTCGCAGACCGGAACGAAAACACGAACATATTTTTTCTACGTTAAACAAATATATACACAAGTAAGGCAATACATGATACAAAATTTCACTTAATTACTTATTAGACATAATTAAGCATGGATTCACGTTAAGCATGGGTCGGGGTTGTTACAAGAGGGATGTCCCAATCTTTTATGCTAAACAAATGCTGATATAGATGTAGTGGTGGGACTAAAGTAAGTATGAGAAAAAAGGGCATGTGTAAAAGCATATGTAGCATGTGAAGAAGAAGACAAATGAGGAAAATGATAAATACCATGAAAATTAAAGCCCTTGTGTAAAATCGCCTTGCTGTTGTTGCACTGGACAACAAAAGAAGAGACGTTAAAAGTGACTGTGCAGTTATCCTTAGTGAGTTAGTGCACAGAAACAAGATTTGAAGAAATAGGAGCATGCATAACTTTGTTGAGTTTGAAATAGAAATGAGGACTGGAAAGAATATCCTTACCAATATTGAGAATGATAAGTGATTGACCATTGCCAATAATAATTTGATTAGAATCCTGGTAAGGTTGATACACCTGCAAATTGGTTAAGTCATTGGTGATGTCGTCTGAAGTAGCTAAATCCAAGTACCATGGAGATGATTCAAATGAGTTAGACACAGGAGTAGAGGTGACATAAGCTCTAAAGTTAGAAGAACTAGAATAATGAGATTGTTGAGAGAAGCAATGCTGAGGCTGAAATTGATTTTGAGATGATGATGGAGTAGATGGCTGATAAGCTTGATCAAGACGATGCCAATAATCAAAATGTGATTGCTTTTTTCACAAATTTGGCAAATTATTCATTGTTTGCCTTTGCCTCGATTCAAGAATCTACCACCTGTGAGAATTAAAGTAATTTTAATTCAGAAAGAAGAATACCTCCTGCCATGATGTTCAAGCCTTTGAATCTTTATTCTTGAATGATCAAATCTTGAATGTATAAAGAAACCTACTCACAGAACACTTTTACAAAACCATATGGGAAAAGTGAAAGGAATAGAGTTTCAAGCCTATTCTATTCACAAAACAACGTCTGTGTTTGATGGCTATCACAGGTATATATGTAGATAGATTTGGACCCATATCCAAGTGTAACTTCTTATAACTTCCACACCATCAGGGAAGTTGTAAGGTCCCATGAAACCACCATATGGGATAGTGAACAGACGTTAGTTACCTATTAACCATTAAACTAATTAAATATATATAATATAAATAAATAAATAAACAAACATGTGGCATATGGGCCACTTTATAGATATTCTTACATTCTCGCACTTGGCACATATAACACATGTTGTTGACTGTCGGGTAACTAACAAACTAATTATGGCCATTAAATAAAAATACCCAAACCTTAGAGGTATAATGCACGAATCATGGCGGTTATACTCTATCAATTAAGTATTTCCGTCCATGTATTACATCGTATCACACTCTCAACTTTATGTGGTGTCATTCTTTATGAATAACTTCTAATAAGTTATTCTGGGTCCAATGATCCCTATGGATCAATAGTCCCAATGGACTGCATAGCATCACAAATACTTTAGGTGCACAAAATGATGCTTTTCATTAATAATAATCAAAATGTCATGACAAAACAAAATAAAACAACAACTAGAAAAATTATTGAGCTAACCACTCAGTCTCATGCCCTCAACGTGTTTTGAAAACACATTTACAGAAAGACCTTTGGTCATGGGATCTGCAATCATCATATCGGTACTATATGCTTAATGCTGACTTCTTGCTTCTTAACACGGTCTCGAACAGCAAGATACTTTATGTCAATATGCTTACTTCGGCTACCACTTTTGTTGTTGTTAGAGAAGAAAACCGCAGCCGAATTATCACAGTAAACCTTTAATGGCTTAGAAATTGAATCCACAATTCGACGCCCTGTGAAAAAATTCCTTAACCAAATAGCCTGTGAGGTTGCTTCAAAGCATGCTATAACTCTGCTTTTGTTGTTGACGATGCAATTATCGCCTCTTTGGCGCTCTTCCATGAAACAGCACCGCCTGCTAGCAGATAGACATATCCTAAAGTGGATTTTCTGGAATCTTGACAACCCGCAAAATCCGAGTCTGAATATCCAACCACCTCAAGACAGTCAACATGCTTGTAAGTAAGCATGTAGTCCTTGGTTCCCTTTAAGTACCTCACGATTTTCTTTGCAGCCTTCCAATGTTCCATTCCTGGATTACTTTGGTATCTTCCAAGCACCTCAACTGCAAATGCAATATCAGGTCGTGTATAAACGCATAGGGAATGCTAACCATTTGTTCCTTTTCCAAATCATTTTTCGGACATTGATTTACACTGAATTTGTCACCCTTTAAAATGGGCGCTGCATTAGGAGTGCAATCACTTATCTTGAATTTCTCCAAAACTCTTTCAATGTAGGCTTTATGAGACAGTCCTAATGTCCTTTTGGACCTATCTCTGTGAATCTCTATGCCAATGACATAAGAAGCTTCACCCATATCCTTCATTTCAAAATTTTGGGAAAGAAATTGTTTAGTATCATGCAATAATCCCAAATCATTAGATGCAAGTAAAATGTCATCCACATATAGAACTAGAAAACTGTATTTGCTCCCACTAACCTTAAGGTATATATAGTTGTCCACAACATTCTCCGTAAAACCATATGAAGTAATAACATTGTAGAACTTTAAATACCACTGTCGGGAAGCTTGTTTTAGTTCATATATGGATTTCTTAAGCTTGCAAACTAAGTGACTATCTTTATCAGAACAAAAACCTTCAGATTGGTTCATGTATACTTCTTCCTCAAGATCCCCATTTAAAAATGCCGTTTTCACATCCATTTGATGTAGCTCTAAATCAAAATGAGCTACTAATGCCATGATAATTCGAAATGAATCCTTCTTAGAAACCGAAAAAAATGTATTATGATAATCGATGCCTTCTCTTTGAGTGAAACCTTTAGCTACGAGTCTGGCTTTATATTGTTCGACATTGCCATTTGAGTCTTTCTTGGTCTTATAGACCCATTTACGGCCAACCGCTTTAACTCCTTTAGGCAACTCGACAATTTCCCAAACTTGATTCTTAGCCATAGATTCCAACTCTTCCTTCATGGCATCATACCATAATTTAGAATCATCCCTATTCATGGCATTGGAAAATGAAATAGGATCATCTTTAGGTCCGATGTCAAAATCAGACTCCATTGAGTATACAAAATAATCACCAGAAATTGCTGACTTTCTAACTTGTGAGGATCTCCTTAATTCTGTAGTCTCATTTGGGACTTGAGCTACAGGCTCTATGTTGACTTGTTCCTCTTGTGGTGAAAGTTCTTGAATTTGTTGATTTTCAAGAATATCGGGTTGATTATCTTGAAAGACAACCAATTCACCTATATTCATGGATGTTGTATCCGGATCCTGTGATTCCTTCCACTCTATCTTTCGAGGGTAACTCCCACTAGGGTCAACTTCTTCAATAAACTTAGCATTTCTGGCTTCAACAATTCTAAGTGAATTTGAAGGACAATAAAATGTGTAACCCTTGGAGTTTTCCGCATAGCCTATGAAAAAACCACTAACTGTTCTGGGGTCCAATTTCTTTAAATGTGGGTTATACACCCTCACTTCAACTGGACAACCCTAAACGTGTAAATGTCTTAAACTTGGCTTCCATCCTTTCCATAACTCAAACGGTGTTTTGGGAACAACCTTGGATGGAACCCACAGGTCCCAGGATCGAAACCTGGCTCTGATACCAATTGTGAAAATTAAAATAATTTTAATTCAGAAAGAAGAATACCTCCTGTCATGATATTCAAGCCTTTGAATCTTTATCCTTGAATGATCAAATCTTGAATGTATAAAGAAACCCACTCACAGAACACTTTTACAGAACCATATGGGAAAAGTGAAAGGAACAGAGTTTCAAGCCTATTCTATTCACAAAACAACGTCTGTGTTTGATGGCTATCACAGGCATATATATAGATAGGCTTAGACCTATATCCAAGTGTAATTCCTTATAACTTCCATACCATCAGGAAAGTTGTAAGGTCCCATGAAACCACCATATGGGATAGTGAACAGACGTTAGTTACCCATTAACCATTAAACTAATTAAATATATATAATATAAATAAATAAATAAACAAACATGTGGCATATGGGTCACTTTATGGATATTCTTACACTACCACCTCTATAACTACCTCTGTAACCCCCTCTACTTCCACTAAATGATGAACGTCCTCTAGAATTAGACGAATTAGGGCCAAAATTAGGGTTTGAGCCTCGAGTTGCAACATAGGCAATTGTGGATTCATGTGAAAGAAGCTTCTTTTGTTTAGACTCAATATGAATCAATTCTAAACAAAGAAAAGAGGATAATTCCTCCATTGAAATAGCTCTAGACCTTGCTCTAATGATGGTCTTCATGGCATCAAATTCATCAGGTAAACCATTTAGCGTGAGCAATACTAGGTCTTCTTCATCAACAGCAGATGAAGCAAGAGCTAATTGATCTGTTAGATCTTTAATTTGAACCAAATATTCTTCAATGGATCGAGATTCTTTTGTTAAGGTATTCAATCAATTCTTTAATTGATGTATATGACATCGAGATAAAGAAGTAAATATCTTAGAAAGTGTATTTCAAACCTCAGATAGTGTTGAAGATGAAGAACACATGAGAAGATCATAGGTGTGAGAGTTGTTGTGATACAACTCAGCAAATGAGCATCAATGGTGTTCCAATTTGCATATTTTGGACTGAGTATCTCATTTCTAGTTGAATCATTGATCTTCAATAAGGAACATGGACGATTTCCAATCATAAACCCTAGCAAATTTGTCATATGAAGTATATTCAGAAATTGACTTTGCTAAATGATGAAATTGATGAAATCAAGCTTCACCATGATAAAGGAATTGAGATTTGAGATTAGTAATTTGAGATTTGATGGAAGAGAAGACGCCACTGAAGAAGATGCTATTGATGAAGAAGAAGAAGAAGAAGAAGAAGAATTAAGGATCTATGCTTGTGGGAGCTTTGTTTTACTCTGATACCATTTAGAAATTTGAGAGTAATTCTCATTAGATTGTAAAGCATTACACCAATGTATATATACAGTTTAGTAATCTAATTTAATTGTCTAATAATATATATCCTAATCAACAAGAATTAGTAACAGAATAACTGACTAACACACTAGATTAGGATTGAGCTGATGTGAACATTTGTGCTACAGTAGGTATGCTTGCACCTATAGTGGCTATAGTCTTATTAAGAGGAAAATGATGAGACATGAATGGGATGGAGATGGGGAGATGAAGGTAACTAGGATAGGTTGGAGAAAGGAAAGAGGCAATAGAGATGGACTGAGTGAAGAGGTGATGGGGGTGGCTTAGGTATTGGGGGGGTGGCTTAGGTGTTGGTGGGTTTCAATGCTCTCTCTCTCTCTCTCTCTCTCTCTCTCACACACACACACAAAAAAGTGGGTTTTGATGGTGGGTTTGAATGGCAACGGTAGGCTTCGTTGTAACAACGATGGTCAATCTTCCTTTTTTTCTTTCTTACAATGCGAATGTGGGTTCACATTGTGACAGATGGCACAATGATGGTAATATTGGTATTGCTCTTAGGTGGAGGGTTTTGATGGAGATTAGAAGAGAAGCTAATGGAGCAAGAATGAGAAAGGAGGTTATGGGAGTGGGGTGTTAGTGCAAATACTATAGGATAACGGTGCCACAGTCAAACTTCCATTAGAAATTGGCTTGATAAAACACTTTCGAGTCTTGTTACGAGTGTTGCTTTTCTAAAGATAGTATTTTACCCCCACTAGATGGTGTGGACCAAGTTACCAATAAATCTATGTAATACAAAGCTGATCTAAGGATCTTTTGTCTACTTTTGTACTTGACTAGCCACAGCTTAAGCCCCATACAACCCACTACCTGATTTCATGCGAGTGCGCATGTGCGGAGTGTATTATCCTTGTAGTGTGTAAGCATGCATTTTAGCACCTTTTCCACAATTATTTATTCAATAGAATATTAAATGTGTATTTATTAAGTTAACAACTTTCTCTCACATTTTCGATGTGGGACTATTAAAAGAACTCTCTCTTGTGTGAGCATACTAGCACATTTCCTATAATTGTTTAGGGTCTTACTAACAAGTACCTTTATGATATAAGTAAATTAGCATATTATCCGTGTTATGTACGGATTATATTTATAATTATCTATATATATATAAATTATAATTTTTAAATATTTTTTTTATTTTTTATTTTTTAAATGCCTTCTTTTTTTTTTTTAATATTATATTAAAGTTTAATATTTTGATAATAATCATATATGTTAAATTTTTCAATGAATTAAATGTCTTTTTTTTTATTATATTATATTAAAATTTAATATTTTGATAATAATCATATGTGTTGGACTTTTCAAGAATTTTTTTTTATGCTTGTTCTTAATGCATTAAAGTGTTGTTATGAGGAATAATAATCATATTTGTTGGGACTTTTCAAGGAATTCATATGTGTTGGATTTTAAAGAAATTTTTTTTTTATGTTTGTTCTTAATGCATTAAAGTGTTATTATGAGGATAAGATTTGGGGTTAAGAGAAGTTAATAAATGCTAAAGTTTTTTTTTTTTTTTAAATCAAAAAATCAGGAAATTTAGATTGAGAGATTGAAACTCCTACAAGGCTTGGAGTTAAAAACCCCCTTTTACTTAATATATAGTATAGATGACAAATTTTTTAAAAAAGATACTTTTTTACTAAATTCAATATATTTTCATTCAATATACTTTTTGATATTCTTACATATTTTCAAAACACTTTATATGCATTTTTCAATATTAAACACCACTTGTTAGCATTTGTCAATTATATATTCAAGGGAATATTAAATGTATATTTATTAAGTCAACAACTTTCTGTTACAATTTTGACGTGGGGCTAGTTACAAAGTTAAAAGAGTTTTGTCAAGAAGTATGGAAGTTTTTGAGAATTAACACACACACAAAGAAAAAAAAAACAAAAAAAAGTCATTTATTTTGAAAATTTGTTGAGGATTTGGTGGAGGTGACGACAAGTTTGAAACGATGGCAAGTTGTTGGAAAAGAAAAGATGGGGTGGGTCAGACAAATTTATCATATTGTCCTAAAAATGTGGCACATGAGGCACACATAATTATTTTGAGTTCGGATTTGTTGAAGTTGAAATCTTAATTTTAGAGGTGAAATTAGTATATTGTGAGATTAATTAATACTCATCATTGTAATATTAATTGTTCATCTCATAAGACAAGAAAAGAATGATATGCATGTAAAAAATTAAATTAATCAAACAAATAGTTATATGATCAAATCACATATATATTATTACAAATACTCGGCCTATACTTGAAAATGTATACCATATAGATAAAAATAATGTAATGATATGTGACAATTAATATTAAATCAACTTGATTTTTTATATAGATAATTTTCTCATTTGGTTGTGTTGAAATGAGCGGTTTAAATCAAGTTAATACCATAATGGATCAATTTTACTATGAAATTGAGATCTTCAAATTTAGAAAATTCAAACTCGACTATTATTTATTAAAAAACTTAACAAGCGTTGTCGATTTGACTAAACTAAAAGAAAATAAATTTTAAAAAAAATTAACACAGACCTGAGCCAGTTAAAGCTATAAAAAATAAAGGCGGAATTGGACTTCTTTCAAGTTTACATATCAATTTGAGAAAACTTGAGGTGTCTATAGGACCTACCACATATCTCGTTTCGATAATCTGAACCAACCATTTTGTAAAACCCTCAGTGTGTATTATCTATGAAAAAATAGTTTTATTCGATAATCATAATATTTTCATTTTATCACATTTGTTAAAAAAATGGATGATAAATATATTTTTAAAAATAGGTCATTCATCATTTTTTAGATAAACATGATAAAATAAAAATGTTACGATTATCGGATCTAACTAATTTTTTTTATGGATGATTTATATTGAGAGATCTAAGAAATAAGTGATTTGAATAATCGAATAAAAATATGTGATGAGTTTCATGGATCTTTCAAATTCTCTCATGGTTAAGATATAAATATGAAAAAAGTTTAAATCAAAAAAGAAAATAAATAAATAAATAAATAAATAAAAAAAAAATTACACATGGAAAACGGGTATAATTTGCCCAATTATGTTGGTACTGCACTCCAGCCGTCCTTATGATAACTTCAACATCATTTACTTTAATTAGACATGTAGGGCTTTGGTCTATTTTACAAAGTAACTTAAAAGTTAATTTTTTAATTTTTTTTGATTTTTTTTAAATATATAAAAAAATAAAAATATTATATGATTTTAAAAGTCTAAATAATAATAAATTAATTTTTAACTTATTTATCAAAAGAGACCTTTGTGTCACTTGAACTTATGTATTGCGTAACTATTTTTATCACAATTTCAACGGAACTAGACAAAAAAATTTCATTCAAAAATAAAACATTAGTCTTGCACTTATGTGTCACGTAACCAGTTTTCATCACAATTTTAATGGAACTAGATAGTAGTCAATGGTGATAAGTCCCTTCTATACTTCCATCTTTTCATATTTATCTATACTTTTTTTATAAGCTTAAATTCGGACTTACACCAATAATTCGAACCTTCTATTTTATAAATTTTCTAAAAAAGAACATTCATGTAAAAAATTAATTTTATTAGATATCCATAAACATAAGTTTAAATCATATTTTATTTTGTAAAATAAATAGTAAATAGAATTGTAAACTTAAACATTCATTTTGTAAAATAAAAACGTGATTTATTTCTGTATTTATGATTGTCAAATAAATCTAATTTTTTATATAGATAACTTTTACTGTGAAGCATAGTCTATGAAGTAGACGGTTTGAATTATCAAAGTGAATCCAAATTTAAGCCGAGGAATATAAATAGATATGGAGAAATGAAAGATGAGGGGAAACTTATCTTGTATCCAATGATGGTGAAAGTCCTTACATATTAAATGAATTGCATGGGAATGATCTTAATCAACAATGCTAGATACCCAATTTCTTGGTCAAATATCTTGGTCAACTTCTTGGGTCCTTCGTATTTTTCAATCTTAAGGTTTTGTTTGGGGACAAATTTTTTTTAGTAATTTTTTGATTTTTTGACTAAAATATGATATAAAAAAACTAGTATATTTGAGATGACTTTTTGACTTTTTATGAAAAGATGTGTAAGAAGTAGAGATAAAATAGAATCTTTGACTTTTTGGTATAGGTTGTTAGCTTTTTAATTTTTTTAATAATTTTTTAACTTTTTGACCAAAAAAACCACTTGCCAAACGAGACCTAATTATCAAATTTGGTAACATAGCGCTTACAGCTTGGTACCAAAGGAATATTCTTCATCCAATAAAACAGTAAATCTTTAAATGGATAGATGAATGTCAAATTTTAATTGTTCAAAACAGTTATCAATTGAATAAAAATTTGTAAGAAATGGTTAGAAAAACGGTTTGGAAAAAAACAAATTTTTTTAAAACTTTGGTCTAATTTTTAGGTGGGATCCATGCACTAAAGTTTTCGGATCCATGTGGCAACGCGTTCTTTGCCGCGTAATGATTCACGTCGTATATTTGGTTACTCAAAACCATTATTGGGTGAATGGAAAATTAAAGCCAAAGTGAGTTCCATAAAAATGGTATGTTGGTAAAGTTTCCATAAAGAATAGGTTAAGGTTTGTCCCACATTGCTTTGGTAGGAAAACTTGGTATGGGTTTATATGGCTTGGGTTTGGAACATGGGGTAGGCCTCAAGAGGCACACAAGTTTTGTAGAGGGATAGGTTATAAGCAGAGTGGGCTAGACCCATTGGACCCAAAACAAACACGCATGCGCCGCCCATCCATCTAGTCGTTTGAGTACGTGATGTGAGGTTGGGTTGGGCTTGTCTGGCCCAATACTAATTCTTTTTTGGCCAAAAATATTTGAATTATTTTTTTTATTTTGGAAAATAAATTCTGACCATTTTTTAATTCAAATTTCAGTTGGAAAAATTCAAAATGTCTGAATAGGTTCTTATCTGTTCAGTTCAAACCCAAACAGTTCCTTACCTGTTCAAACAGGTTTGTTACCTGTTGGATTCAAATCTAAAAAGCCACAATTTCTCCTATAAATAGACAGACTCTTATTTAGATTTTGCACTCAATTTTCATTCTTGTTTTCCTGCTATTGCTCTCTACATTCTGCTGCATTAGTTTTCTATCAGAAAATGTATAAACACAAAGTATGTTCGTTGTGCGAATAGTTTGTAGTGCTGCTACTATTCGTTAAAGATCATTTCATCCTGGGAGATAGACGTCCATATTCTGTGAGCACCCTAGAGAGGACGAATCTGTCTTAAGGAGACAGTGTTAAACACTGGACTTGATCACTCTAAGAAAATATTTTTTGTAAGTATTTTTTGTTCTTATTTTATTTTCCTCTCATTCTCTTTTTCCATTTTCTGTTTGATATCTGTATTTAAACAGATTTTGAAATCTCTTTCTTTTAATTTATTTCTTGTATGTTCCGTTTGTTGTTGAGTACACAAACAGAATTTAATTTTAATACAGTGAAGATTTTCCAACAATCTTAAGACAAAATATTTTTTTGTGTCTTCATTGTATTAATAAAATTCGTTTTATAAAATTGTTTTATTTGAATCCAATAAAATAATTTTCTGGTTTTTGTAATAAGAAAATTATTGTGTTGTGTTTTATTTTTCTGGTTTTAATAACTAAGAAAAATAAAATTATTTTGAGTTATAATTTGTTTTTTAGTTTTAGTAACTAGAAAATTAATTTATGTTTTGGTTTTGATTTTTTGATTTTTGTAATCAGATATTATGGCTACTGCAACTGAAAGTGGTATTCCAATTCTGATTGTTACAACGACTCCGGTCCCTATCCAGAATCATGTTTAAGTTCTAATAAATCATGGAGAAAAACTAGAAAAATTTAATGGCACTGAGTTTAAAAAATGGCAGTAGAAAATGTTGTTCTATCTTGCAACTCTTAATCTTGCCCCATTTCTCCGTGAAGAGGCTCCAGTGCTTAAAGAGGATAAAAGTGATCGCCATGTTGTTGCCACTGTAGACGCCTGGAAACATTCTGGCCTTGTTTGGTTTGTTTTTCAGAAGATTTTTTGGAAAAAATTCTCTACAGACAAATTTTTAAGAATAATCAAACCAAACAAAATTTTCTAAAAAAAATCTCAAAATTTTGTTTTGTTACCTACTTTCCAAAATCACTCTCTCTCTCTCTCATACACATCAAATCAATTACTTTTTTTTTAAAACTATCTCCCCAAAACAATTTTTCAAAATCATTTCTGAAAAAAGACAAACCAAAAAAGTTTTCGTACTTTTTATCTCAAAAACTACTCTACAAACACAAACCAAACACACCTTCTGATTTTTTGTGCAGAAACTACATTCTCAATGGCCTAGACAACATGATGTATAATATTTACAGTCTTCTGAAAACAGCAAAAGAATTATGAGATTCTTTAGAGAAAATACAAGATAGAGGATGCTAGCACAAATAAATTTGTTGTCGGTAAATTTCTGGATTTTATTATGGTAGACTCCTAAACGACAATTTCTCAAGTTCAAAGTTTTCAATTAATTTTGCATGATATTCATGCTGAAGGTATGTCGCAAGTCGCTGCTTTAGTGGAAAAATTACCACTGGCTTAGAAAGATTTAAAACATAAACTCAAAGAGATGACCATGGATAAACTTATTGTAAAACTGAGAATTGAGGAAGATAACGTAAGGCTGAAAAGAGGAATGGTAAGAATCCCATTGAGTCCAAGGCTAATGTGGTTGAACAAGTGCCCAAACCACATAACAAGAAGATGAAGTTTGCTGGAGATGGTCCTAAACAAGGCGACAACAATAACAATAAAAAGTTCAAAAGTAAATGTTATAACTATGGCAAGACCAGACATTGTGCCTCTGATTGCCGCTGCCCTAAGAAGGATTGCGGAAGTACAAGCAAAAAGACCACCAATCAAGCCAATGTGACAGAATTAGATTACATCTCTGACAAGGTAAATGACATCAATCTCTCTGCTGTGGTGTTTGAGGCTAATTTGGTTGGAAATCCCAAGGAATGGTGGGTTGATATTGGAGCAACTCGACACATTTGCGTGGACAGGAAGATGTTCATTACTTATAATAAGACTGCAAATGGTAAACAACTATTCATGAGAAATTCATCTACTTCTACTGTAGTTGGACAAGGAAAAGTAATCTTGAAGATGACATCAGGGAAGGTAGTTACCCTCAACAATGTACTGCATGTACCAGACATACGGAAGAATTTAGTTTTTGGTTCTTTGTTAGGTAAGAATGGTTTCAGGCTTGTATTTGAGTAAGATAAATTTGTATTAACAAAGAGTGGTATGTATGTGGGTAAGGGATACATGAGTGATGGTCTCTTTAAATTGAATATGTAGCGATCCCAGTTTTGCCACTTGGCTGAGTATGTCGGGGATCGAGTTGCCCGGTCAGCTCGTAGCGGTCTAGGGGGCAGCGCCCCATTGGTGGGTCCTAGGGCAACGCCCTCGAAGCAAAAATGCAAAATGCATTAGAAGTTGCTTGTCCGCTCGAGCGGCCGTTATGCGTTCGAGCAGAGAATGTTTGGTTCCAGAAGTTTGACTTGTTTACAAAAGTACTGGGAAAGTGTATTTGACGCTCGAGCGGGGCTTTCCACGCTCGAGCGGACCATGTTATATTAGTTCGTGAATCTGATATTTCAGATCACTTTTGTATATCTCTCTCTCTCTAAAAACCCTTTTCTCTCCCTTCTCTCTACATTTCCCTACGCCAAATTGGATCAAAACCTTGATTTCTCAAGATCTATTAGAGTTCTGCCATAGGTTCTTCATTAAAGTTAGTTAACTTCTCGAGGGCTTCGTTGTGTGCAGTGAAGATCGAGTTTCGACATCGTTGATTTTGGGGGTATCATCTCATTTCTTCTTCAAAACTGAGGTAGGGATTTTCTTAGAGTTATATATATATATATATTTTTGCAAGATCTATATAATTTTCAAAATCATCTTTCGATAGCTTTGAAAATTGGTTGTTGATTCAAGAAGTTGAGCGATTTTGAAAGTGGGTTTGTCTCTTGTTCTTTTAAAATGATCTTAAGGGTTTTGATCTTCGTTGATTGAAGAAAAGATGATTTTGGAAAGTTTTCTTTCAAAAGATTTGAGTTGTATAGTTTTGGTGAGAAAACCTAGAATTTGGATTTTTTTTTAAAAGAGACTGAAAATCCATGAATGATATTGTTATATTTATTTTGTGTGTCAAAATAAATGGATGTTTGAAAAATTTCTTATTTATATTTATATAAATGATGAATTTCAGGGGATATAAGAATTGTTGTTCATTTTGAAAATTATTGTTCAAAACGTTGAAATAGTCTTGAAATGACTAATTGTTGAGAATACTTGAGAAGATGGAATTGTGTTATTCCTTGGATGATGAATTGGAATAAAAGTGCTTATATTCATCTTGTGTTATTGGCATAACAATTCATTTGATTACATTAAATTTTGAAAGTTGATTTAAAAACTTGCATTGAGAAAAGAATGTTGAGAAACAAGTTTTCATGAAAGGGTTTTGGGATAAATACGTTGGTAAGTCGTGATAGGTGGTATAGATGATATTGAATAAGTTGGCTTGAGAGTCCGGGGTGAAAGACCGAAAACCCACGCAGATAGGTGTCGAGTCTTTTGGTTAATACCGGTAAAAATGACAATTTGGTAGTACTTGTATAATCTACTTGTAGACACCGATCTAGGGATGACTAGAGTCGTATTTACCGCCCTTGAAATAAACTGTTAAGTTTTTGAACAATTGAAATTGCATGACATCATTGAGCATTATGATTTTCAAAAGATGAAAATGTGATTTATCTTCAAAAATGGGCATAGCATGGCATATGCATTTCATCTCTTGAGACTTGTATAAAATGTATATACTTTGTTAAGGTTTTCTTACTAGGCTTTATGCTCACCCTACGGAATTTTTGTGCAGGAAAAGATGTGGTGATGCCGCCTAACTAAAGGCGAGGAAATGTGTGTTGAGAGTACGACTCTCATTTTGCTATGACTCTGTATGTAAGCCAAGGGCTGTATGTGTGTGGGTTTGAATAACCGTTTTGTGTAACCAGGCTCAAGCCTTGGAAACTTATAAACCCTTGGGGGTATTCATTTGTTTATTTAATTGTTGTTGGATTAATGTATTGTTGCATGAAAAACTATTGTATCATGTAATGTAAGTTTGGAGATTTATATTCGGTTTTTCTTGAAAGAGCCATGATTGTTGTATTATCATTTGAGCTAGAAATTTGGAGTGTTACACCTATTACATAAGAGTCATCATAATAGTAACCCTACTTAGATGGCTGGAGATCCCAAGAACTAAATTTAAAGGGACAACTAAGTTATGTGTGGCTTGTTAGAAATCACCAAGGGATTAAAAATTCCCTACCCCATTCCTATGGTGAGAGTGATCTCTGCAATATGTGTTATATGCAGGGGTTTAAGGATAAGTTTTTCTTTTACTGATTACTTATATCTTGATTTATGCATAAAAATCAAGACGAGTATAAGAGATACTCACAATAAGAATCACCTATATGAGTGTCGAATTGGGGCCAATTTTATGAGAATGAAGAGGCTAAATTCTCTAGAAGCACTCATAAACAACCAAGAGCGTTCAAGGCCAAAATGAACACAACCGTGAGAACTACGATGTGTCAGAAGATACTTTGTGTGAAATCTATTGTCTTGGCTTATACAAACAGTTGAACAATTCAAGGCATCGTGACCATTGGTTAGGTAGTAAGTTCAATAGGTTATCACTAGGGAAGGTTCAAAGCCAAAAGCTACCTATCCAGATACAAGATATTTTCGATTTATACTCTTTCAACAAATTTTGCATATTGTTGCATTTCCATTGACATCAAATTCCATTCATGTGAGGGCTTGTAAGAAATGGTTTGAAAAATGGTTTGGGAAAAAAAAAAATTTTCCAAACTTTGGTCTAATTTTTAGATTGCATCCATGTGCCAAAGTTGGCGGGTTCATGTGGCAACGCATTCTTTGCCGCGTAACGATTCACGTCGTATATTTAGTTTCTCAAAACTATTATCGAGTGAATGGGAAATTGAAGCCAAAGTAAGCTCCATGGAAATGGTATGTTGATGAAGTTTCCATAAAGAATGCGTTAAGGTTTGTCCTACATTACTTTGGTAGGCAAACTTAGTGTGGGTTTATAAGGCTTGGATTTGAAACTTAGGGTAGGCCCCAATGGGCACTCAAGTTTTGTAGAGGGAGAGGTTATGGGTAAAATGGGCTAGACCCATTGGATCCAAAACAAACACACGCAAGCGTCACTGCCGCCATCTGTCCGGTCGGTCAGGCGATCTGAGCTTAGGCGCGGATGCGTAGTGTGAGATTGGGTTGGGCTTGTCCGGCCCAATACTAATTCTTTTTTGGCCAAAAACATTTGAATTATTTTTTTTTTATTTTGGAAAATAAATTTTGACCATTTTTGAATTCAAATTTTGATTGGAAAAATTCAAAGTTTTGCTTGCACCTCTTCAATACAGATTCTATACTTGTCCGAACAGGTTTGTATCTGTTCAGTTCAAACCCAAACAATTCCTTACCTGTTCAAACAGGTTTGTTACCTATTGGATTCAAATATGAAAAGTCACAATTTCTCCTATAAATAGACAGACCCTCATTTGGATTTTGCACTCAATTTTCGTTCTTGTTTCCCTACTATTGCTCTCTGTATTTTGCTACGTTAATTTTCTATCAGAAAGTGTATAAATACAAAGTGTGTTTGTTGTGCGAATAGTTTGTAGTTCTGCTACTATTCGTTGAAGATCATTTCATGAGGGTAGATAGACGTCCATATTCTATGAGCACCCTAGAGGGGACGAATCTGTCTTAAGGAGACAACATTGAATACTAGACTTGATCACTCTTAGAAAATATTTTCTGTAAGTATTTTATGTTCTTATTTTATTTTCTTCTCTCCTTCTCTTTTTCCATTTTCTGTTAATTTATTTCTGGTATGTTCTGTTTGTTATTAAGTACACAAACAGAATTTAATTTAATACAGTGAAGATTGTCCAACAAAATTTGCTCCATAGATTATCAATTAAATTTTGATTCAAGAATGATAATATTTTATTTTTTAGTTAAAAAAAAAAGTAAATTATTTTAAATAATTTATATGGAATTCTTTCGAGAAAATCAAAATTTTGACCTCTTTTGGCAACACAAAAAATAAGCAGCTTATATTAGTTTATTTAGGTCACATCACTTCTCTATTTTTTTTTTATATATGTTTTTATAATAAACAAAAGAAGTCCAAAAAAAAAAAAAATCATAGCCAAACAAACCTTATCGTTTTTTAGAACAAGTGCATCTGTCATTTGCATCCTTTTGCTTAAGGAGACTATTCTAAACAATTGCCAATCCATCTATATATATATATATATATATCATCTTCCTCATTCGTTCATTCATCTTTCTTGTGCATCATTCGCTAGTCATGTAGGTTAAAGTGATTCATCTGTGTGATTTGATTATTACATTTTGTTGGTGATAATTATAAATAAAACACCAGAAAATACAAAAAATAAAGTTATAATAATTATTGAAAGGACTGAGGCGCGGGAAATTCGCTCTCTTTAAGGAGATTCAAGCCCTCTGCGGTTAGGCAAAGCCTCACATCGGTGCAGCAGAAAAAACCTTGACTTGTCCCCCCTAGGATACAACAGTCCGACTAAGTCGTATGGTTCACCAATACTGCACAATTGGTTGAACCCAAAGCTTTATCACACACACCCTTTTTATTTGCCTGATAATCTCACTCAAGACATAACAACACAACCAAAACTTCTTCTCTCGTATCTATTTAAGATATGACATATGTTCAAAATATATAGAAAAGAAAACTTAATAAGCAAGGTTCTTGGTAGATAAGATAACAAGAGACTTGACCAAGACCTTGGAATGGATAGGAATGAGAAGACTTGAAGAAGACTTAGATGGATAAGTCTAGTAAAGACTTGGAGAAGACTTGGATAGATAAGCCTAGCAAAGACTTGGATGGATAAGGCTAGCAAAGACTAGGCAATGACTTATCTTGGAGCTCGGAAGATCATTATAATATTAAAATACATGCTAACATTCCCTCACCTATTTTAATATTATAGGTAACAAAAACTGAGATTATTAGGCAAATAAGGATATTATGCATCATGGTAGGTGTGCTCTGCATTGAACCTCCATTAGTGAAACAATAATATCTACTCCAGAGCCAATAGTATGCTCAGCATTGAACTATGACTACTTAAGGGAAATAAATAATTATTGCACACACATAACATTCCAGGTGTTCACAAAAGCTTTAAAAGCTAGCACATTACGGCCTTGTGCGATCTCAGGATTCATGAGTGTGTTTGAGAATTAGCCCAAATCTCATAGGTAGCGGCCCCACTACCACACTCACATAGGTGAATTCTGTCAAGGGTGCTCCTATAACTATGACACCCCACTCAATAAGAGCTACAGAAATTCATTAAGAGTTCTTTTAATAACTCAACCTCTACAACGTTACATGATAAATGCACTTACATCATAGGGATGGGTAAAAAGTAATTTAGTGCATTTCTCACGGCCATCATATGATCGTTTTTCTCATTGAACCCAGTTACAGGATCTCTGGTCCCTAGGTTGAGTATCCTCATACATGGCTCCTGCTATATTTAATGGGCTTCAACCCCATCCCCCTCGATGTATTCCAGACTCTATCTCTTGCTAAGGCCTTAGTTAATGGATCTGCAAGATTATCACCAGATTTAATATAATCCACATTTATGATGCCATTATTCATATAAGATCTCACAGTACTGTGTTTTCTTCTGATAGGTTTGGATTTACCGTTATAATAACGGTTATTAACTCGACCAATTGCTGCGGTGCTATCACAATGAATCAATATAGGTGGAATCGGTTTTTCCCAACAAGAGATTTCGTTTAACAAATCTCTCAACAAATTTGCTTCTTCACTGGCTGTAGCTAAAGCAATAAGCTCAGCCTCTATTGTTGAATTAGCAATAATGGTTTGTTTTTTTGATATCCAACTTATAGCACCACCTCCCAATGTAAATAAGTAACCAGTGGTTGATAATGAATCACCTGACAAGGTATTCCAATTGGCATCACTGTAACCTTCAAGTACTGCAGGATACTTATTATAAAACAAGCCATATTTTATGGTATCAGATAAATATTTCATAATACGCTTAATGGCTAGCTGTAGACGTCCCCGAACGTCCCGAGAGGGAATCCCGTTTTGTTCAATTGGGCTCACTACAGTTTAGCACTCAATGTCACGGTCCTGTATCTAATATCGCAGAGTGCAATGCAAGACCGATGAATCATCAAAGAGTCCAAATCCGGCAAATCGTTTTTGAAAAAAGATTTTTTTGAAAGAAGTGCCAAACATGGACTGCTTTGCCAGATACAGAGTCACCACCTAAATATTTATTTTGGGGGAATTTAGGAAACCTTGACTCGTTGCCTAAGGCCACGTGTCCGTTATCACCAAAGTTGCCTCGGCTCGAGAACTTGGGTACGATTGGGGAAGGTCACTTCGTGAGCACCCCCGCTCGCCCGATCAAAGATCGGCCTCTACTAACCATGATATCAAGTTTTGAAAACATTATGCGTTCTTATTCCGGTTATTAGCCTAGAATTACTATGTGATGCGCACAACATACAAGTATAGACTGGATCGCCTGAATTGGAACGAAACATCTCATGTTTGTTTTTGAAAGACGGTTTGCTACTCGCAAGTAGGCTAAAATGTGGATTTGCCACCCTTAGGTGGGCTTAGAAAACAAGATGATTTGCCACTCTCAAGTGGGCTTAAAACTCACAGTCAATGCATTTTTCCAATTTAGATAATCCAACCTTCACCCACAGGCATACAGACAGGTATATCACATAAGCACATAGCCTCATGGTAAGCATGCTATCATAGCAGTCACTCACACGCATGCAAGGATGCTAAAACATAAAAACTTACCGAGTACTCCAAGCCAAAACAGAAGCTATGTTAGAAATCCATGCATGATCCTAACTATACAGAAATGCCTAATGCAACACATGCAAAAATGCAACTATAATAGGCTCGGCTATTCTAAGATGGCATATGATGATGCTACAGCTAACATGTATTCAACTTGGAATTGAAATACAAATGCAGTTAGTATGATGCGCCGAGCCCGGTGCATGCAAGACAAATGAATGAATGCAAACATGCTATCATACTGTATGCTAATTGAAACATGCCCTAATCTAACCATCATAAGCTGGTAAATAAAAGGGAGAAAGACGTGGGGTTGGAAGACATACATCACACGCACGCACACTTATTACAATTGTGCCCTCGCTCGGAGGGTCCGAATAAATAATACAGTCCGAATAAATAATTACAGTCCGAATGAATAATTAAATATTACAAAACCCTAATTAATTAACAAATTAACTAGGAAAGCAAATAAACTAGTATGTAAATTCATGGACCGCCTCAGCTCTGTTCCGAATGATAGAAGATGCATGCTTGAGTTGCCTTGCGTGGAAATCCATTGCGATGCCCCAATTCGCCTCTGTTTGCAATTAATCCTGGAATGCTGTGCGAAGCTCTAGAAGGCTGCTGATTTCTGATTTGCTGCAACAGAGAGCAAGAAAGGGGCATGGCAAAGTATTTTCACATATGTATGTACACCTCGATCCTCGTGCCACCAATCACGCATCTCGATGCATGATGGCCGAGGAGTCGAATTGCACGACTCATTGTAAAATGAATGCACATGGAAACACAACAAGGCCTAAACTCCATCATGGGTAATCCGGAGTGTCGGCGACCGGGAATTGAGACACGTTCCGTCACTCGGAGTACGAAACGTCCCTCGTTTCCCGTGCTTGGGCTAACTCCTATCCCAAACACAATGCAAATGAGATGGCATACACAATGCGACTAATATGCAACCTAGCATACGCAATGCTTATGAAATGGCACACACAATGCTCGATGTAACATGGCATACACAATGCTCTAAAATGCAACCTAGCATACGCAATGCTATGAACCGAAATGGCATACACAATGCTCGATGGACTTACACCAACATGAGTGGACCTCAGCCACACTCACATCAGTGGCCATAAGATGAAAATGAGACAACCGAAATGCGTGCACACATGCACGCAAATCGAGGACCGAACCTAAGGCACAATATGCAACTCTAACAAGGCATGGCAAGGATGGAGCATGGCATTCAAACATGTAAATTTCAGCACTGAAACATGATGCTAAATGGTCCCGAATCATGCAAATATGTCATACAATGCATGCTATAGGTCCCGAAACTCAAAACTAGGCACATGTATTGAACCATAACCATGCAAAGCAAGCATTATTTGACTATGAAGCACAAAGACAGAGCCAAGGCAGTCCCAAAACATGCACATTACTAGTTTAAAGCATGGCCAAAAAAATGCTAAGATGATGGGCTAAAACAACATGCAACATTGGCTAGCAAGCATGGTTTACATGGCATGTATATGAAACATATGAGAACTCATCAAACCGGCCAAAAACAGTGAATAAAACATGTCAAAATATGCCCAAATAACCACTGAAATGCAGCCAATGCACACTAAAATGATGAGCTCCTTTGGAGGGCCATGCAAGAGGTTACTCAACACATACAAGATAGACACTTAGCATGGCAAAACCAACTCTGGAAATGGATTATGACAGCCCTAAAACTCACCAAATAGGCCCTGGAATTGGTCTAAGAAACATGCAAATGGAAGGCCCTTTGAAAGGCCTTGAATAGGATTGCTCTATACATGCATCATAGACATAAAATATGACCAAAGGGGCACCGGACAGAGTCAAGGTAGATCTTAGAACTCACAAAATAGAGCCTGGAATGTGACTTCACAACATACAAAATAGAGCCCCTTTGGAAGGCCAATCATGCTAGTAAAGAGAATGAGGGGTGAGAGGGTCACCCCTCTATAATTTCAAAGCTCAAAACCTCATCAAAACCACTGAAAATCCACTGGATTTCAATGGCTAAGAGGAAAAAACAAGGCCATTGCAAATGCTCAAATGCATGGCTCAAAGCATGTGGAAATGAAGCATGCAAGGAAGGAGATGACTCCAAACAGAAAAGTGACCTCAAAAAAACTCAAAGAGGAGGTCAAAAAAAGACTTTTTCCATTTTATAACAAATCTCGAAAATGTTCACAAGTAAGGCTAAAATAGGATGCAAAAATAGCCCTAAAAGAGAGATTGGGCAAACAAGGAAGTAGATGGCCTCAAACAGCAAAGTGTCCTTAAACAAAGTTAAAGAGGGGCTCAAAATAAGACACTTCACAGTTTAGGTCGAAGCCCAGAAATGCTAGAAAAAGGGGCTAAAGTATGAAGCAAAAGAATGCAAGAAAAGGGAAAATGAGGACTTACCCTTGTAGCACAACAATGCAGCAACTTCTGGACCAAGAAGGTGAGCTCTCAACCTCTGCAAATGACCTCCAAGGTGCTGGAATGGGTGGTGGAGGTGGTAGGCTATGAGGTGTAGTGTAAAATGGCCAAGAACAAGGGTGTTTGGAGGCTTGAAGTAAAGAGATGGAAGGTTGTATGTATATATCTCAACCCAAAGCTTCTAACCCTTGCAAATGGAGATGAGGGTTCGTTTTTATAGAGGAAGAGAGCCAACGCTTCTTGGAGAAGCCTCAAGAAAGGGTCAAAGCTTCTAAAAGAAGCTTAAGCAAAAGGGTCAAGCTTCTTGGAGAAGCTAGAGCAAAAGGATCAAGCTTCTTGGAGAAGCTAGAGCAAAAGGTTCAAGCTTCCTCAAGAAGCTAAAACAAAGGGTTCAAGCTTCTTGGAGAAGCTAGAGTAAAAGGTTCAAGCTTCCTCAAGAAGCTAAAACAAAGGGTTCATTCAGCAAAAAAAAAAAAAAAGGCCAAGAACAACCAAGATGGCTGACCGACCATCAATGGTGCCCGACCGACCGACCGACCATCAAATGGTGCCTACTGATCGTCAACGGTGCCGACCGACCGTCCATCAATGGTGCCGACTGACCGTCCATCAATGGTGCCGACCGACCATCAAATGGTGCCGACCGATCGTCAACGGTGCCGACCGACCGTCCATCAATGGTGCCGATCGACCGTTCATCAATGGTGTTGACCGACCGTCCACGGCCGGTGGCAAGAAAACAGGGCCGGTGGCCTCAAGCCATGGCAGGTGGGTTTAGGGAATGGCAGACAAGCTATTCTCTACCCTCCAAAGCAAAAACCAACAAGTATTTGGTCAAACCAAGCACAAAACAAACAAGTTAAGAGATCCTGAGGCAGGACGCTCGGCCGAGGCCTTCGGGAACTCAAAACGAATGAACATGGATGATCATCGAGTGTTCAAATGATGACGTCCAAGTCTTGAGGACGGTCAAAAATGGGGTGTCTACACTAGCCAGTGATCACTGCCAGGCTTGCTAGTAAACCTGCTAAGTACTCTAACTGCATAGGCAATGTCAGGTCTAGTACAGTCAGTGGCATAACGCAAGCTACCAATCATACTAGCATATTCCTTTTGATTAATTACATCCTCATCATTTTCAATAGGAAATAAACGCACATGAGGATCAAAAGGAGTAAGAACATGCTTGCAGTTATAAAAATTATATTTTCTCAAAATTTTCTCAACATAATGCGACTGATCAAGAAATATACCATCACAGGTTTTGGTAATTTTCATTTCCAAAATATAATTAGCCTCACCAAGATCTTTCATATCAAAATGGCTACTAAGCGTATTTTTAGTTTCCACGATGATATGCAAATTAGAGCCAAATATAAGTAAATCATCCACATAGAGGCTAAAATGACATGTGAATTTTCTTCAGATTTATAGTAGATGCATTTATCACATTCATTCGTTTTATAGCCATTCTCAATCATGCAGGAATCAAATTTCTCATACCACTGTTTAGGGGCCTGTTTTAAGCCATATAGGGATTTAACTAGCTTGCACACTTTGCTTTCCTGACCAGGTTCCACAAAACCCTCAGGTTGATCCATATAGATTTCTTCACCCAGGTCTCCATTTAAAAAGGCTGTTTTAATATCCATTTGATGAATTTTTAGAACATGAATTGCAGCTACTGCAATTAATAATCTAATGGATGTAACTCTAGTAACCAGAGAAAATGTATCAAAAAAGTCAAGATCTGCTTGTTGTTTAAAACCTTTTGCAACAAGCCTTGCTTTATATTTATCAATAGTTCCATCCGGTTTAAGTTTTTTTCTCAAAACCCATTTACAGCCAATAGTTTTACAACCTGGTGGTAAATCTACTAATATCCAAGTTTTATTGGATAATAATGATTCCATTTCATCATTTACAGCCTCGTTCCAAAAAACAGAGTCAGGAGATGCCAAAGCTTCTTGTAAAGTTAATGGAGTTTCCTCCACATTAAAAACATGATAATCAGGGCCAAAATCTTTTTCTAATCTGGCTCTTTTACTCCTTCTTGGTTCAGAAACTACAGTATCTTGGTTTTGTAAAAGAGGAGTAGAGGAGCCGGTTTCAGATAAAATATTTTCTTGATAATTTTGACCCCCACCATTTTTAGATTTAAAAGGAAATTTTTTTTCATGAAAAATTGCATCACCTGATTCAAAAATTATTTTGCTTTCAATATCAAAAAATCTATAGGCTGTACTATTTGTTGCATATCCAAGAAAAGCACAAGTGGCAACTTTCACACCTAATTTAGGTCTTTTAGGGTCCATAAGTCTAACAAAAGCTAGACAACCCCAAACCCTCAAATATCTCAAATTTGGCTTATGCCCTTTCCACAACTCAAAAGGTGTAACTTTTGTTTTTTTATGTGGCACTCTATTCATGACATAACATGCAGTTAAAATTGTTTCTCCCCACAAATTTGAAGGAGCACCTGCTTCAATTAACATAGCATTTGTTAAATCCATTGAAGTTCTATTTTTCCTTTCTACTACACCATTGGATGCAGGTGAATATGGTGGAGTAGTTTCATGGATTATTCCCAAAGACTAAGCAAACGAGTTGAATCCAAAAGATTCATACTCCCGGCCTCTATCGCTTCTATATCTTTTAATCTTTTTACTGAATTGATTTTCAACTTCAAGAAGGAATTCTTTAAATTTTTCAAAATCATTACTTTTATTTTTCAACAAGTATACATAAGTGTATTTTGAAAAATCATCAATAAAAGTGATAAAATATCTATTTCCACCACGTGTTAAAATTCCTTCAAATTCACATAAATCAGTGTGAATTAATTCTAACAATTCAGTATTTCTCACCACACTTTTATGAGGCCTTTTAGTTATTTTTGCTTGACTGCAAACTTCACATTTCTCAAACTTATTTGTTAGTTTGTGAATTAATCCTAAACTACTCATGACTCCCACATATCGGCTATTAATATGACATAGACGAGCATGCCAAAAATTCATAGAAGACAGCATGTAAACAGAAACATGTGCTTTCTTATTCTCAACATTTAATTTAAACATTCCATCACAGGCATACCCTTTTCCCACAAATATGCCTTTTTTAGTAATTACATATTGGTCAGATTCAATAGTCTGTTTAAAACCAACTTTGTTGAGCAAATAACTTGACATCAAATTTTTCCTCATGGACGGTGTGTACAACACATCTTTTAAGACAAGCACACGTCCAGAGGTAAAATTCAGCTCAACATCCCCATACCCGAGCACCTTGGTTAAACTGGAGTTACCAAGCATAACAGTTATCTCCTCATTAAAAGGAGTGAAATCTTTGAACCAATCTTTATCATAGCAGACATGCCTATTGGCACCAGAGTCTGCCCACCACCCTTCCACAGATTGAACCATAAAAATATCTGTGATCATAGCCACAAATAGTTCCTCGGTAACATTAGCCTGTGGTCGAGACTGTTGTTTCCAAAATTTGCAAGTTCGAGCAATATGCCCACTTTTGCCACACACAAAACATGTCACATTTGTCAAATCTTGTGAAGGGGGTTCTTGGTTCCATTTCTTTTGCCTCAGGTAATTTTTATTTTGTGGCCTTCCAGTATTTTTCAGATTTTCTTAACTGGCTTCAAGTGACTATTTTTATGAAATCGACCTTTAGGTAAAGTATTTCTAGAAATTAAATTTACCTTTGTAGTGGAATGCTCTTGTGTCATAAGCGCATCTTGTCCTCGTGCTTCCTCCTCTACCCGAATCCGTGTGATTAGAGTCTCCAAGGACGTCTCTTTTTGCTTGTGACGCATCGACTTCTGGAACTCCCTCCAAGATGATGGAAGTTTGTCAACAATACCTGCTACAACAAGATTGTCTCCAATTTTGATGCCTTCGGATCTAACTTCAGCCACTAGCATCTGAAAATCTTGAACTTGCTCCACCACTGATTTTCCATCTATCATCTGATAGCGGAAAAAACGGCTTGCAGCATATTTTTTAGGGCCTGCCTCTTCAGTGTCATATTTATTCTCCAAGGCTTTCCAAATTTTCTTGGCAGTGGTGTAAGTAATATCATAATAATCGTAAAATTGATCTGAAAGACAATTCAAAAGATAGTATCGACATTTATACTCATCTATGTTGTATTTCTCGATTTTTTCAAGATGAGCAGCATACTCTTCGTCGGTCATCTCTTCAGTGGGGACTTTGTTTGGATTTTTCTCGGTCAGGATATAAGCCACCTTGAGGAGGCTGAGGTAGAAAAGCACCTTGCCTTTCCATCTCTTGAAATGGGCTCCCTTGAATCGGAAGGGCTTGTTGAGATTGCCGGTATTCTCGTTGGGTTTCTCCAGTACTGGCTCCATGGCTTTTTGCTATTTGAATCTCCTTAAAATTGTTGGTGATAATTACAAATATAACACCAAAAAATACAAAAAATAAAGTTACAATAATTATTGAAAGGGCTGAGGCGCGGAAAATTCGCTCTCTTTAAGGAGATTCAAGCCCTCTGCGGTTAGGCAAAGCCTCACACCAGTGCAGCAGAAAAAACCTGGACTTGTCCCCTCCAAGATACAACAGTCCGACTAAGTCGTATGGTTCACCAATACTGCACAATTGGTTGAATCCAAAGCTTTATCACACACCCCCTTTTTATTTGCCTGATAATCTCACTCAAGATATAACAACACAACCAAAACTTCTTCTCTCGTATCTATTTAAGATATGACATATATTCAAAATATATAGAAAAGAAAACTTAATAAGCAAGGTTCTTGGTGGATAAGATAACAAGAGACTTGACCAAGACCTTGGAATGGATAGGAATGAGAAGACTTGAAGAAGACTTAGATGGATAAGTCTAGCAAAGACTTGGAGAAGACTTGGATAGATAAAGCTAGCAAAGACTTGGATGGATAAGGCTAGCAAAAACTAGACAATGACTTATCTTGGAGCTCGGAAGATCATTATAATATTAAAGTACCTGCTAACACATTTTCAAAGAGAGACATTTATTGAAATAATAAAACCGTAGGAAGGGATAAACTTTATCTTAAAGAGATACTATCCAACATTAGTCTCCATCGTTTTTAGATTTATTGCAATTGACAATTTGTGTAAGTTTTAATTATAGTGTTATGTGTTTTCACCATATTTCTGTTTGTCAAAAGTTTTGGTTTTTCATTTTTTCTCGAAATATATTTAAATTATATTTTTTATATAATTTTGTGTACTATTTTTCTATTGGTTACTAATCCGATAAAAACCTGTACCAGTTACCAAACATGGCAAAAAGTACTTCATTACAAGGTACACCACCAAATAGGGTCTAGATACTTGGAATTATTCCAGGACTCCTTATTTATTATCCAACCAAACATGGTAAATCTTTATAATGACCGGTGCAAGATACATACTATTATTAAAGTATGTTTAAATTTTATATTTTGATAATTTTTTAAAAATTAAAATATTGTTTTATGAAATTTAATAGAATAAATCATTAGATATGTGATAGAATTATGTTATACACTTAATAATGTAGACTCTAATTCTATTACCATATCATTTTAGATGAATTTATGAGACTTTAATATTTCTTTCGAATTTATAAATTTTTTTTTTATAGTATGTAACTTTTCTCAATACATAAATATAAAACAAATACTATGATAATTTTCCCATTTTAAAAAAAAAAAACTACTAAGACAACTCACTGAACTAATAAAGAAGTAGAAACAAATACACATATATACAAATGACTAGTTTTATAAATACATAAATCATACTTGCATAACAAATAACTAATTTTATTAATAAGTCAATCATTAAGTAAATTAACAATTTTTAATGATAAAAAATATTTTTCAGATAAATAAATGATTAAGTCAATTAATACTTTTTAGGGATATTTACCAATAAATTTCATCTCACAAATAAGTACTCCAATTAGTCCCAAGTTTTTTCTATTAATCTGTTAAATTCTATTAGTGGAGAGTTTCTTTCCACGTGGTCCTATTTTTTATTTTAGTAGTGTTTTAATGGACAACTATACACTTTTATTAATGTGACAGATATATCTGTGTCACGACCCAAACCCGCCCCTTTGGGTTTAGCACCGTAACCGGCCAGTAATCCGAGATTACCGAAGGCCTGCTTAACAGTAAAGTAGTAATACAGAGTACAGGGGTTGGCGGAAGCCAAAATAGTAATTAAAAGATGTCCAATGAGTTGTGACAGTCTGCATGCAAAAAGACTTTTCATAATATGTTCACATTCAGAACAAAAATAGTATATACATACATCATATACAGATATCAGGTTAGGGACCAAATCCGTACCATAACAGTACAGGGCCAGTCTATACAGTCTATACAAAACAGAAACAAAAATGGGGAAATTAAAACACCCCCAAGCCGCCCTAGCTTAAACAGATCTGGGACCTCGTAGTGAGGCACAAAGGTTGGCTTGACAAAACAAGAGCTTGGTCTGACGCTCCTAGCAACGGTCCGGTGCCTATACACCTACATATATATATATATATATATATATGAGCAGTGAGCTAAAGCCCAGTGAATAACATATGTGTAAAGAGGTTAAGAATGAATGTCCTTTCAGTATTGAAAACAGTCACTTATCAGTATATCAGTCATTCAGTTTGTGACTTATAGTTCATGCCATAACAGTCATTCAGAAATTATAATAGTCATATGCAGTACATCCAATAGCAAAACAGTACAGTAGGTCTTAACAGACCGAACAGTCAGTAGATGGCCATCATATCAGTAAACAGTAGTGGTTCCAAACATGGGAACCAACAGAGATCTCTGTGACAGTAGTAGTACAGTACAGTAACAGTAAATTGCTATGGATGCCACGGATACAGTTCACAAATAGGACAAACATTCATTCAGTAAGAAATATCATTTCAGAAAGCAGTACAGTGGTTCATTCAGAAAATATTCATGATTGAACATATCTTTACAACATTGTTACTCACAGAGCACTGGGCTATAAGCAGCTAGAGCATCTTCGGATGCCAACCCTACACAGTTACAGAACGAACACACACTAAGCTACACAGTTGGGAAAATAATAACTTAATCCCTAAATTGCCTCGATGTGGTTCTACATCAATATCCTCATTAAGATGCCTTAAACTAGGCCTAAGAATACCTAGGATGGAATGAGGATGCAAAGATGCATTGAGAAATACTTTTCAAAATTTGCTGAAACAGGGGTCCACACTCGAGCGTGGCTTTCTACGCTCGAGCAGACATGCAGAACAAAGGATCTCCGCTCGAGCGTGGTTTCCCCCCGCTCGAGCGGACTACAAAACCATGCAAAAGTACTGGATGCATGCAATTCATGCTCGACGGACACTCGATCCCCGCTCAAACGTGAGACACAAGTCCTTGCTCGAGCGTGAATTCCCTCGCTCGAGCGGACTGTAAACACATGCAAAGTACTGGATACACGCATTTCACGCTCAAGCGTTACTTCCCCCACTCGAGCGGACTTCAAGACTCAGATTGCACGCTCGAGCGTGAAGTTCTACGCTCGAGCGTGGGTCCAAATTCTGGAATTTCCAAATTGAACTTTCAAGCTCGAAATCAACTTTTAAAGCATCAAATTCGATCCTTTTGGGCTAGTTTTCTGGAAAACACTTTAAAACTCATAATATGACATGTTTCAAAGATCAATTTGAGAAATCAAAGCCCAAAGGTATTTCAATTAAACATAATTTCAAAGAAGTTTCCATGAACATGAAGAACGATGCAAATTCAACACATGCATGGGTTCCTAGGAACTCCAATGCTACAAAACAAGATCAAACGCAATGTTTAACTTCAAAACATGGTGAGTTCATTGATCAAGACCAAAAATACGAACATACGTGAAGAAATCCTCATGAAACAACTTCAAAACTCAACAATATGAACATGCATGCATGATACAAGCTTCAATTCAACAATTTAAGCCATATCTTGGCTCTAGACTCTAACAATACTCTAAACCATGCAAGAACCAACCCAAAATATGAACAAGAAGGTAAATTCCCTACCTTAAGTCTCCAATTTCAAACGTAGAAGCTCAATATGCAAGGAATCCTTCAATCTCCTAAGCCTCCAGCCAATTTGGTTGAAATCAATCTATCTCCTATCTCTCTCTCTCTCTCTCTAGTCGGTTTGGTCTCTAGAGGAAAAGGGTGAGATGGTGTTTGTAATGCAACAATCAAGTCCAAGTCAAAGTTGTAGGAAGAGGCCACTCAATGGCGATTTGGTAAATAAAGCCAACTTATGTAATTTAACATTATTAAACCTAATTTAATCATACCAAATCACATTTCAATTAAATATACCATAAAATCACATAAATTCTAACTAGCATAAAACATTAATCAATTTCAGATTCGGTCGCCGATAAGGCCTTCAATTTACAGTTTAAAGCGCAAAACATGAACAGATCATTCAACAGTCAACAGATAGAAATGCACTTAAGCTATACACTCAATCAATCAGTTCAGGATTTCAGTCAATCAGTCATTTAACATGCTTAATCATAGACTAGCACTAATCAGTGGTAAGGGTTGTCACAGTCTCCCCTCCTTATAAAGAGTTTGGTCCTCCAAACTCGAGTTACCTTCATTCTGGAAGAAAACAGAATTCAGTGGGAACAGTTCAGGATATCTCTTGATCATATCGTCTTCCCTTTCCCAAGTGGCATACACGCCACCATGGTTTTGCCAGTCAACTTTCACTAACGGAATCTCTTTATTCCTTAACTTCTTGATCCGTTTGTTCACAATCTGAATAGGCCGTTCTTCGTAAGTGTTGTCATCACTTAGTACTACACAGGTAGGCTCAATCACATGGAAGGGATCCCGAAGGTAATCCCTCAACATTGAAATGTGAAACACGTTATGCATATGCTCCATTTCAGGAGGAAGCGTTACTTGATACGCCACTGGATTAATCTTTTCAATAATCTCATACGGTCCGACATATCTCAGCGCTAGCTTACCTTTGACTCCAAAACGAGTCTGACCTTTCATCGGTGTCACTTTAACAAAAACATGTTCACCTATTTTATACTCTCTGTCTCGTCTTCGGACATCTGCGTAACTTTTCTGTCGGCTTTGTGCAGTTTTCAATCTTTGCTGAATCAATTTCACCTTTTCTGTGGTTTCCTATACAATCTTGGGCCCAAGCAAAGGCCCATCTCCAACTTCTGCCCAGCAAATCGGAGATCGACATTTCCTGCCATACAAAGTCTCGAAAGACGCCATACCAATACTCAAATGAAAGCTGTTATTGTAGGCAAATTCAGCTAAAGGTAGATGACTTTCCCAATTTCCCTGGAAATCAAGAACACACATTCACAGTAAATCTTCCAGAGTCTGGATGGTTCTTTCTGACTGGTCATCTGTCTGAGGATGGTAGGCACTACTCAGCCTCAGTTCAGTACCTAGTGCTGTCTGTAGGCTTTGCCAAAATCTCGATGTAAACTTCGAGTCCCTATCAGAAACAATGGACACATGCATTCCATGCAATCTAACAATCTCATCAATATAAATTATGGCCAATTTGTCCGCATTATAAATTGTTTTGACAGGTAAGAAGTGAGCAGATTTAGTCAGTCTATCAACAATAACCCAAATTGAATCCATACCTTTACTGGAGCGAGGTAAACCAATAATGAAATCCATAGTGATATGTTCTCATTTCCACTCCGGTATCGGTAAGGGTTGCAGTAAGCCTGCTGGTCATTGATGTTCGGCTTTGACTTGTTGGCAATGAAGATATTTTGACACAAAATCAGCAATCTCTTTCTTTATTCCCGGCCACCAGAAATTCAGTTTCAAGTCTTGGCACATTTTTGTATTTCCTGGATGGATAGACAGTTTTGAATTGTAGCCTTAATGCAGAATTCTTCTTTTCAGTTCAGAATCACGTGGTACACACAATCTTCCCTGAAATTTCAACACATTATTCTCAAATTTGAAATCCGGCCTCAGTTTGGATTCCCGTTCTTCGATGATCTTCCTGAAGAAGTCATCCTGTTGCTGTTTCTCTTTAATCTCTTCAATCAGTGTCGGTTGAGCAGAAATAGCGGCTATTGCTCCACCTTGTTCACGCAAAACAATCTCAACTTCAAATTTTTCAAGGTCACAAAGCAATTCTTTCTGCCCGGTGAGTAAACAGGCTAAATTTCCAATCGATTTCCGACTTAGTGCATCAGTAACAGTGTTAGCTTTTCCTGGATGGTACAAAATTTACAAGTCATACTCTTTTATCAGTTCTAACCATCTCCGTTGTCTCATGTTCAATTCTTTCTGTGTGAAGAAGTATTTCAAACTCTTGTGGTCAGTATACACCTCACATGTCGCCCCATAAAGATAGTGACGCCAGATTTTCAGGACAAACACTACTGCAGCAAGTTCCAAGTCATAGGTCGGATAGTTCTTTTCATGCGGTCTTAGTTGTCCGAAAGTATACGCAATCACTTTACCATTCTGCATTAAAACACATCCCAAACCCTTATAAGAAGCATCATTAAATATGGTAAAACCATCCGTACCTGAGGGTAGGGTAAGAACCGGTGCAGTCACAAGTCGAGTCTTTAACTCTTAAAAGGCTAATTCTCTTTAATCGGTCCAGTCAAATGATATCCCCTTCTGAGTCAGCTGTGTCAATGGTAGGGCAATTTTGGAGAAATCTTTGACAAACCTTCTGTAATACCCGGCTAAGCCTAGAAAACTTCGGACTTCGGTAACATTTGTCGGTCTAGGCCAGTTCACTACTGCTTCAATTTTCTGTGGGTCAACTGTAATACCATCCTTACCGATCACATGTCCCAAAAACATCACACTATCTAGCCAAAATTGACATTTAGTTAGTTTTGCTTAAAGTTTCTGTTCTCTTAGGGTCTGCAAGGCAATTCTCAAATGATGTTCATGTTCTTCCTTACTTTTGGAATAAATCAAAATGTCATCTATGAATACAACTACAAAGTCATCTAGGAATGGTTTGAAAATTCTGTTCATGCTATCCATAAATGCAGCAGGTGCATTGGTAACTCCGAAAGGCATAACTAAGAATTCATAATTTCCGTACCTCGTTCGAAAGATAGTCTTTTCTATGTCCTCTGTCTTGACTTTCAACTGGTGATATCCAAATCTAAGATCAATTTTGGAGAACACTTGGGCACCCTGTAACTGGTCAAACAAATCATCAATTCGAGGCAATGGATACTTATTTTTCACTGTTACCTTATTCAGTTCGCGGTAGTCAATGCAAAGTCTCAGTGAGCCGTCTTTCTTCTTTACAAACAAAACTGGTGCGCCCCACGGTGAAGTACTGGGCTTGACGAACTTCTTATCTAACAGTTCTTGCAACTGAACTTTCAACTCTTTCAATTTAGTCGGTGCCATTCTATAAGGAGCTTTAGATACCAACTGTGTACCCGGAATCACATCAATGGTGAATTCAATCTCCCTATCAATCAAATCCCCTGGCAAATCATCTGGAAAAACATCTGGGAATTCTCTGACTACAGGAATACTGTTCATATTAGTTTTAGCATCAGTAGGTACAGTCAATATACAACACAGATACCCTTTACACCCCTTTTTAATCAGTTTAAAAGCTTTCATGGATGAAATCAGATATGGGGGAGGCACTACTCCAACTCCCTTAAACACAAATCCAGGCAGTCTAGGTGGACGGAAAACAACTTGTTTTGTCACACAATTTATGGTAGCATGATAGTTTGTTAACCAGTCCATTCCCAATATCACATCAAAATGATCAATATTCAGAGGTAGTAAATCAATATACAAATGAACATCCCCAACAATAATTTCACATGCAGGGTACATATAAGCACATGTCATAGATCCTCTAACAGGTGAAGATACAGCTAACAGATAGTTCATAGGTTCCAGCGGTCTATTTAATTTTCGTGAAAAAGCATGCGATACATATGAATGTGTAGACCCCGAATCAATCAGAACATAAGCATTTTGAGTACAGATTGAGAGTATACCTGACACAACGGTCTCGATATTCTGTACATCTCCCGGTACGAGTGCGAACACTCAGCCTTGCCTCATAGGCTCTTTTCTGGTAGCTTTGGGATTAGGTTTTGGTGCAACAGTTAATGCTACGGCACTGACTGCAGCTTTACTATTGCCCTGAGGAGCAGAAGGGCAATCTTTGACCATGCGGCCCACCTTGCCACACCTGTAACAAGCACCTGAAATTTTATAACAAACCTCTTTATGTTTCTTACCACATACAGAACAGGGCGGTATAGAACTATTTCCCTGGCTGGAACTGGTTGTTGACCCCGTATTTTGCTTTTTGTTCAAGGGGCTGTTCCGGCCTTTCTTAAATTTAAAACCCCGTCTCTTACCGCGCCATTCAGTCGCTGATGTTTCAGTTTGTTTCAGTGCCTCGATGTTTGACTCAGCCATTATTGCTCAGTCAAGAACATCTACATATTTCAGTAACTTCAGAACATTGATTCTGTCAAGAATTTCTACATTAAGGCCGCCTTCAAACTTCCTGGCCTTTTTGTAATCAGTGTCAACCATGTGTGGTGCATATCTGGCGAGTTCAGTAAACTTTGATTCATACTCAGCTACGGACATGGTACCTTGTCTCAATTGTTCAAACTCGGTTACCTTGCGGTCTCTGACACACTGTGTGAAGTATTTCTCAAAGAAGGCTTCCTTAAACTGAGCCTAATTCATAGCAGTATTGGTGTCGCGGACCAGCATCCACCACCTTCTGGCCTCTTATTATAAGGTGAAGGTAGCCAGTAGCACTTTGTGTGCTTCAGAACACGGGAACACTTCAAATAATTTTTCAGTTTCTAGCACCCACGCTTCAGCCTTCAATGGTTTAAGGCCTCCCTGAAATAATGGCGGTTTCATCTTACTGAACTTCTGTGTTAGAGCAATGATGTCATCATTCACATTCTGTTCCGGCTGTACCGGAGGAGGTGGGGGCTGTTGGTTCTGTTGTTGATGTTGCCTTAAGGCTTCGGTCAACAGTTCCACTGTTCTTTCTAATCTTGCCATTTTGGCGTCAGATGATTCAGTTTCATCAAAAGTTCTTGCGTTATCCATTTCACTATAGGCAATTACGACAATAATAAACATAGGCAGTTGCATACTTAAACACATTAGCACATATATTCATGTCATGGCCACACACATTTTGCATGCTCATGTAATGTCCTAATTACTTTTCTAGGACATCATATAGCTCATTTGGACACGTGTGTGCGGTATAACTCGTGGTTTAATATCGCTCTGATACCACTCTGTCACGACCCAAACCCGCCCCTATGGGCTTAGCACCGTAACCGGCCAGTAATCCGAGATTACCGAAGGCCTGCTTAACAGTAAAATAGTAATACAGAGTACAGGGGCTGGCGGAAGCCAAAACAGTAATTAAAAGATGTCCAATGAGCTGTGACAGTCTGCATGCAAAAAGGCTTTTCATAACATGTTCACATTCAGAACAAAAACAGTATATACATACATCATATATAGATATCAGGTTAGGGACCAAATCCGTACCATAACAGTACAGGACCAGTCTATACAGTCTATACAAAACAGAAACAGAAAGGGGGAAATTAAAACACCCTTAAGCCGTCCTAGCTTAAACAGATGTGGGACCTCGTAGTGAGGCACAAAGGTTGGCTTGACAAAACAAGAGCTTGGTCTGATGCTCCTAGCAACGGTCCGGTGCCTGTACACCTACATGTATATATATATATATGAGCAGTGAGCTAAAGCCTAGTGAATAACATATGCGTAAAAAGGTTAAGAATGAATGTCCTTTCAGTATTGAAAACAGTCACTTATCAGTATATTAGTGATTCAGTTTGTGGCTCATAGTTCATGCCATAACAGTCACTTAGAAATTATAATAGTCATATGTGGTACATCCAATAGCAAAACAATACAGTAGGCCTTAACAGACCGAACAGTCAGTTGATGGCCATCATATCAATAAACAGTAGTGGTTCCAAACATGGGAACCGATAGAGATCTCTGTAACAGTAGCAGTACAGTACAGTAACAGTAAATTACTATGGATGCCACGAATACAGTTCACAAATAGGACAAACATTCATTTAGTAAGAAATATCATTTCAGAAAGCAGTACAGTGGTTCATTCAGAAAATATTCATGATTGAATATATCTTTACAACATTGTTACTCACAGAGCACTGGGCTATAAGCAGCTAGAGCGTCTTCGGATGCCAACCCTACATAGTTACAGAACGAACACACACTAAGCTACACAGTTGGAAAAATAATAACTTAATCCCTAAATTGCCTCAGTGTGGTTCTACATCAATATCCTCATTAAGATGCCTTAAACTAGGCCTAAGAATACCTAGGATGGAATGAGGATGCAAAGATGCACTGAGAAATACTTTTCAAAATTTGCTAAAACAGGGGTCCACGCTCGAGCGTGGCTTTCTACGCTCGAGCGGACATGCAGAACAAAGGATCTCCGCTCGAGCGTGGTTTCCCCCCGCTCGAGCGGACTGCAAAACCATGCAAAAGTACTGGATGCATACAATTCACGCTCGACGGACGCTCGATCCCCGCTCGAGCGTGAGACACAAGTCCTCGCTCGAGCGTGAATTCCCTCGCTCGAGCGGACTGTAAACACATGCAAAGTACTGGATACACACATTTCACGCTCGAGCATTACTTCCCTCGCTCGAGCGGACTTCAAGACTCAGATTGCACGCTCCAGTGTGAAGTCCTACGCTCGAGCATGGGTTCAAATTCTGGAATTTCCAGATTCAACCTTCAAGCTCAAAATCAACTTTTAAAGCATCAAAATCGATCCTTTTGGGCTAGTTTTCTGGAAAATACTTTAAAACTCATAATATGACATGTTTCAAGGATCAATTTGAGAAATCAAAGCCCAAAGGTAGTTCAATTAAACATAATTTCAAAGAAGTTTCCATGAACATGAAGAACAATGCAAATTCAACACATGTATGGGTTCCTAGGAACTCCAATGCTACAAAACAAGATCAAACACAATGTTTAACTTAAAAACATGGTGAGTTTATGGATCAAGACCAAAAATATGAACATGCGTGAAGAAATCCTCATGAAACAACTTCAAAACTCAACAATATGAACATGCATGCATGATACAAGCTTCAATTCCACAATTTAAGCCATATCTTGGCTCTAGACTCTAAAAACACTCTAAACAATGCAAGAACCAACCCAAAATATGAACAAGAAGGTAAATTCCCTACCTTAAGTCTCCAATTTCAAACGTAAAAGCTCAATATGCAAGGAATCCTTCAATCTCCTAAGCCTCCAGGCCAATTTGGTTGAAATCAATCTATCTCCTATCTCTCTCTCTCTCTCTCTCTAGTCGGTTTGGTCTCTAGAGGAAAAGGGTGAGATGGTGTTTTGTAATGCAACAATCAAGTCCAAGTCAAAGTTG
Source organism: Camellia japonica (assembly GCA_030407325.1). NCBI lineage: Eukaryota > Viridiplantae > Streptophyta > Magnoliopsida > Ericales > Theaceae > Camellia > Camellia japonica. The sequence goes on from JAPPVO010000059.1 coordinate 146,981,008, forward strand.
TAGGAAGAGGCCACTCAATGGCGATTTGGTAAATAAAGCCAACTTATGTAATTTAACATTATTAAACCTAATTTAATCATACCAAATCACATTTCAATTAAATATACCATAAAATCACATAAATTCTAACTAGCATAAAACATTAATCAATTTCAGATTCGGCCGCCGATAAGGCCTTCAATTTACAGTTTAAAGCGTAAAACATGAACAGATCATTCAACAGTCAACAAATAGAAATGCACTTAAGCTATACACTCAATCAATCAGTTCAGGATTTTAGTCAATCAGTCATTTAACATGCTTAATCATAGATTAGCACTAATCAGTGGTGAGGGTTGTCACAATCTGATACTCCAATATGACAGGTATTAATGTGACACTCCAATGATGTGACACTCCAAAAAAATTAAAAACTCCTCAATATACTTTTCCTAAATGTGACAACGTAGATAGGATGATGTGACACCCCAAAACTTTTACTCAAAAAAAAAAAATAAAATTATTTAGTGTACTTTTTCTTAATGTGACAACGTGACGGGTATGATATGACATTTCAAAGTAAAAATAAAAATTCTTTAGTGTACTTTTTCCTAATGTGACAACGTGGTAGGTATGATGCGACATTTCAAAAAAATAAAAACTCCTTAATGTACTTTTCTCAAATGTGATAGCGTGGTGGGTATGATGTGGCACTCTAAAGAAAATATACTCCAATGTAGCAAGTATTAATTTGACATTCCAACGATGTAACACTCCAAAAAAATTAAAAACTCCTTAGTGTACTTTTTCTAAATGTGATAACGTGGCGGGTATGATATGACGTTCCAAAATTTTTACTCCAAAAAAATAAAAACTCTTTAGTGTACTTTTCCCTAATGTGATAACGTGACAGGTATGATGTGACACTTCAAAAAAAAAATAAAAACTCTTTACTGTACTTTTTCATAATGTGACAACATGGTGGGTATGATGTGACACTTCAAAAAAAATAAAAACTCCTTAATGTACTTTTCTCTAACGTAACAATGTGGCGGGTATGATGTGACACTCTAAAAAAATTAAAAACTCTTTAGTGTACTTTTGTCAAACGTGACATGTGACACTCCAACGTGGCGGGTATGATGTGACATTTTAAAAAAAATTACAAATTCTTTAGTGTATTTTTTCCAAATCTGACACTCTAATGTGACGGGTTGGATAATGAAGAGGAAGAGTGATCTGTGTGTCGCGTGCATTGCATCAATCCACAAAGAAAAAAGTATAAAAAGCCTTAGTATACTTTTGTCTTGTGTGTCACCCAACCACACGCATAACGTGGCAAATTTTAAGCATACACCGAATAAAAACCTTACATAAAGTAACCCGTGATTAACCCAATGGCACTTGTGCCTTTTCCACAATAGAGAGGACCAAATGGATTATAAGAAAAAAAATTGGAACCAAATGGAACACAAGATCAACATTTAGGATTTATGGGTAACTTCCCCTAATTTTTAATGATATGAAAAATATTTTTCAATAAACAATTTTGATAATTTATTATCGCATTAGAGAACATTTTTTTTTCCTGAACATTGTGTTAAATTAAAATTTATAACAAACGATAGTTGTAATTTCTAGTATCATAGGACTAATTCATATTTTAAACAAACCTTATGGGTGCTTTTGTAATTTGTTAAAAAATAAAAGATTTATGTTTCATAATTGACCAAGAATGTTTGCGTAATTACGAAAAAATTAGTTTCATAATTGACCAAGCATGTTTACGTATTTACGAAAAAACTAGTTTGATAATTGACCAAAAATATTTGCGTAATTATGAAAAAACCTTCACTCAACGTATAGGCCACCGTTAGTAAATTATTCAAAATAAAAGGGTAAAATTGAAAAGAAAAGACAAATCTTAAACAACTAAGCAATTCTTATATATATAAATATACACATTGAAAGGTAAAGTCTAGGGATTTGAAAATTTTAAACCGTTTACCAGAGATTGAAATTATGATAAACAAGACTAACTGGCCATTGCCAAGGCCCTTGTGCAAGTTGGCATATAGATGCATTTTAGGGTGTAATGAGAAAATGTCAAGAGTTTCAACTTTTGTATATTAACAAATTAAAAAAATCTAACCTCCTAAAATGTTGACAAAAAACAAGACTAATTCCAATTTAATAAGACAACTAGGAAAATTATGTAAAAGCAACAACCTAGGGCTGCTTTTAAAATCAGTAATATTACGAATTCAGACTTATCAATTTATAAATTATTGCAAACTGCCCATTTTGATTGACCCTAAGATTTTGGACATTTGCAAGCCTCCCGATAATAAAATGGTACTTACTTCATCTTTAGAATATTTAAAGGATGCTTTGAGTTGCTATGTAAACCTGTTTAGCCAAAAATTAACTTTTTATGAAAATGACCATTTTATCTATGGACCTGTTTTTAACCCAAAACCAACTTCTTAACCTCGGAAAGCCCGATTGTGTTTTCATTGATCGTATTTTTCAAAATTAGTGACACATTTTATAAAAAACAATGATCAGAATGCAATTCGAACTTACTTGTGCCGCAAGCAAGCCAAGAGCATAAGACTACGTACTTGTGCATGCATGCATGGCACGTGTACCAAGGCAAAATGTGTGCACACATTAGATGTGAGTGCATACATTATTTGTACGTACATACATTGAAGCATCACAAAGTTATTTTTAAAAACTTCATTTTGGTGCAATTTTGGTGGGAACGGTGGAAGGGGAAGCGATGAAGCCCTAGAAGGGTTTTAGAAGCTTCCTCCAACTCTATAGATAGAGCTCCTTCCCCTCTCTTTGAAGGGGTGAAGAAATCTTGAGCTTTTAGAGAGTTTTTTTTAAAGCAAAACACCCCATTTTCTATCTCTTTTACCTTAGCTCCAAAATTCCCACCCTCATAGCAATTTTAACCACTAAAAAAATACTCTAAGGCTTGAAGACTTGAACTATAATCAGAACATTTGCTTGAGGAGGGCTTGCAAGCATGAAACGTGAGTTTCTTTGCGTTTTTGTTCGTGTGCTCTTCGGTATATCAAACCACAAGGTAAACTCTCATTCTTTTTGTATTTCAGTACTTCTTTTTATCTTTATTTTAATAGTTAATCATAGTTTAGGAATCTATCTATTGTTTCATCATGTGATTTGCCTATTTCTCTTATTTTCTCACATATCTTTTCATGATTTCCTTTCTCTCGTTAAACAACATGTTTTAGGCTTGTTTTAAATCATGTAGTATGCATGCATAAGCCCGATATGATCATCATGTAGTTTTAGGTTCTTTTTGCTTTCTTGCTAGTTGCTTTTCTTACAGAATCCTCATGTTAGTAGTCTCAAACCGGACCTAGGATAATATTTTGTATAATTAGGTAAATGTCTAGGTCATATTTATTATTTATTGCATGTAAGACATAAAAGTGGGCATCCGGATAAGTCCTCCAAAATCTTTATAGCATGTGCCTGTGCTTGTGCTTTTGCATTGTTCTTCAAATAATCAAAGTTAAATGCTTTGTACGCAAAATTGTGTGTTTTATATGTTTTTATAATTATTGTTTGACTTAGTTCATGAGTATGGTCGTATTCTTGAAAAATCTGTTTTTGGGTAACAAATCTTTATTTTTGGAAAGGATGTAATTTTATTCATGGAATCTAAGTTAGGTTATAATTTATTTCTCAAATCACATAGTTATAGGTTAGTTAAGAGTTTTAGGGCTTAAAATGAATTTGTATGAATAGTTAACCACTAAAATCATAAAATATAAAGTGAGTAGAGACCAATTTTTGGATTGGGTAAAAAGGATATTTCCATGAAAATGACATTCCCCTTTTATACCTAAGCTCCAAAATCTAATTTTTTTTTGATTGTGATGGATCAAGCCTTAACCTAATTTTCATTGTTAAAAGTTTTTTAATTCCCCTTTAAAAATTAACTGACAACACTATTACTTGTCCAGATTTGGCTTTTGCTATGAACCAAGCTTGTCAACATATGTATAATCCCTCACAAGCTCACTTTGCTCTGGTTAAGCGGCTGTTACGTTTTGTTAAAGGTTCCTTACAGTCTGGTTTAACTTTTTCCTCTAGTGCCTTTGATCTTCATGTTTTCTCTGATGCTGACTGGGCTAGTAGCCCTTGTGATAGGCGTTCTACCTCAGGTTTTTGCATCTTTCTTGGTCCTAACTTAGTGTCTTGGGCAGCTAAGAAGCAACCCACTTTTGCTAGATCTTCTACTGAAGCCAAATACAGGGCTATGGCTCTTGCAAGTGCTGAAGTTGCTTGGCTTCAAATGCTTCTTCACGATATGCATATCTGCCCTTCCTCTGTTCCTGTGCTTTGGTGTGATAACTTGTCTGCTCTTTCTCTTGTTGCTAATCCTGTGTTTCATGCTCGGACAAAGCACATCGAGATCGATTATCATTTTGTGCGTGAAAAAGTTTCTGCTAAGCAACTTCTTATTCGTCATGTGTCTTCTTCTGATCAAGTGGCATATATTTTTACCAAATCTCTTCCTATGTCTCGTTTTCTTTTTCTTCAATCCAAGCTTTTAGTTGGTCTCCCACCTTTCAGCTTGAGGGGGACTGATAAAGCTTCAGCTCCAGCTCAAGTTCATCCAGCTTCATCAGCTTCATCTACATCTATATCAGCTGCACCTACTACATCTGATGCCTCTGCTATATCTTCAGCTACTGTAGGTGCATATAGGAGATCTGCTCACTCTGGTTTGTATGATAGTTGCAAGTCAACTATTGGTGTTCATGATGAGAGCCCAATACAAGCATCTGTTCTGTGTACATGAGATCATTTGTATTTAACAAATCTACAACTGATTCTCAACAAATTTTGTAACTGATTCAGATTTTGTAACTGATCTGTAACAAACTTAGTTAGTTAAGTTTAGTTAGTCAGTTAGAGCAAATCATATATCTGTGTATATAAATGAACTCGTGTAATGTTGATTGGTGTACAACTAATAATAAAGAAATATCTTTGAAAGATTTACTCTCTGTTTCTTCGTACTTTCATCTAATGCTTCCACATAAGAACATCGTAAATAAAAGAGAAGCAATTGAATGATTATAGAGCACGGTCAGGTGATGCTACAAAATGGATATGATTGATAAATATTGTATAGTCTATATTAATTTATATTTGTGATTGATGAATATGTGATGATATTTTGTTATTAGTTTGTGACATGATCAAGTAAGCAATGCTTTTAAAAGTAAGCAATGCTTCTTTTTTTTAAAAAAAAAAAAAGAAAAAAAGAAAAAAAAAGTAAGCAATGCTTGTGATTGATGGACATTGTGGAGGAACATTTTTACTGTATTTGGATCATAGATAAAAATTTAAAAGACAAAGAAAAAAGAAATAGAATAAAAAATATATTATATTTTATTTTTATTTTTATTTTTATTTTTATTTTTATTTTTATTTTTTCAAATTTATAATTAAATTTATAATCTAAATATAGTCTTATGTTTGATTATGAGATGATATTTTACTATTGATTTGTGACATAGTCAAGTAAGTAAAATATAATTTTTCAAAGGATAAATTGTGCAAATGATCCATGTAATTTATATGATGTGTCAATTTAGTGCATATTATTTTAATTTGCTCGATTTTGTCCCTTAATTTAACGGATTGTGTCATATTGGTTCAATAAATAACGGCCGTTAGGTTTGGTGGACGGAAAGTTGTTACATGCTCAAACGATGTGTCAATTTGGCCATTGTAATTTACACGATGTGTCAAGTTGGTCCCTATTGTTTTAATTTGTTCGATTTTGGTAGTGATCAAATTGACACATCGTTGAAACTACAAGGGACTAAATTGACATATCGTTTGAGTTTCTATCCACCAAACCTAACAACCATTATTTATTGGACTAATATGACATAATTCATTAAATTAAGGGACAAAATCGAACAAATTGAAATAACAGAGATTAAACTGACATTTCGTATAAATTATAGGGACCATTTATATAATTTATCCTTTTTCAGAAGCAAAACAAACCGATCTAAACCAAGACTAATGTTACAATAACTTTTTTTTTTTAAATCACATTTATCTTTTTGATGTAATACACAATAATAATAAATCTAACATGAATGTTATTAATATATTAATATGTCCACCACATCATACATAAAATAAAATGTGATAAGAAAATCTAATAATCTAATCAGGTTTAGATTTTCTCAAGTTAGTCATCCAACTTGAGAAAGTAGTCGGGCTTCCTGCGCCTATTTTGGGGCCAATCTCAGTTATCAAAATCGTTTACATTTTAAAAATCGTTAAATAGAATATTTATATAAAAAAATAAGATAATCGAATATCAGTAGTTATATGTTTGAATCACGTTTATTTTTTAAAAAAATAGACGACAAATATAATTTTAAGAATAGTCATGCAATTTTTATAATAAAAACGTGATTAACAAATGTAGTTATCGATATCCGATTATTTTAATTTTTTGCATGAATGTTCTATCCAACAAATCCTAAAAAGTGAATAGTTTGGATTACTGAAATCAGCCCAAAAATGAGTCCACCAAACCTAAATTGTTCTCTTAAGTTGGATGACTAACTTGAGAAAAGTTAAATCCTAATCTTTATAGGGTTGAGCTCCCTCCCATCTAAGATCTAGACTTCAGGGTGTTGTTTGGGCCCTTAGAGTTCACTATAGATCTCATTTCGATAATCCAAACTTTTCATTTTATAGGATCTTTTGTATATTATTTTGACAAAAAATTACATCGATTTGATAATCACAACCTATTTAATATATTGCTTTTGTCTCGAAAAAAAAATAGACAACAAGCGTATTTTTGAAAATAAATCATTCATTTTTTTAGTAACAAATCTAATAAATTAAACAAGTTATAATTATTGGATTGATTTAATTTTTTTTTAATTTTTTTTATTTTATGAATGATATACAAAAAAGCCTTATAAAATGAATAATTCAAAAAATTAAAATGGGGTTTGTGATAAGTTTCATGAGTTTAAACAGCACTATTCAATCCAAATTTAATTTGAAAACAACCAAAATCATTTTTATAAGATTATTATTGCCAATTTAAAATAGGAGTTTGATTGACTCTTGCTAACATCGGGGGGTGGTGGTGGTGGTGGTGGTGTGGATAACGCACTAGCCTTCCATATGGAGGAGAATGACTCGAATCTAGGAGGCAAGAATTCTATAAGATAAATGTGTTGTACTCTAATCGTGATTTTGTCTCTTATTGTAGAATGTGATGAGATCCATTAATATTTCGATGATGGGTCTCTTTTTATAGATTTGATTAAATTTAACCATCAATTAACTACTTCAAAAACAGAATCTACGAAGATTATGATACCTTACCAAATCTTTTTTTGTTTTTTTTGATCAAAAATTGACTCTTGCTTTTTCCATGAAACCGCATTATTAATATAATAATTCATTGTTGGACCAATAGGACCCAATTGTCTTTTTTTTTTTTAGGTACATTACCCAATTGTCTTTTACAATCTCCAATTATTGATATGGGTTTTTCTGGAGGTTTATATAATAATAATAGGTACTTGGATCTAGGGTACTAAACTTCAAATCCATTGCATGTACCTTTTTTTTCTTTTCTTTTCTCTCGGTGTGAGTGTGCGCTCCAATGTGACGTGCGGTCATGTACGCCTCATTTTCATGTTTTCTGTAATGAAAGTGCAATGTACCATTTTCTGAAGACCTCTCCATCCCACTATATGGGATTATCAAATAATAAAATAAAAAAAATAGAAGTGTTTTTTTTATTTTATATGTTTTTTTATTTTTTATTTTGTCTGTTTTCTTAATTCAGTGCTAATGGGTTATACATGAGAAAAACATTGGAGAGTAGTTTGGTTTGCCTTAATGGGTTATACACGAGAAAAACATTCAGTGCTATTTTCCTTCCCCGCCTACCCTCATGGCTAGCTTGGACAAATATCCATATTGTGACGGTCTGGTCATCTGTATTTAGATGATAGGATTTATGCTGGTGCTTTGTTTTGCCTTGGTCTCAGGTCAATCCTTGCTAATACTCTTTATCTAATTAATTATGAGTCATGACACCTCCATTCTCATCAAATTACTAATTCTATTTGTACTATATTGTGTTTCTTTTAATTTGTATTTTGGTGGAGGTAATGAAAACCCATGTTTTCAAATGTAATCCTTTAGTAATTAACTGAAAAAACTAGATTGTTGACTAAAAGTGAATTTACGAACAATTTAATACTTAGAGCATTTTCAATGGATTCTCTAGAAGGTCTATTAGAGTGAGTCATTGAGCAAATTGTATATATATATATAATATTTGTGTGGGGGAGGAGGGGGTCTCCAATGGTTGTGTTAATTTTGTTGTTAGTTGGGTCGATAGTTAAAATGGTTGCAAACTATGGAGGGGGATTTAACAATCTTGTAGGAGAGAGTGAGAAGGAAAGGACGAGTATGATCACTCTACTCCTGATGGAGTCAGGAGAGAGAGAATAAAAAAAAGAAAAAGAAAAAGAGAACAGAAAGAGAGAGAGAGAAGGAAGGGATTGTTGGTCTTGTACTTTTAAAATTTTTTTAGCATTTTATTTTATAAACATGTAAATTTTAAGTGAAATCATATTTGTTAGGTTTTTGTAATTGACAATCTTATTTGATAAAATTTATCTCAGTTGTAATTTTATTCATTTTTATATTTCAGTAAGGATATGAGTGTTTAGATGCGAATCCAATTTAAATTTTGCCTATGCAAAGAAGTTTGTGATCTTAAGGCTTTCATGTTTGCCACTTCGCTAACTATGTACGGGGATCGAATGCTTGGCCAGCTTGCGGAGGTCTAGGGGGCGGCGCCCCATCGTGTGTCATTCGTGCGCTTGAGTGGTAAATGGCATCATCCAGTACTTTTGTAGAGCGTCTGAACTTTTGAGAAGAAAGTTTTATCGCTTGAGTGGTGAAAGTTGCGCTCGAGCAGTCGGCTTATATGTTTTGTATTACCTTTACTTACACTATTCGAGCAGTCTTCGCGATTCAGTTACTATAAAGTAGTTTGCTATTTTTAGGGTTTAAGCCGTCCAGAATTTTAAAGAGAAAGAAAAGAGAAAGTGTTATATATTGAAGGTTGTTTTATATGAGTTTCCTTGGTGTATAAAAGGTGATCGATTGATCAACAAATTACAGATTATCAAACATCAAGGGTTATTCTTATTATTTCGTTCATAAAAGAGAGACTTGTTCTTCAGTGGATTCTGAAAAATGTGGGCCTGAAACTTTGGTGGATTTCAGAGTGGCTCATTGTCATGGATTCCACATTAGCGTTGTGGATTCAACGTTGGGTAAGACAATTCCGTGGTGAAGACGGTGGTGGAAGAGGCACATCAGGTTTGATTCAATTCGGGCGTGGATTCACTAGGTAATTGAGAGTACTCTTATGTAATTCATTTTTATCTTCTTAGTGAATTGTTTTGTGATTTCGGCTCGTAATTTTTCATCACAATTGGATGCGCTCTAATTGTGATTTTTTTTCACTTTCAATTTTTGTGTCGATTTATTTTGATTGTTTAATTGTGATATTTATTATTTTAAATTAATGCATAATTATGAATCAATATCTGGAAAAATCTATCTATAGGCTTGCTCTCTCTCTAAAAACTCCTCCCCAGGCCTCTTTTTGGGCCGGCCGGCCGCCGCCTTTGGCTATGGCGGTTGGCTAGCCTAGCTCTTTCCGACGGTCGTTTGTTAGTTTTCTCCTCCAATAAACTTGATTCCCCAATTTTACCCACCTCGGTTTGTTTTGAGTTGCTGCGGTTGGTTTTTTTTTTCTATTTTCTAGTCGTTCAGAATCGTCGTTCAGAATCTTCATTCGTGCGCTCTTTGGTGAAGTAGGAGCTTAAGGGGTGAACTCTGGTTCAGATTGGTGGTCAAGTTTTGATGCTTTGTTTGGGCGGAAACAAGGGTGTCGTAGTAGGTCCAGATCTGTCCGGTTTTTATTCGTGCGCTCCTCTTCGTGTGAGAGTTTGAGAGGTGATCTTATTCCAAATGTTTGGAGGTGTCCCAGCAGTTGGTCGGTGTGTGGATCTGCAGTGGGTGTGCGTTAGCGGTGTTGGCTTTTGGAGTTGCAGTGGGTGTTTGTTATGTCTACGGCATAGGCGTGGGTGTGAAGAAGCATTCCGGTGTTGCAGCAGGGAAGTTGCAGAAGGGAAGTTGCAGCAGGGTTGTTGGAGCTGAAATGTCAAGTTCAGCAGGGAAGATGCAGCAGCATAGGCGTTGGAGTTTTCTTGGATGGTTGGTCGATGTTTGATACCGGTGTCGGCCCTTGGAGCTGCTGGCTATGGAGCTTTCCAGTGGTGTGGCCTCGGGAGTGTAGCAGCATAGGTGTTGTGTAGCCTTAGGAGTGCAGCAGATTAGGTGTTCAGGTGAGTGGTTGGCCTTGGGAAGGCATCAACATTGGCAGTGTAGGCGTGGGAGTGTAGCATAGGCCTGGGCAGTTGGTCTTGGCACAGGCGTGAGCAGCATAGGCGTGTGAGTGCAGGTGCATTGGGAGTGCAGTTGGTGTTTAAAATTTTTGGGTTACCAACTTGGGTGTTAGAATAGGTTTTTTTAGCAGTTTGGGTGTTTTGGTGAGTTGATTTTGTGGGGAATCATGTATTTTATTTTCTGTTAAGTCTTTCTTAACGTTTTTTGTTTAAAAAAAAAAAAAAAATCGTGAGGCCAAGGAGTTGGTTGTATGGTTGCGAGTAGCAGTAGTAGGAGTACTTTGTACTGTCCGAATCTTTCTCAGTGCATTTCATCTTCCTATACCTTTAATTTCATGTTGATTAATGAAATTTTTCTTTACTGATCAAAAAAAAAAAATGAATCAATATCTGGAGAATTTTAAATTTTTCAATATTCTTATCAAACATACATTTTCATTACACTATTAGACTATCTACTCACTTTCTAAACTATTAACAAACACTTAACAAACAAAATTGGATCCAACCTTTATAAGTTTTTTTTGTCATATAAAAGTATCTCTGATAGATTCTTCAAGAGAAACTTGTTAGTAATTCCATCTTTTTTTTACTGTCTTCAATGGACTAACTGCTGTAATAATTATTTTCACAAAAAAAATTTCAAATTAGTTATATTTAGAGAGTCTTAAAGTATCTTGTTAAATTTACATTAAAATGTATTATATGACCCAAAGTGATAAAAGTAAAATTCATTTGTTTGTTTAATGTTTGTTGGTTTAGAGAGTAATACTGTATTTCAATAGTGTTGTTAGGTGTTACATAAGAATGTGACCCACCAAAATATATAAATAAATATAAAATGACCAGAACAAAAAAAACAAAAAAGGTAGCAAACTTGCTTTTCCTTTGCTTTTCCGTTGACACCAAAGTTCACTCTCTCTTTCCCTCCCTTCTCTCTCTCCTCTTTTCCTTTGATACTGCACTCGCCAGTGCGAGACACAGGAATTATAGTAAGAGGGGGCTATATTGTATACATTCAGGGTTGACAATAAAGTTTCAACTTTTTGTTTCATCAATAGCAAAAGTGTTGTATCTAAATTATACTGAAAATATATGTTTAAGAAAAATTCTCAATCAATATTAAGATTTACAAAACAAAAAATAAGAAAAATAATTATATAGATATTGTTTTCATATTAAAATTGTAGATGTTAATTAGCGTAGGAGAAGACAGTACACACCCCATAAAAATATGCATAATATAAGCATCTCCATTGCTAGTTAGATTCAATATATATATATATATATATATATGAATATTGATTGTTCAGTTGGTTCATAACTAACACCATTATAAGTCACAACGAAACGTCTCTAGATTCATTAATAGAAATAACAACAATAACTCGTAACTAAATATAATTATAAATTATTACTAAAAACTACTAGTTTTAAAACACTTTAATATTTAGGTGGTCCATAACCATTTTAAGCTTAAAAATCATTAAAATATGGGGAGAATATATAAAACTTGATATATATATATATATAGCAAAGCTCATTGGAAAAATGTTTGCTATCTGTGCTAACTACTGACACTAATGGGTTCTTAATGAAATCACTGGATAATTTGTGTGGATAAATATATAAAATAAAAAGTAACGTTAGAATATATAGATAAAAAAAATAATTAGATAAATAAAGAATATACATTTTCCATATTTTAGTCAGTTAAAGATAAAAAGTAGCATTAGAGTTATTCTAACACAATTTAACTCACAATTCAAGATGCTTTTAAATTTAGTTATTTATACATATATATTTTTGTACATCTGTAACTTTTTGCCTTTATTTAATGCCTTTTTAGGCTAAGCAAATTTGGCTACAAGTTTTTTTTGGTGCAAAACAAATTTATCAGATGAGTTAAGGTTTTTTTTAAAAAAAAATTATTTTAATCAATAAAATCGAACAATGGGGTGTTTGGTAGAGATTATTTTAAGCTAAAAGTTGATAAACAAAAAGTAGAAACTAAAAACACCCCTTCTCAACTTTTAGAAAATCATCTTTTTTCAGCTTATTTAAGCTATTTTTACTTAATAAGCTATAAACAGAAACTATACTAAATAATTTGACACAAACTCTTAAATTAAAATAAATTATAAGTTACTTGTCTAATCCTCACCAAACACCTACAATAGAAGCCTCTAAGAAAGCCCAATGATATATGCTCCAAATTTCATTCTCTCATGCGAAAATGACACACTGCACATATGGCGTCCGAATCCTCTAGGGTCAATTCTCTAGAGGCTCATTTTGGGAACATAGTTATTAGTGGCGTTTTGGCTTATTGCTCAAACGCCAAAAGTAGCTTTTTTGGCCATAAAATTGATTTGGGATTGTGGTTATAACCTGTCACGACCCAAACCCGCCCCTATGGGTTTAGCACCGTAACCGGCCAGTAATCCGAGATTACCGAAGGCCTGCTTAACAGTAATACAGTGAAACAGAGTACAGGGGCATGGCGGAAGCCAATACAGTAAATAAACAATGCCCAATGAGCTGTGACAGTCTGTATGCAAAAAGACTTTTCATACATCCACATATATATACGGAACAGATCAGTATGCAAAACATTTACAAACATTCAGGACAGGGATCAAGTCCCTATTAACCAGTACAGTGAAGTCTATACATTCTATACAGTAAACAAAACAGTGCAGGAAGGGGGAAACTAAAACACCCCTAAGCCTTAGCTTGGCAGGCTCGGAACCTCGCAGTGAGGCACATTGGTTGGCTTGACAAAACTGGGAATCTACCCCGACGCCTCTAGCATTGGTCCGGTGCCTGTACACTTACATATATATATATGAGCAGTGAGCTAAAGCCCAGTGAATAACATAAAGCGTAAAGAGGTTTAGAATGAATGTCCTTACAGTAATGAAAACAGTTCAATTCAATCAGTATATCAGTTGTTCAGTACAGTAAACAGTCATATGTGGTACATCCATTAGCATAACAGTAACAGTAGGTCTTAAAAGACCAAACAGTAATGATGGCCATCAATCAGTAAACAGTAGTGGTTCTACAAGGGAACCGACAGAGATCTCTGTAACAGCAACAGTAAACAGTAGGTGCTAAGGATGCCACAGTACAGTTCAGAAATAAAGGACATACATTCATTCAGTAATCAATATCAGTTCAGTAAGCAGTTCAGTTCAGTATTCAAAAGATAATCATTTTGAACATATCTTTACACAATTGTTACTCACAGAGTTCTGGGCTACAGTGAACTAGAGCGTCTCCTCGGGAAGCCAACCCTACACAGTTTACAGATTGAACACACACTAAGCTACACAGTTGGGAAAGATAATAACTTAATCCCTAATCTGCCTCGGTGTGGTTCTACATCTATATCCTCTTTAAGATGCCTTAAATATGCCCTAGGAATGCCTAGGATGGAAAGAGGATGCAAAGATGCACTTTTGAACACTTTACAAAATTGCTGAAAACAGGGGTCTCACTCGAGCGTGGCTTTCTACGCTCGAGCGGACATGCAAACAAAGGAGCTCCGCTCAAGCGTCAATTCCGTCGCTCGAGCGGACTATGTGCTACAGTAAAAATGTTGGATGCTCCAAATTTACGCTCGATGGACACTCGATCCTCGCTCGAACGTGAGTTTCCTCGCTCGAGCGGACTGTGAACTCATGCAAAGTACTAGATGCTCGCATTTCACGCTCGAGCGTAACTTTTCTCGCTCGAGCGGAAGGCAGAATCACAGAGTGTACGCTCGAGCGTGGACTTCCTCGCTCGAGCGTAGGCCCAAAATCTGGAAATTCCAGATTTGAGTCCCAAGCTCAAAATCAAGTTTAAAAGCCAATTTTTTGATCCTCTTGGGCTAAAAACCTGGAAAAACACTTGTAAACACATAACATTATGTATTTCAAAGATCAATTTGGTAAATCAAAGCCCAAGAGTGTTTAATTCAAACTCAATTTCAAATCAATTTTCATGAACATGCTACAAACATGACATGCATGAATTCAAACCATTTTACATCTTCAAAATATGCTCTAATGAGCTCATTCTTTTCAAAACAAGTTGAAAACATGGACTTAAGCTTAATTATGAACATGCATGTGACAATTTGCCATGAAATCAACTCAAAATTCATCAATACACACATGCATGCATGAAATGAGCTACAATACAACATTACAAGCCATAAATTGGCTCTAGACTTCAACTTAGCTCTAAATCATGCAAGAGTCTAACAAAATTACAAACAAAAGGGTAGTTATTCTACCTTAGGTCGTGAATTAGAGGTGTAGGAGCTCAAATATACAATTGTCTTCTAAAATCTCCAAGTCTATAAGCAATTTCCTCAAGAACAAGTTGAATTCACTCCAAACCTCTCACTCTTCTCTCTAGTTCGGTGGTGTGCTCAAATGTGGCTGATGAAAAGCTTTGTTTGAGTATATACAAGGCTCTACAATAATAATAAACAAAGGCCCCACTAGATGGCATTATGGTAAATATGCCAAACAATGCAATTCATCAATAATTAATCTAATTTAACCATACCAAATCAGTTTTCGGATAAATACACCATAAAATCACATAAATTATGATGATCATGAAACACTAAACGATTTCCGGTTCGGCCGCCGATAAGGCCTTCAATTAGCAGTTTAAACGAAACAAACTGAATAGATAATCAAATAGTCAAACAGATAGAATGCAAAATAACACATATATACTCAGTCAATTCAGTTCCAGTTTCCAGTCAGTCAGTTCAGTAATTCAATCAGTTCATTTACTTTCCATAATCGGTCATAATTTAGCAATAATCGGTATTAATCAGTGATCAGTAATGAGGGTTATTACATAAGCCAAAAGGAAAATTACAAAATTACCCTCCATAGGTGGAAAATGACATGGTAAAAATGTGTAATTTTTCAATTGGGTAGGGGTATTTTGGTCAATTGACATTAAGACATAGTGACATGACAACATAAACAAATATTAAACCAAAAAGTCAAAAAGTAACTTTTTACCAACTTCCCAAATGGCTTTATGAAAAAGTCAAAAAACTTGGTTAAAAGTCAAAAAGCAACTTTTTACCATCTTCCCAAAACACCCCATAAGTGGTCTCTCTACAATTAGATCCAATGGTTGAAAATGAGGAAAAGCAAAATGACATCATTTTGCTATAAAAAATAAAAAAAAGAAACTTGTCTCTCTTTCCCCAACTTCCTCACCGACCCCCCAACCCTAACCTCACTTTGGTCAACAACCCCTCGCCATCACCAGCTTTGTCCAGTAACACCCCTATCGTTGCCCACCCATCCCTAGCCTAGACCCATCACCCCCACCTCTCTTCCAGTGACCATCATTCCCCAATTCCCTATCGTCATCACCCTTTTCTTCCTTCCCCATCTATGAAATTGTAGGTTTGAGGAACAATTGAAACGGGATTTTGAACCTGCGAGGACATGGCTAGTAGTTGTTATCTCTAGCGGAACTTGATTTCATCTTCATCTTCATCTTCATCTTCATCTTCATCTTTCAAGCGCACTAATTGATGCATTAGACTTCCAATTCTTGATATGTCTACACCATTGTGTGGTTTGGCTACCATTTGAATGTTTTGTTTGCACTTGAATTTGATAGACATATATATATATATATATATATATTTGTAGGGAGAGAGACGGGAGTATTGGGTTTGGGCTGGAGATGGGCGGGCGACGATAGAGATGCTATTGGCCGAAGCTTGTGATGGGGTTGGGAGGGTCGGTAAAGAAGGTGAGGAAAGAGAAACAAGTTTTTTTTTTTTAATAGCAAAATGACGACGTTTTGATTTCCCTCAATTTCATTGGATCTAATTGTAGAGAGTAAAAAGAATCAGTATTATATTGCTTTTGTATTCAGTCAATATATTACAATGAGAATATATCTATTTATACAAATCCAATATTGAACCTAACCATAACTACCTAACCTAACTCTAACTACTTAACCAAACTATAGTTACCCTCTAACAAACTAACAACTCAATTCCAACTACCTTTAGAATACACATGCCCCTGATACTGCTGTTGCCTTGTAAGGACTGCTAGCTCAGCTGCGATTGCTATAGTTGTAGCTGTAGCCTTGGCTGCAATTGTTGTAGCTTTGGCTTTGGTTGTTGGGACTTTAGTTTGTGACTCTGGTAGTTTTGTGAGCTCTGTGAGCAGTGGTTGTGACTGTCACTGTGACTCTGTGAGCTGTGGCTGTTGCTGGAACTTATCATGCCTTCTCAAACTCAGGGGACTAGACAGGACATTGAGTTTGCATTGAAGATATTGAAATCTTGCCACAGACAAGGGTTTAGTAAACACATCTGCAATTTGATTAGTAGTAGGAATATGACAAATATCAAGATCCTTGGAGGCAACCCTTTCCCGAGCAAAATGATAATCAACTTCAATGTGCTTAGTATGGACATGAAAAACAGGATTGTTACTCATAGCAATTGCAGATAAATTGTCACACCATAAAGTAGGAACAGGAACAGGAATATGAAGCTCAGCTAGCAACATGCCAAGTGTAGACGTCTCCGAACGCCCCGGGAGGGAATGAGCCCCCCGTTCCGTTCATCTTGGGCTCACTACAGTTCAGGACTCAAATGTCACGGTTCGTAATCTGAACCAAAGAGTCCAAATCCGGCAAATCGTTTTGAGAAAACAGATTTTTGAAAGAAGTGCCAAACATGGACTGCTTTGCCAGATACAGAGTCGCCACCTAAATATTTTATTTTTGGGAAATTTAGGAAACCCTGACTCGTTTGCCTAAGGCCACGTGTCCGTCATCACCAAAGTTGCCTTGGCTCGGGAACTTGGGTACGATTGGGGAAGGTCACTTCGTGAGCACCCCCGCTCGCCCGATCAAAAATCGGCCTCTACTAACCATGATATCTAGTTTTGAAAACATTATGCGTTCTTATTCCGGTTATTAGCCTAGATTTACTATGTGATGCGCACAGCATACAAGTATAGACTGGGTCGCCTGATTTGGAACGAAACATCTCATGTTTGTTTTTGAAAGATGGTTTGCTACTTGCAAGTAGGCTTAAAATGTAGATTTTGCCACCCTCGGGTGGGCTTTAGAAAAGATGGTTTTGCCACTATCTAGTGGGCTTAAAACTCACAGTCAATGCATTGTTCCAATCCAAATAACCCAACCTTCACCCATAGGCATTCAGGCAGTTGTATCACATAAGCAAATAGCCTCATGGTAAGCATGCTATCATGGCAGTCACTCACACACATGCAAGGATGCTAAAGCATAAAACTTACCGAGTACTCCAAGCCAAAACAGAAGCTAATTAGAAATCATACATGATCCTAACTATACAGAGATGCCTAATGCAACACATGCAAAAATGTAACTATAGCAGGCTCGGCTATTCTAAACATGGCACATAGAATGCTACAGCTAACATGTATTCAGCTTAGAATTGAAATACAAATGCAGTTAGTATGATGCGCCGAGCCCGGTGCATGCAAAACAGATGAATGAATGCAAACATGCTATCATACTGTATGCTAATTGAAACATGCCCTAAATCTAACCATCATAAGCTGGTAAATAAAAGGGAGAAAGACGTGGGGTTGGAAGACATACATCACACGCACGCACACTTATTACAATTGTGCCCTCACTCGGAGGGTCCAAAAGAATATTATACAGTCCCGAATAAATACAGTCTGAATAAATACAAAACCCTAATTAATTAACAAATTTAACTAAAAAAGCAATAAATTGGCATGCAAGCCAGGGACTGCCTCAACTCTGATCCGGATGATGAATGATGCATGTTCGGGTTGCCTTGCGCGGAAATCCATTGCGATGCCCCAATTAGCCTCTGTTTGCAATTGTTCTTGGAAAGCGCGCCAAGCTCCGGAAGGCTGCTGATTCTTGATTTGCTGCAATAGAGAGCAAGAAAGGGGCATGGCAAAGTATTTTCACATATGTATGCACACCTCGATCCTCGTGCCACCAATCACGCATCTCAATGCATGATGGCCGAGGAGTCGAATTGCACGACTCAATATGAAATGAATGCACATGAAAACACAACAAAACCTAAACTCCATCATGGGTAATCCGGAGTGTCGGCGACTGGGGAATTGAGACACGTTCCGTCACTCGGAGTACGAAACGTACCTCGTTTCCCGTGCTCGAGCTAACTCCTATCCCAAACACAATGCAATATGCATGACATGCATGAGTGTAACTAAGATACAACCTAATATGCACAATGCTATGAAATGGCATACACGATGCACGAGGTAACATGGCATACCCAATGCGCTAACATACAACCTAGCATACACAATGCTATGAAATGAAATGGCATACACAATGCATAATGGACTTACACCAACACAAGTGGACCTCAGCCACACTCACATAGGAGGCCATTAGATGAAAATGAGACACTCGAGATGCGTGCACACATGCACGCAAACCGAGGACCGAACCTAAGGCACAAATGCCACTCTACCAAAGCATGGCAAGGCATGGAATATGATATGCAAACAAGAAAATTTCAGCACTAAAATGTGATGCAAAATGGCCCCGAGACATGGAAACATGGCACTCGATGCATGAGATGAACCCCGAAACTCAAAACTAGGCATACGCAATGACCTATAGCTATACAAAGCATGCATTATTTGATCATGAAGCATGAAGACAGAGTCAAGGAAGTCCCAAAACATGAACTTTCTTGGTTCAAAGCATGGCCAAAAGATGCTAGCAAGATGGACTAAAATAGCATGCGATTTTGACTAGCAAACATGGTTTACATGGCAAGTACATGAAGCAAGTGAGCACTCACCAAACCAGAAAAAATTAGTGAACTAAACATGCTAAAATATGCCCAAATACACATGGAAAGGCAGCCAACACATGCACAAATGAGGGGCTCCTTTGGAAGGGCATACAAGGGTTATTAAGCACATGCAAGATAGACATGAAGAATGACCAAAACAACTCTGGAAATCAAATATGGTAGTCCCAAAACTCACCAAATTGACCCTGAAATGTGACTTCAAAGCATGCAAGATAGGGTCTCTTTGGAAGGCCAAAATGACCACCAAACAAGTCAAGGTGAGAGGGGGTCACCCCCCTCTGATTTGGAGGCTCAAAACAGCATCAAAGCCACTGGAAATCCACTGGATTCCAGTGGCTAGAAGGTCAAACAAGGCATGCAACAAGGGCTAGGATGTAAGGCTCAAAATGGGAGGCAACCAAGCATACAAGATAGTATATGACCTCAACAAAAAATGAAACCTTAATAAAACATGAAGATGATGTCAAAACAAGCCTTTTTCCAGTTTATAATAAGTCTCAAAGATGAACACAAATAGGGCTAATCTATCATGCAAAAATGACCCTAAAAGAGAGAATAGAGACAAGGGACAGCAGCTGACCCCAAATGGCAAAGATTCTTCAACAAAGTTGAAGAGGGGTTCAAAACAAGACACTTTACAGTTTATATCAAGCCACGAAAATGAACACAAGTGAGGCTAAACTGTCATGCAAGAAAAGGGCCTAAAAGAGGGATAAAGAGGCAAGTGGCAATAGAGGGGCTCAAAACAAGCCACTTTACAGTTTATAACCAAGTCTAAAACAGCTCACAAATAAGCCTAAAATACTATGCAAAAATAAGCCTAAAAGAGGGTTTAAACACAAAGGGTAAGAAGGAAGCCTCAAACAGGGAAAGGCCCTTAATCAAACATGAAAAAGAGCTCAAAATAAGACTATTTCCAGTTAGGGTCGGAGCCCAAAAATGTAAGCACAAGGAGCTAGGATATAGATCAAAATAGTGCACAAAAGAGGGAAAATAGGACTCACCCTTGTAGAACCAAACTTTAGCAGCCTCTTGGTCCAAGAAGTGGTGCTTCTAGCCTCTGGAAAGAGCCTCCAAGCTGCTGGAATGGAGTGTGGATTGGTTGGCTTGGAGATGGAGTAGAAATGGTGTAGGACTTGAGGGGTTTTGATGCTTGGAATAGAGAGGGAGATAAATTGAATGCAAGAGCCTTAGAACAAATTTTTGTAACCCCCAAAACACAGCTGGGGGTGCTGGTTATATAGGAAAAGGAGTGGAGAAAAAGGGGGGGAAATGAAATTCAAATTTCCCCCCCAAAAGTCCCCCCCTCGGATACAGAATCTGGGGGGAAAATGAGGGTGTATCTGTAAGTAACCAGGTGTGAGGATTCTGGCCGGCCAGGTTCAGAGAGTTCAAGTGGCCGGCCGGCCAAGGTCAAAAGGGTCAATGAGAATTAGTGGCCGGCCACCCCATATTGGTGGCCTCCCATGTGTGCACAACACAGCTATGTGGAGAAAACCCTGAAAATGTGAACCAGGAGAGAGAAAAATCAACTTTCTAGAGGGGTTCAAAAGGGTCAGGGAGAGTTAATGGCCGGCCATGCCATATTGGTGGCCTCCCAGGTGTGTACAACACAAATATGTGGTTGAGGGTCCAAGAAAGTGGCCCGGGAATGGTCAACACTAGCTTTCTAGCGAGGAAAACGGGCGATGGAGGGCGATGAAGGGCGATGAAGGAATAAAGCTGGTCCTCAGAACAATTGCTGGCCTCCCACCCTTCTACAAGCTTCATACCAATGAAAATAAGGTCCCTGCCAAAAATGGACCCAAACCGATGTAGAATGAAGGTTCGGGGGCCAAAACGCGCGGCTCGGGGCCCCGAAAACTGACTATTAAGCACCGGAGGTGGCGTTTGACCACAAAGTTGGCCTCTCGAGCCACAGTGTCCCTCAAAAGGGAGGAAATAAGATGTGTGCCAAAAACTGGAGCAAACGGAGGTGGTTAGGCGGACCCGAACCGAGGCACACAGCCAACGGCTCCGAAAACCGGGAACCGGGCTGCAAACGGGAAAAATGGCCTACGACCACGAAACGTAGCCTACGGCCACTGAGAGACGATCTACGAGACCTCTCCCTCCCTTCGGGAAGAGAAAACAGAGAAAACAGAGCCTGGTTCGCAAACCGAGGCGAGGCACAAAAGGGTCCGGAAGTCTAGAGGCAAGGCCTGCAGCCGTGACTCTGCAACCTCAGAACGAGCACGATATGCAACATCACCGAGCGCTCAGTTGGTGATGTCTGAGTCTTAAGGTCGGTCAAAAATGGGGTGTCTAAAGTTGCCCCTCTTTGACAGAACTCGAAAGTCATAAGTGACGGGAGTGAATGTCAAAGCCCAGAGACGACCCATTTTTGACAAGGCCGAAGACTTAGACAAACATACATACATACAAGACAACAAAGATGTGCCCGCAGGCATGGGGCAAAATGCAAAGCAACAACTACATTTCATGTAGTTAAAAATGCGGAGAATTATTCAATTCTCGCCATGTCTCACACGGAGAAGATACAATACCTGCGCGATTCGTCTGGCCGCACCAGCCTCAAATGAACCGTACATACAATATCGTGCCTGTAAAAGAAAGAAACTCAACAAGCACAACATGTTTAGCAACATATGTCCAATGTGATATCGAAATGCCGACAAACGTGATGTCGATGGGTGAGTGCATCGCAATGCGAGAAGAAACGCACGTGACAACGCAAGTTACGCACAGAAGCATGGTAATACCAAGGAAACGTGCATAACAATGCAAGTATATGCATGAGAATGCAAGTGATATGCATAGCAATGCAGAACAAATGTAAACTAGGATGCACGTTTGTCACAAAACAACGAGCGAAGAAATGCGCGTTTCGGCGAGGGCGACTCAATCGCGACCTCCGATTCACCTCCCGGAGGGGTTACAACATGTTCAAAAAGGATACATCTCATTTTCGACGAACAACGATGAGAAACGCATTGAAGGTTGGAATTGAAGTCCCGGCGGAGCGATTTCGCAACGGAAAGTGCACTTCTCTTGTACTTTTTCAGGTCCCGAGGACTCCAATCATCACCAAAATTTGCAGAGAGCTTGGAGGCCATCTTGGGAACACCACCGGCCACTTTTATTCCCAAGGGGAGGCTGCTGGCCAGGGGTAAGGGAGTGGGGTGGCCGGCCTGCCAAAAAAGGTGGCCGGCTGGCCACCTAGGCCAAATCCGGGGCAGTTTGGTCTTTTCACCCTCTTTTCTTTAAATGTGCTCATCCAAAGCACTTTTTCTCACAAGTGTAGCTCCGAAATTGCTCTCTCCTCCGTCCCAAACCATTTTCTCTCTTAGATCTACGCTCTATACGCGTTTTCCAACGCCCCACGCAAGTTGTTTTCGCGAAATCTTTCAGTTTTCGTCACTTTGGACTGATTAAATTTTGATTTCAGAGCTTCCTTTCTCATTTTCACCACTTGGGGTAAGTTTGTCTCAACATTTGGAAGATTTTCTCAGGGGTTGACTTTTGTTGACTTTTTCATTTCCCGAGAGTTGACTTTTCTTGACTTTTTCCAATTTTGGCTCATTTTGCTCGTTTTTGCTCCTTTTTGCAGATTTTTCGAAATGGCGGGTCATTTTCCATATGGCGAAGGTCCTCCAGGTGCCGGGGGTGATCCGGATATTATAGCTCTGCCCCCGAGAGTTCGGCCATTCGATCCTGCGAGGTATCATCCTTAGGAGCACGTCCTCCCGCAGGCGGTTTTCTACCATTTCACTGACTTTGATGATCAAGCGCCTAGGGATCTGATTTTGCGGGAGCCAGAGTCTCACCTCTCTCACGAGGCACGAGAGGTATTTACTTCACTTTTACATTTTCCGCAATGTATTCTGCATTTCCCCCGCATTTTGTGCTTTTGTTATGTTCATTTGCTCACTCAAGCACTCAGCTTGTTTTGAATGTTTTAATTTGTAACACCGTATCCTGTTTGCATCTTGAACACACAGTTTGATCACTTAAATTTCTGAATACGTAGTCCGTATATTGATTGTGAACACACCGCACACACTTGATGAGAATTGAACGCACAACCCAAACTTTGAGATGAACACACAGCACACTCTGTTTGAGATTTGAACACACAGCCCAAACACTTGAATTCTGAACACACGGCTCTTTGTTGAGGTGAACACGCAGCACACACTGATTGAGAGTAGAACACACAGCCCAAACTGATGAACACACAGTCCGCTGTTAAGGTGAACACACAGCACACACTGATTAAGGGTTGAACATGCAGCCCAAACTTTGATATGAACACACAGCTCACTGATTCTGAAATCTGAACGCACAGCTCAAACACTTGATGATGAACACACAGCTCACACTTCGAGATGAACACACAGCCTACTGATTGAGAGTAGAACACGCAGCCCAAGCACTTGAATTCTGAACACACGGCTCATTGTTGAGGTGAACACGCAGCACACACTGATTGGGAGTAGAATGCGCAGCCCAAACACTTGAATTCTGAACACACGGCTCATTGTTGAGGTGAACACGCAACACACACTGATTGAGAGTAGAACATGCAGCCCAAACTCTGAATTTCTGAACACACAGCTCGTTGTTGAGGTGAACACACAACACACACTTGTCGAGAGTAGAACACGCAGCCCAAACTCTGTATTTCTGATTTAATTTTGCACACAACTCATACATTTCTCTTGCACGCAGCTTATCCATTTCACTTGCACACAGCTTATTCATTTCTCTTGCACACAGCTTATTCATTTCACTTGCACACGGCTTATTCATTTCTCTCTGAAACTGAATACATATGTTCATTCTGAACGCAGGTGAATGCTCGGACTGTGCGAGGATACGGCTCTATCACGGCGAGAGAGTGGTACGCCGAGCTCCCGGAGGCTGTCCAGGATTTGGTTGATGTGGCAGGGTTCAGGACCTTTTGCACTGGGATCTCTCGCTGTCCCGCTAGCAGGACTCTGATGGGTGCTTTGGTAGAGAGATGGTGGGACACCACCAACTCCTTTCATTTTTCTGCCACCGGGGACATGACCATGACCCCGTTTGACTTCGCCATACTGACGGGCCTTGATGTGGGAGGCTGGGCCATTCCATACGACGAGGATATGGGCGAGTGGGAGGCCGCTTGGTTATACTTATTGGGGGCTCGCCAACCAGTTGATCGGTCTTCAGGCAGAGTCCGATACACCTGGTTCTCTTCCTATTTGAGGAGGCCGGAGATGGAGCCTGAGACTCTTGGGGAGGTGGCACAGTATACTCGCGGATTCCTGATGTTCCTCTTTGGCACCACTCTGTTTGCCGATAGGGGGAACACCGTCGGGCTATATCTTTTGAGCGCTCTAGTGGACCTTTCACAGGTTAGTCGGTATGATTGGGGCGGCGCCAGCTTGGCTACCCTTTACTGCTATATGAGCGCGACCTCCCGCGGACGGGGGAACATGGTTGGCGGCTATTGGAGGGCCTGGGAGGTACTTTCTGCCCTCTTGACTTACGTTTCTGCTTCTCATTATTTGTACATTGCACTCACAGCGCACTTTACATTCTGTACCATGCACTTTGCTCTCAGCATTTTGTACTTACATTCTGCTCTCAGCATTCTGTATTCTGATGACTATTGCTTTGTCTCTTACAGTTATGGGTTTACGCATATTTCCCGATACTAGCCCCAGAGCTTATGGTGGAGGTGCCCCTCACGACCCCGTTTTCACTTGTATTTGAGGGCCAGTATCGGCCGAGACCTCGGGAGTCTTTTCTCTATCTGCGACAGTATTTTGACACCGTGTGGACGTCAGAGGTATTTCAGAACTCTCAGTTCTTCATGTTTCCAATCCCTAATTTGTTTGCAATTTCTGATTAGTTCATGCACTGGTCATCCGCAGATTACATGGCAGCCTTGGGCGCCTTTAGGTACAGACCTCCGATTCCAGTTTGCCGGAGCGTAGGGCGCCTCTCGGTACAGGATCTTGTTTGAGGGGCCAGTTGGTAGAGCCTGGTTCTTGGGAGATCGCTTCTTGCGTCAGGTATGGGGCTACGCTGAGCAGGACATTCCTTCAACGCCTCTAGATGATATGCGGACCGCCGATAGGCTCTCACTCCAGGGGGTCGTTGATGCTATGCTAGGTACCGATGCCTTTCTACATCTGGAGCAGGGGGAGTACGCGACTTACCACCACACCTACTTGATGCCTCCGCTGACGGGAGTCCGCACCCCGACGAGGAGATCTGCTGGTATGCCTTCATCGAGCCGGGCTCGGGCTGCAGGCGCCCCTTCCACTAGCAGGGCTGGCACATCTAGAGGTGGGGGTGGACTGGTTCCCCCGGTTCCTCCGACTTAACATCATCCTGGATGGCCAGATATGCCGACTGAGTTGATGGGATGGCAATATGGGACCACTTCCCCGATTCCGATTCCGATAGAGCCTCCGATGCCTGGCCATCGATACGTCAGTGACCCTGACTCACCACCGGTATGTTCCGCTGTTTTCCATTCATCACACAGATATTTTGGCATTTGTTTATTCATTGATGTCTTGAACTTGTTTCTGCAGCCACCTCGGGAGTACATGGATGAGGTGCTCGGGGTGGTAGCCTCGCTTAAGGGCATGGTCCTGCGGAGAGAGGCGCAGTTGTCCATCATGGGGTTCCAGGTACCCTTTAGTTTTCTGGCATTTATCATACTTCTGATGACATGCTGATCTTGGACATTTTACTGCATTGATAGGTTGTCTGTGTAGAGCACATCTGCCACACACCACATTTCATACTGTATCTGCATGCACCCACTCTCCATATCTGATATACATGTTCCGGCTGATGTATTCAAATTGCACTTTTCATTTTCAGATGCCTCCAATGTATGCTCAGTCACAGGCCGGGCCATCTAGGCCTTCCCGGGGAGCTGGGCCATTTAGGCCTTCTCGAGGAGCAAGGAGAGGGGAGTCGTCTCACGGACGAGGCAGACGCAGGGCACACATCATAGAGGAGGAGCCCGAGGAGGAGGAGGAGGCTGCAGATCCTCAGTCAGAGACATCTGCTGACAGAGAGGGTGGCTCCGATCCTGGCTCCGGTAATGGAGGTGAGGCTGAGGAGGATCCTGAGGGCGACAGCTCCGACTCAGATGGTACTGGTGGTGCAGAGACTGTTCCGCAGAAGAGGACGAAGAGGGCCTCTTATTCCTGCTCTTGAGAGCATTGATGCAGTTATTCCTTGTTTTATTTACCTTTTTGCTAGTAGTTGTAGCACATTGTATATTGTTGGGCAGTTTTATTTTCTGTAAAACTTGTACCCTTGTTGTAAAATGTTGTAACAAAGGAAGCATGATAGAATGAAACAGCTTTTGAAAAGTGTTGTATTTTAAACTCCTAACATCATATCGCATCATTTTGCACCAAAAATGAGATTGAATGGAAATGTGCATTGTGTATTTGTCCAGTCAGGTAGTGAACCGACACAACAAACTAAACAAATTAACTTACTAAGAAATAACAAAACCTTAGCAAGTTTACAACTCGATAAGCAAAACTCAACAATGTTGACAACAAAAAAGGCAAAACAAAACACGATTGGTTTAAACAAAAAGTAACGACTCGATGTACGCAACTTGACAGCTCGACAAAACTTAACAACTCGATAAGCAAAACAACAACTCGATAAGCAAGACAACAACTCGATAAGCAAAACTTAACAACAACTC